>JAGFNQ010002117.1:0-139426 GCA_024364735.1 Boesenbergia rotunda | reverse complement strand
TTGAGGTAGGGTTGAAAGGTAGATGCACATCTTCACACGTGCCCCACGTGCAGTTTATGCACTGCATCACCTAACTGAATAATTAATTATTTCTCGAGGAATTAAAATTCTGACGAATCCTAGTACCCACGGGTGATTAATATATGATATTATTATGAAATTTAAAAGTTAAAATTTAATAAAAATTAATGTATCTATTTTCCTCGTGCACTAGTCATAGTATCTGAGATAGTAATTTTCATGATTTATTTTCTCCGTATTGATCTTGAGACAGATTGATGGGGACGTTAAAAATAAACGAATTACCTTTATGCCACCAAAACAAACTCCGGCCTGACAGAGAAAAAGACTTTAAGTACAATATATTCCACTTTGCAACTATGAAATTTAGTTGGGTTAATTGGGTTTTTATTTTATTTTTTTAATGAATTCTCATAATTCTTTATATATAAACCATCAGCAGCTTGATTAATATCTCCTCAATTACTAAGTTTGTACCATGGCAAGCAGTACTTCAACTTCAGCCGCCTCTACCTCGAATAACCCTCCGCCGTCTTGTGGGAAGAGGATCACCATTCTGTGCGTCGACGGCGGCGGGGTTCGCGGCCTCATCCCCGCAAAGATCATCGAGTTTCTTGAAAAGCAACTTCAAGTGTGCATTTGATCGAGCATATATATATATATATATATATATATGCTTGCTGAATTATATTGTTTGGAGTTGATTCTTGGTGTTGCAGGATCTTGATGGAGGAGAGGCGAGAATAGCCGACTATTTCGACGTGATCGCCGGCACAAGCACCGGCGGACTCATCGCCACCATGCTCGCAGCTCCCGGCGAGAACAAAAAGCCACTCTTTGCGGCTAAGGATATCGTTGACTTCTACTTGCAAAACTGTGACAAGATTTTTCCACAGCTCAGGTTATAATAAATTTAATTAGTAGCTATAATCACAAAAATACACAAATTACAGTACTGAAGAAGAAATTAATGGAAAAAAAAATCCAAACTATGTCGATAATCTCATGTTCTTTACTTTTTTACTTTAGCTACCTGCTCAATTCTGATATCTTGTTTAAAAAAGAGTAAGATGAGAGAGAAAAGATTAGCTTGACTAAATTTAATTTCACATTTTAATCGAGTACTAGATCTTAAATTATATATAAACATTGATTGATCGAGCTATAGGCTTTAACAATAATTATTATATATATATATATGACAAATTTTTAACTTTTAATTAACGATGCTAATTGTAGGAATCAAAATTAATCCATCAATTTCTCTTTCTATTATAGGGCCGGATGCCTCAATCCAGCATTAAACCTGTTGGGTGCGTTGACTGGACCAAGATACGACGGCAAGTTTCTTCGGTCCAGGATTCAAGAACTCTTAGGCGACAAAAAATTAAGTCAAACGTTGACCAACGTTGTCATCCCTACCTTTGACATCAAACTTCTCCAGCCCATCTTCTTCTCAACTTATGAGGTTGAGAATTTGAGATCGATGGATGATAGATCATCTTCATTTTTTTTCCCCTCCAAAAGAATAGACAGACATAGGTGATGATCGTACCTACTTCTTCCTGCAGACACAGGATATTCCTCTAAAGAATGCTCGTTTATCGGACATCTGCATCAGCACCTCCGCCGCCCCCACATACCTCCCCGGCCATTGCTTTAAGACCTGGGACGATGAAGGCAACAGCAGGAGCTTCAACCTCATCGACGGTGGCGTAGCGGCAAATAATCCGGTATATAATCCACGCACACGCACACGCACACGCACATCTAAATAATCTACCAAAAAGCTTATTTTCAAATTCTCATATATAGATATGGTTGGTGATCATCATGAATAGACTTTAGTTGCGATGAACCAAGTGACGAAGCAAATTCTGAAATCGAACCAGGATTTCAATAAGTATCAACCGGTGGGCTACAGTCAGTTTCTGGTGATTTCGATCGGGACTGGAGCAGCTAAACATGAGGAGAGATACAGTGCCCGAGAGAGCGCTGGATGGGGCTTGCTTGAGTGGCTGCACAACAGAGGAAAGTCGCCACTAGTCGACATTTTCACGCAGGCGAGCTCGGACATGGTGGATATCCTTGCTTCAGTCGTTTTCCAGGCACTGGAAAGTGAGGGCAACTACTTTCGCATACAGGTAATTAATTAATCGACTGATCAATCTCCGTAAAGCTGCATGCGCCAAGTCGATGGATTTTAATTGAAGAGATTGAACGAATATTAATTGAATGGCAGGACGATACTTTGACTGGTGTCGAGGCTTCGGTGGATAATTCAACGAAGGAGAACTTAAGCAATTTAGTTCAGATCGCGGAGAATCTTTTGGAGAAGCCGGTGTCGCGGGTGAACTTGGAGACTGGGCAATCGGAGCCGGTGGTGGATGGCAAGGGAGGAACGATGTCGAACAGGGAACGGCTTGTTAACTTTGCCAAGAAGTTGTCAGATGAAAGGATGCGTAGGCTTGAAAATTTGGCTTCCTCTGCGTGATAGTTCATAGTTGTGTACTTCAATATTGATCACCAACCATCGTCAGTAATGAATTCTGTCCATCACTACAATCTTTCCCACCAACAATAGCATTTATCTTGTGAAAAAAAAACGTCTCCGGGGCTATGGTGCAGTGGTAGGGCGACTAGTCGCTATCTCAGACATTTACGATTCGTTCCACAACTATGACGTATTTGTAAGAATTTTTCCTCTAAATAGGACGTGAATCCTGGGATACTGGGCTTCTAGATCGCCCATTGCAAACGCTTCCCGATTTATTCTGGCGGCCGATGAGAAACTTCTGTGAAGCTGGACCGGTTATCCGAGGTTAGAAAAACTTCGTTAATAATTTTTTTTTATATTGTGAAAAAAATTGTACTGCCATTGCTTACCGCGAAAATTTAAATTTTGACAAGCACGAAGTGGCAACAAATTGAGGACAAGTTACTAGCTTCCCCCACGGAGTTCTTCAAGGAATAAAGTGAAAATAAAATTGCATGATTGAGTTTCTCAATACAAACCTGTTTGCTGAAACACTTTTGATAAGCATCTCCAAATGCATTAGTTGTTTAATCCGTACTGCAAAAAACTTTAATATGAGATTTATTGGTTAAGTCATCGATAAGAAGAGTTCCAAGTCTTTTCATCAGAATGCTAGCTTGGCGTTTGAAGGATCATCCGGTAGGATCTTATCCTTAGAGAAGAGAATTTAATGAAGTATATAGTATAATTGTGTCGGTAGGGTCGAGTGGAAGTATATACTGTAATTGTGTCGGAAGGATCGAGTGCTCAAAGGACATGACATGTGATGCAGTTTAAGCAGCAGTTCGGATCCTCTGTACCGAACCTCCTCTGTGCCTCTGTACCGAACAGAAAACGAAAAAAAAAAGAACGTGCGTTCCGCGTGATTTCGCCCACTCGATCAAAATGTGCGCAAAGACTCCACAAAAAAGACTCGATCACTCGCCCGACCGCGTCCCTGCTCTGCGGCGATGCCTCCTGCTCTCCGCGCGCACACGTCGCGAAGTCTCCTGCTCTCCCAGCGTCGGCGTCGCCTTCGTCTCACGCGTTCAGCTCTTCATTCTTTGCTTCGCCTCCTGCTCGTCTCACGAGAACCTAGGACTCTTGTGCAATAATTGGTCAAACGACGCATCTTTTGCTTCGCGATCAGCAAAACTCCAAGGAGCTTTTTTAAGTTCGATCAGAACTCTAATTGCTTCGTTGAGATCGGCAGGCATATTGGCCGCGGTGTACAATGAAGGCCTGGGGGAGTCTTGGTGCTTGTAAGCATGGTTTTTCACCTTGCCGTCGGATGAAGTGTTGACAGTGAAATCAGAGGATCGCCGGCCGGACTTGGCAGCCGGACTGGTGACTGTACTCCTGAAACTCGATGAGTTCTTCGGCCGGACTTTCCAAATTAGTTCTCTCGTTCTTGCTGGTGAGAGTGCCGCAGATCAAACGAAAACAGAGAAACAAGAATTAAGCAGAGAATGAAGAGCTGAACGCGTGCGCGCGGAGAGCAGGAGGCGAAGGCGTGAGACGAAGGCGACGCCGACGCTAGGAGAGCAGGAGACTTCGCGACGCGTGCGCGCGGAGAGCAGGAGGCGTCGCCGGCGAGCAGGGACGCGGTTGAGCAAGTGATTAGGGCACGCGAGGGATTAAGAAATGTCGAGTCTTTTTTGTGGAGTCTTTGCGCACATTTTGATCGAGTGGGCGAAGTCACGCGGAACGCACGTTTTTTTATTTGTCGCTTTCTGTTCGGTACAGAGACACAGAGGAGGTTCGGTACAGATGATCCGAACTGGTTTAAGCAGCATGTTTAATATATCCTCTGCCTACGTGGCTCTCTTCCATTGGATTAAAGATATGATTTCGAATTTAATGTCAGGTCCGGCAAATCACTCTGTAAAAAAAAAAATCGGGGTTAAGGACGAAATTTTTAAGTATTCGTGGTTATTAATGATCGATGAATTAATTTCATCGTTAATTTTAAAATACAGGTCAAATATCCTAAATTAACGACGAAAAAAGTCAATATCGTCGCAAATAGCGACGGACAATTAAAAATCTGTCGCTATTAGCGACGGATAAGTCATTTCCGTCGCTATTTTAGGGTTATGTTCGACCTCCCCTCTCTCCCTCGCCGTCGCGCGTTCAGAAGATTTCCCCCGCTTCTCCTTCATCCCCGGCGTCTCCTATTCCGACGAACCCCTCCTCCGGTCACAGGTACGCAACGCTTTAGGTTAATCCCTCCTTCGGCATCTCTTGCGATCGCGCGGCCTCCAGCGACCGCAGTTGGCGCCGCCGACTGCCGACAGCCGGCCAAGCCGCTGCCAGAGGTGACTCTTAATTATGATTTCGGCCTCTTAATTAATTAATCTTCTTAATTATGTTAATTATTTAGGATTAAGTTCTGTTTGATTAAGATATGTTTGATTAATTAATTAGATAATAATTTAGGATCCTAATTTGATTAAGTGTTATTTGATTAATTAATTGTATAATAATTTAGGGTTTTGTTTGATTAAGTTCTGTTTGATTAAGATCTGTTTGATTAATTAATTAGATAATAATTTAGGATCCTAATTTCATTAAGTTCTGTTTGATTAATTAATTAGATAATAATTTAGGATTTTGTTTGATTAAGTTATGTTTGATTAATTAGTAAGCGATTAATTTGCTAGTGTCTTAATTAAATATTTTATTATTATTAGGATACAATGATTAAGTTCTATTTAAACACTGTATTTTCTGTATACAAGCTGCTGAGTTGCAGAGACCTCCCACTAGTTGGGAGGTATTCGACAAAA
Organism: Boesenbergia rotunda; assembly: GCA_024364735.1. Classification (NCBI taxonomy): domain Eukaryota; kingdom Viridiplantae; phylum Streptophyta; class Magnoliopsida; order Zingiberales; family Zingiberaceae; genus Boesenbergia; species Boesenbergia rotunda. The sequence goes on along the minus strand of JAGFNQ010002117.1, from coordinate 134,101 downwards.
CCCATAAGAAAAAAGATGAGTCATTTGTCGATCGACGCTCCTTAACAATTCATGTAAGTATATTAACTATAGCATATTTATTTTGACATTTTATAGAGATTAATTTAATTCTTATTTCACAAGAAGTAATAACTACTAGAGTTGTAGAGGCGTCTCAGCCTGTTGTAGAGGGGGAGGAATCACAGTCTCTTTTCGCCGACCAGGTGAATGACATTTATTATGATATCGTTGGTGGAAAGAGGAAGACCACCCTATACGGCCTGAGCTCTCGGGCAAAAATCACATATGATCAGATGAGAGCTCCAGGGGTTAGGGGACGTCCAAGTTCCTCCTCCTTCTCTTCTAGTGAGGTTCGTCAATTGCAGGAAGAGAATGATGTTGTACCGACTCACGACAATCGAGACAACGTGGTCTGAGAAGGACACAAAGAGATATGCAGAGCTGAGGGAACTGCGGGCCCGCCAGGCACACACTGAGGCGTTAGTGCGTTACATGCAAGCTTTTGCAACAACCCTATCACCTATGACACAGATGTCCACCCCTCCTCGTTTTGAGTCTCAGGAGACGTAGGATCTTGAGGATACCCCAGTTGAGTAGAGAAATTTTTGTGGTATGTTATATTTTTCTCTACATTTAAAAATCAGATTATTATATTATCTGGTTTGTTATTATATGCATCACTAAATATTTTTTATTTATTTATTTTCGTTTACAGATTCTACATTATCAGAATTGAATTCAGACATTGGTTTGGTTGGAAGGTATATATATTTGGATATTTTACATATTATTAAATGTTATTTAAATTTTATATATCAGTTACGATAACTAATTATGTTTTTTTAAAAATTGATTTATAATTGCATTTCACTTTTATTTATATCGTTTCTCTTCTTTTATACAGGAATGTTATTCTTTTTGATGTGTCTATCTTCTACAAGACTCTGTGTTCATGTATGTATTGACTACTATTTTTTAGATATGAATTTGATACATGTGTTTAAATATGAATATGATGTGTTTGGATATGGATTTTGAATATGTATTTGATACATGTGTTTGGATATGTGTTTTGTATATATGTATTGTATGTATTTGGATATAAATACTATTGTTTTGTAAGTGCTTTATTTGAATATCTGTTGTGTTGTTATTTGAATATATTTGTATGTATTGAATGTAAATATGGGAAGGGAAAAAGAGGAGAAAGACTGCTAGAAAAATTACATAAATTAGCGACGAATATTTTCTAAATCCGTCGCTAATAACGATGGATATTTACGATATCCATTGCAAATAGCGACAGATATTTGATTTTTCGTCGCTAATTACGATAAAATAGCGATGGAATTTTTTGATTCCGTTGCTATTAGTCCCGTACACGTCACTCCTAGTTTCGGTATTTTGCGACCGGAAGGGGGGATTATGTATTCGTCACTATTTGCGACGGATTATTTATTTAAAATTCATCCTTATTAGCGACGGATTGTACAAATTCCGTCACTATCCTCGCCTACGATGACGCGACAGCCGACGACGTTGTTTTCGTCGTTATTCCGTCACTACACCATTTAGCGATGGAATAGCGACGGAATTGGTCCATCACTATTCCTTATTATTTTTGTTGTGGTATATGGACTTTACTTCTTAAAAACCAAAAAAAATTAATTAAGTCGAATTTGAAAGTTCATTCTCACAAAAAGTTCTCATCGATAATCAAAATATCTTATAACAAACATTTTTAAATCCGTTATCTACTATTATATTCCTCAATCATGAACAGAAATATTATGGAGAAGATCTATTCATTCTGATGCTATTAAAGCATTATGCAAAAGTCACATTAGACAGTTTTTTTTTAAACTTTTGTTTCATTTTATTCCTCATTGTTTAGAAACAAGATGGGCAACAACACTTGTAACTCTTTTAAACCCGGAGGCTATGGTATAGTGAAAAAAATAATAAATTATCATTTTAAATTAATATTCGTAATTTGATCTTCAATTATGATCTATTTTATAGATTTTTTTTTAAATAGGGCACGAACACTAAGATATTGAACTTCTGGACCGTCCGTGCAAGCGATTCCCAATTTACGTAGGCGATTGGTGGGAAACTTCCGTGGGACCGGTCTGGTTGTCCGAGGTTAGACGTTACCCAATCTCCACTACAACAAATAAGACTTTCCGCAGTGCATGATTGACAGCGTGCAGTTAAAGCGTGCCGTTAATAATAGCTTTTACGACGAGCCCAATTATGTGCGCTACGGATAGTATAATTTTTAAACAAACGACGGTGCGCAGAAAAAGTACGCTGTTAATAAACATATCTGCAGCGTGCAAAATGTGCTGTTAAAACTAAATATTAACAGCGTACAGAGCACGCTGTCAATACTTATTAAAAATGGCACACAAAAAATATACATTGTTAATGAAAATTATAAAATAATAACAGCACATAACATAAGCTGTTAATAATCTTACAGTTTAACAATTATTGTGTCTAAATTATTAAACAAATAAAATATCAAAACTTAACCCTTACCCTTAAAATAAGTTTTAAACCCAGCTTCTCCCCATCCCTGATCTCCTCACGCCGCTTACGCCGAGCCCTAGAAATCGCCCGATCACGCTGCCCCCTCTCCTCCCGATCTCCTCACGCCGGCGAGCCCTAGAAATCTCCCGATCACACTGTGCCTCCTCTCCTCCCGATCTCCTCACAGCGGATCTCCTCGCAATCGTGATCTCCTCACACTCGCGATCTCACGATCCCCTCACGCGAGTGATCTCCTCACGCGAGCCTTCATCTCCTTGCGATCTCCGCACGCGAGCCTTCATCTCCTTGCGATTTCCTCACGCGAGCCTTGATCTCTTCTGCCTTGCGATCTCGCCTCCAAGTTGATCTCCTCACGCCGCCTTCATCTCTGCCATGCGCCAACCATACAGAGTGTTCTTCAACGAAGCCCTCTCCACCGGATATCCCTCTCTCTGGTAAGCCCTATCTGGTAAAGTCCTTCTGAGATTTCATCTCTGAATTTTCTGAAAATTGTGGAATGTCATCAGTGAAATTTCTGAAATTTGTAGAATATCATCTGTAAAAGTTCTGAAATTTGTGGAATATCTTCTCTGAAATTTCATCTGTGAAATTTCAGAAATTTTCTGAAATTTCATCTCTGAATTTTTTTTTTTTGCTAGGACTAGTTCTATATGTATTTCTCTATATTTAAGCATTGGATTGTAACTTTTATGTTAGGGTTTTGATTATTTACAAAATGGATAAGGAATGGATGTTTCTACCTTCAAGGCTTGTACCCGAGTATGAAGAAGGGGTTCAAAAATTTCTTACTCAAGCTAGGAACTATGCCAAAACACGTGAAGTAATATTATGTCCTTGCAAGCATTGTAAAAATAAGAAGTATATGAAATTTGACCAAGTGTATAAGCACTTAATTATTAAGGGCATCGATCCTTCTTATACTAGTTGGGTCTTCCATGGTGAAAGTTATGCCTCACAATTTCAAGGCGAAGGTAGTTTGAGAGGAGTTCAAGCAAAGGATGATAAAAGTAGAGAGGAATATCATTTATATACGAATGCTGCTTTGCCAGAAGAAAGGGTTGGACACACCGAATCAAAGGCAACAGATAGTGGGTTTGTTGATTTATTAGAATCTGCAGAAACTCCTCTCTTCCCTGGTTGTACAACTTACACAAAGTTATCGGCAGCCATCACATTATACAATTACAAGTCTACTAATGGTCACACCGACAATAGTTTCAATAAGCTCCTTAAGATCTTAGGTGACATGCTTCCTGAAAAAAACACACTTCCGGAAATTATTTATTCAATGAGAAAGCTATTGAAACCATTTGATTTAGGATACGAGAAGATTCATGCTTGCCCAAATGATTGTTGTCTATTTAGAAAGGAGTTTAAAGATTTGGAGTCATGTCCAAAATGTGGTTCCCCAAGATGGAAGGTAGACAAAATCACCGCCAAAGTTCGTAAAGGAGTTCCTGAAAAGGTACTACGGTATTTTCCCGTGATACCAAGATTGAAAAGGATGTTTACACTAGAAGAAAAGGCTGAAGACTTGATTTGGCACTTCAACCACAAAAGTCAAGATCATATGATGTGTAATCCAGTTGATTCAGTAGCTTGGGATACAATAAATCATAAGTGGCCAGCTTTTGCACCAGATCCTAGAAATCTCCGTCTTGGTCTTGCTATAGATGGATTCAACCCTTTTGGTGACCTTAGTTCCAGATATAGTTGCTGGCCGGTTATTTTGGTAAATTACAACCTTTCTCCATTAATGTGTATGGCGAAGGAAAATCTTATGCTGACATTACTGATTCCAGGCCCAAAGCAACCAGGAAATGATATAGATGTATACTTGGCACCCCTTGTGGAGGATTTGAAAGAGTTATGGGACACAGGTGTAAAGGCTTATGGTGCATTCACCAAATCAATGTTCAATTTGAAGGCTATTTTGATGTGTACGATTAATGATTTTCCAGCTTATGGAAATTTATCTGGATGTGCCACAAAAGGGAAAGTTGGTTGCCCAATATGTGCGGAAGACCTATGTTCAACGTGGCTTAAGTATAGTAGAAAGTTTGCATACTTAGGCCACAGGAGATTTCTTGCTCCTGATCATCCGTTTCGTCAGAAAAAAAAGTGGTTTAATGGGAAAAAAGAGAGAAAGGGAAAACCTAGATCTTTGACCGGGTTACAAATTCTCAATGCAGTGAAAGACATTAAAAATGATTGGGGTAAAACATAAAAACGTCAGATTATCAGTACTTATCAGAAAAAGAGGAAGACATAGGATAGTTCAAAAAAAGTACAAAAAACAGTTCAAATGTGGAAGAAAAAGTCAATTTTTTTCGATTTACCATACTGAAGTGTAGGTTATTTGGCTTTCTATTTATTTATTTTTAATTATTTATTTTATTCCTTAACTAATACTATGAAATGCCTTTATGTGTTTAACTTATAGGGGCTTTTGTTACGTCATAACTTAGATGTCATGCATGTTGAAAAGAATGTCTGTGAGAATATCATAGGCACATTGTTAAATGTGAAGAAAAAGTCCAAAGATGGTGTTAATGCTCGGAAAGATTTGATGCACTTAAAAATTAGAGAAGAATTGCATCCTCAAGAAAAAGGAGAAAACATGTATTACTTACCAGCTGCACCTTACACATTGTCTAAAAAAGAAATGGATGTATTTTGCTCTAGGTTGAAGAAAATAAAGTTACCTGATGGCTACAGCTCAAATATTGGTAATTGTGTTTCTTTAGAAGAGCGCAAACTTATTGGGCTGAAATCTCATGATTGTCATGTTCTAATGCAACAATTGCTAACAGTTGCATTGAGAAATCTCTTACCGAAAGGTCCACGCAATGCTCTATTTCTGCTGTGTGCATTTTACAATGAATTATGTCAAAGAGTATTAGACAGGAACCGTTTAGAACAACTTGAGGAGAATATTGTTGAAACTCTATGTATGTTGGAAAGGTATTTTCCTCCCGCTTTTTTTACCATTTCAGTACATTTAACAATTCATTAGCTAGAGAAGCTCGGTTGTGTGGACTAGTCCAATTCCGCTGGATGTATCCATTTGAGAGGTAATAAATATTATACAACGAATCACATTTTGTTATCAACACTTCTTTCATCTCATTTTATTTTTTTATTTAGATTTATGAAAACACTTAAAGGTTATGTGAAGAATCGAGCAATGCCAGAGGGTTGCATATCTGAGTGTTACATCGCAGAAGAAAGAATGCGATTTTGTAGTGCTTATATAAAAAAGTCTGCTAGTATTGGTGCCTATTCTTATAGGAATGCAGATTTAGAGAATGGATTGAATGTGGAAGGTCGCCCAATTTCCCAAGGAAAAGAAAAGATTTTAGAAGACCATGTGTTGCAAGCCGCACATCGATATGTGTTGTTCAATACTGCAGAAATTGAACCTTACTTACAATAAGTATAATTAATTGCAAAGCCTATTAGTTAATCTTGGTCTAGTATATAATTTGTATATTCTAATATTCACCCTTCAATGATTTTAAATAGGATGCACATTGAGGAGCTTAAACAAGTAGATCGTCATTATATAAGGAATGAATTGTTGTTACAAAAACGACATATGGAAACATTTGCTCAATGGTTATCAAAACATATTCCTGATAACTCTTCAGGCCGAATTCAATGGCTAGCAAATGGTCCAAGAAAACAGATTATATCTTATACAGGTTATATTATAAATGGACATCGATTCCACACAATTGATGTTGGAAGGTCGACTCAAGATAGTGGTGTTTCAATTGAAGCTGATACTGTTTGTCAATCTACACTACAAGAAAAAAGCTAAACAACAACGTTTTTTACGCGTTGTCTATGTAGCTTAAAAAGCGTTGTTAAAAGCACTGTTGTTAAAAGTCTGTTCAAAGACAACACTTAAAAAGCGTTGTTAATTTGTGCAAAGACAACGCTTTTGTAATGTTTAAAAAGCGTTGTTGTTTTTTATAAAGACAATATTTTTGCAACACTTAAACAACGTTGTTGATTTTTACAAAGACCACACTTTTACAATGTTTATAAAGCGTTGTCATTCTTTTCTAGGACAAAGCTTTTACAACGCTTAAAAAGCGTTGTCATTTACTACAAGGTCAAAGTTTTTACAATGCTTAAAAAGCGTTGTCTTTTTTAACAAATAACACGTTTTTTAAATAGATAAAAAGTATTTGTTTTTTAAAACATAAATATTTTACCAAAACATACAAAAAATATCCACAAACAGTAAATATGAATATCCATAAATAAAAAATAAAAACATCCACAATCCTTTTTAAAATATAACTATTTAACAAAAGATACAACTTCATATTATCCAAACAAAAAATATATATGGTCGCACAATCCTCAAATTAACTTTATATCCATATTAAGTTTAACAAGATCATCATCAAAATATCCTTCACCGGTAGATATGACACTTTTCTTTGGCCTCAACTTCTCAAGTTTTTTAACTATGATTTAACACTGCATCAAAATAAAAATTCGTGTTAGAGATTCTGTGTGAATGAGATAAACGACATCGATAAAATCCATAAGCAAGTTAAATGTTGGATCCGTGATGAAATAGTCGTCAAAGGTACTTACTTTTCAATTCGTGGTGAACTTTGCTGATGGCTTCTTCAATATTGGATGAACATCATCTGAGCAAGGAAATTTAAAAATCAGCCCTATAGCAAGCATAAACTTGTAACTAATAAAACAGAAAAGCGATTTATGAAACGTGGATCTCAAAATGAAACATGTAACAATATACATTTCACAATTCATATGTTTGCTTTAAATGAATGTGAAAATGATGGTCATCATTCCATAAACTTAAATCTAAAAAGAATTATGGCAACCATCATTACATACCTACTCATAAATATGATCTTGCTTTATGGCAGCCAAATTGTTAATGATAAATATACACATTAAAATACATGTTAAACAAAATTACACGTACCTTTAGTACTTCCCACTTAGTGTTTTTTCGACCTTTCCGTCCGTTATTTGAATTAAACAATCTTAAGGTCCTTCATAAGTTAATAATATTTGATATATGAGTTTTTTATTGAGTAAAATAAAGGTTTACTAAAAAAGAGCATATATGAACTCACATTTCCACTATATATTTCCAATCTTCATCGTGAATGCGATGACTTAGGGAATCCAACAAATAAATAACATCCTTGTAAGGTTCAATGACAGTGAGAATCCAGTGGAAACTAGGCATAGACATACAATTAGTGCATATAACTTATCATATTCGGATTGCTGGTAATATTGATTCTTGATTGTTCCTTCATAAGAACAAAGGGAATTAGTTAAGAAGAAAAGAACGTTCCGTATCTTGAAATCAAGATCCTAGTTGCAATAAAAAGTATTTAACAATTTGGAAGCTTTGTTAATCTGTACACAGTAGCAAGAACATACAAGATGAGGAGAAGAATAGCTACAAGTTTTGACAGATTGAGTAAAGTGTGGTTTTACTCTAAAAAGATTATAATATGTCAAAAGAAAACTATAAAGTCTTGACATCTTCATGAGAGAAAGAGACCAACAGAAGGGAGGCAAAGACTAACCTATCTGTTAAGTTGCAACCATAGACTGAAACTTTGTTGAGAAAAAATTTCATGCTGTAAAGCTTAGAAACCATGTTGAGAAAAATATTATAATATAGGTAAATGAAAATATACAGGAATTTTGTTGAACATAAACTATACCAGATTTTAATTATTAGAAAAGAAAAATGAATCTATTCTACTTTGTGAAGATATAATAAAATGAGAACTCAAACTTACTAAAATTACCATTTGATTCTGATTAAAATCTCTAGAGTAAAGTGATAAACATGAATCATGCCCAAGGCTTTTCTCTTCTTCTGGAATCTAGAAGGATGATACTTCATTAGATTCGTTACTAGAGCATAAAACAACATAATAACAAACATCAACAAAAAATATAAAAACAACAAATACATTAAAAGCATCACCTCCGCTGCACATAAATTCCAATACTGATCATTAATGTTTTCAATTTTAACTAGGATAGAATTTAACTTTAAAATATCTGTCAAAAACCAATACACACTAGAAAAAAACATTCATGTGTAAGCACATTCTCACATTTAAAGTATACGACACAAATATCAGCTAAAAGGCTTGAAATTGGACAAGGTAAAGTTCAACCTCTATACCTAACAACTGTAGTTGAGCAGAGAGTTAATTTTATGGACCAATCTCATATAGATAACCATGCTTATGTGAGCTTTTGAATTTTCCTCTAACAACATCAATAACAAAAAGTTACCTTGTAGATTTTGTGAAAGAAAACCTCAAGCAGTCTGACTTCAGCATCAGAACGAGAGAGTTCAACCTAAATGAGAAAAAAGAATCATAAAAAACTGTAAGCCATAAATAAAGCAGCATTAAAACAATAAGATCAATGCAACAACTAGTGAACTCTCTTTCTTCCATCATAAATTGCATATTCAAGAAGATAATAACCACATCACATACATGTAATTACCTTGGTCTCGAGGTCGTTGATTACATCGGCTATAGTAGTATTCGTAGGAAGTCTGATGGTGTGAATTGCCACCTGAAGTTGAAAATGTCTAGGTTTAAGAAAGCTTCACAAAACAAAAATATAGCTACAGAAGAAGTGAAGGTTTGAACCACCTGAAGTGTGTCAAGTAAATCTATACATAATTTGAATGAAGCCCCACCATACTTGAGCAATGAAGATCTTGACTAACTTTCAATTGGAAACAATGGTTAGAAATAACAATTGCCAAAAAAATCTGTACATAATCCTTGTCATGCTCCATCAGGTTTTACTTCAACATTCATGTTAAAAAAATAATACCAATAAACTAGAGAATAGCAATTGCCTCAAATCGGTTAGAGATGGCGCAACATAGGGTAAACGAAAAGAAACCTAATAGCGTAGCAGAGAGAAAGGGAAAAGAAACCTAACGGCGCAGCAGGGAGAAAAGAAAACAAGGGGGTCAGACAGGGAACAAAGCTAGCTCTGCAGAGAGGAAACCTCGAGCTTGTGTGTCGGTTAGAGGGGGAGGCACTTGTGCGTCGTTGGGTAGAAGGGGAGGCACATCGTCGAGCAGAAGAGGAGGCGCGTTGTCGAGTACAAGGGGGAGGCGTCGGACAAAGGTGAGAGGAACGGTGAAGTTAGGGCAAAAAAGATTTGTTAACTCGACGGTGATGCGCGAGTTAAGAGATCGGGGAGGAGGAGTGGGGTTGATCTCATGAGGTGGACTCTAATTTTATACAGGAGGAGGAGTTAAAAAATTTTAAAATCTAATTTAAAAATTATATAATTTTTAAATTCTAATTTAAAACTTATTTAATTTTTAAATTAGATAATTTAAAGTAAATTTTTTTCTTAAATAATTCAAAATTATCCCTGCAAATATTTTTAAAATTTAAAAAAATTATTCTAAAATTTTTCATAAAATTATTTCTAATTTTAACTCATATTTATAGTATTTTTATATATGTGTATATATATATTTGTATGTATATATATATGTTTTATTTATTTATTAATTATTATTTTTAATTTAAATTTATATTATTTTATTTTTTTACACTGTATTTTACATAGACAAAACTTGCTAAAGTTTTATATTATAGATACTAAAAAAATACTCAAACACAACGCTTTTTGAAAAGCGTTGTCTTTGATCTAAAAAAAAGGCCAATAGACAACGCGTATTTGAAAGCGTTGTCTTTAATAAGAAATAAAAAAACATAGACAACGGTTTTCACTAAAAGCGTTGTTAAAAAAAAAAGACAACGCTTTTTTAAAAAAATGTTGTCTTTCAAGTGTTGTGAAATCATAATTTTCTTGTAGTGCTAGTACTAATGATTATTCACATTCAGTTGGAAGACTATCATATTATGGAATTATACGAGATATTATTTTACTAGATTACTATTCTTTCAAAGTGTCTGTCTTTAGGTGTGATTGGGTCAATCATGTAACTGGTATTAAAATGGAAGATGGTTTTACCCTGGTCAACTTACATCAAGGACTAAAAACTTTTGAAAGTGATCCTTTCATTTTAGCATCACAAGCAAAGCAAGTGTTCTATTCTAGAGACAACGATGAATCAAATTGATATGTGTTGCTAAAAGCACCGCCTCGTGGTATCCATGACATGAATTTGATTGAAGAGGATGCCTATATATCAACACCTCTAGATGTCTCCAGACTTGAGATTAACATTACTGAGAATGAACCATATGCTAGGAATGAGTGTGAGGGAATTGATGTGATTGATCAATGACTTAAATTTAAAGGTGAAAATTTTATAGTTATTTACTTCATCTAATAAATATATTTCATCATTGATAATGTCATATTGTAAATGAGCAGGTCATTCAAAAGATGCGAAAAAATTGCAAAAAACGCAGCAAAGCAGTCGTAGATGAAATTCAGGTAATATTGTTTTGAAGCCTTTAAATTTTGGTTTATTGTAATAAAGTGCACTCATACATTCCAATATTGTTATGCTATTTTGCAGGAAAATATAGCTTCTAATAGTCCACATAATCCATCACAAGATTTGTGCGGTAAGGAGGTAATTGATGATGAAAAAACTGATAAGAAAAATGGGCGAGGTTTATCAAAGTTGAATGTGGTTAGTGGCTAACAAAAGCCTAAAGAGCTACAGCGTAATGAGTTTGGACAACCCATAGGAGATAATTCAGTGAAGTATGCTTCTTTTCTGGGTTGTATGATAAAGAATTTGTGTCATACACATTAGATGGATGGAATGACGTAGACGAAGAAGTGAAGAATAGAATGTGGAGTTGTCTTCAGGTAAAGATAGAACCTTGAGACTTAGATTATTTGCTTTGATTCTTTATTGGTTTGTATTTGTTACACCTTTTTTCATTGTAAACATATTTGCGCTTTTTAATATGCAGATGAATTATAATGTCGAGGAGTGGGAGAAGAAATCAATTTTCCAAAAGTTGGCTAAGTTGTGGCGTGATAGAAAATCAAAACTACAAATATTTATACGAGAAGCAAATGTTGGTCCAGTGTTTTCACGAAATCTTAGTCTTTTGAAGCCTGAATTTATGGATCAAAATCAATGGGGATTGTTTGTGAAGAAGACACTATCACCTGCCTTTCAAGTAAGTATTAATTAACAAATCTTATTTTTAATGTTTAAAGTTTCTGCTAATGGTTAAAGTTCTAATGGTGTTTAGTTTTGTTTTTTACTAGTTAATTATAAAGTATATTAATACAATGGAAACTAGAATGAATGATAACACAGTTGTATGATCATGAATTAAGCTAGATCAAGCAATGATTAAAAAAACTCTCTAATGATTCATTATTTTAACATTCATAAATCATCGAGAATCAATTTGCATGAATTGAAATGTATGATCATGAATTCAAATGCATGATCATTAGTTGTTCTCTGTATTTCCTGCTAACAAAAACTGGACTTGGTTGCATTTAGATTTTCCTGCATTTAGATTTTCTAAATTGTGAAAGCAATTGTTATGCTCGTTTGGCTGCAATTGTTATGCAATTGTTTGTTTTTTGAAACCTCAAGTTATATCACATGATAATTCAGAAAGTTGGAATACTAGAAACATTATAGACACGACGATTCAGTCAACTACATAGATACTAGCATAACGTTAGAAGTTGGTATATCACATACTATAAAGACTAAGGTAGTATGTTTGCTCGCAAAATTCTGCGTGCAGACAAGTTTAGCTAACTTGGCTCAGAATGCAGCGAAACTCGGAGAACCCTGTGGCACTAGCGCGTCAGGCAGAAGCCTCAATTTTCTGAGCTTTATTTGGCTGCCTTTCACCTGGATTTGTGTGGTGAGGGCGCTTGCCACCATGCCCTCTTCCTCCCCTATTAAATCTCACCTTGTAGTGCACTATGGTAGCATGACAAGTATCTGAATCTGCTTTGCATTCTAATTTTTCCTTAGCATTTTCTCTTCAGTAATATTATCAATTGTTACCGATACTTGTTTAAAACATTTTATTATTTGTTTCTATATTCCCTTGTTAAGTAATTATTATCTTTTTTGATTCTCAGGAAAAAAAGTGCAAAATTCAGAAAAATGAGAGAAAATCAAGACCACATTCACACAATGAGTCGTAGAGGTTATGCTCATTTAGCTGACATGATGGTACAAATTATTATTAATTAAATTTTATTAAAAAGTTTACAAATACACTTAATTAGTAACAGCTATATTTATGCTAACAATTTTTATATGTCTTATACTTGGGGAAAAAACAAGTCCGGCGGATATACCAATTACAAGATCAAAAGTTTGGATTGAAGGTCACAAGAAAAAAAATGGAGAACCTAGTAGTCAAGCTGTTGGAGAGAAAATGGTAATAAAATGATTTATTTGTTATTTTTAGAATTTGCAAAAAAAAAAGACAAATCAAATTTATTATTTTATCTAAAAAGTTGTCTTGTTTTTTGCAGAAAGCAATAGAAGAGTGTCCACCTAAATCTCACAACACAACTTATATTACTGATGATGCAATTAGTATTGTATTTGGCAAGGAACCTCGAGGTAGAGTATGTGAAATGGGCTTTGGAGTTACACCATCGAAAGTTGGAGCTTCTATACAACAAAATGGAACTGTTAAACGACTTGAAAGTACAGTAAATAACCTTCAACAAGAAATGCAAGAAATGAGGCTCCTGTTTTTTCAAAATATGAAACAACAAAATGAGCAAGAACAGGTTAGTAAATAACAACATAAGATAAAATATGAAATAGTGGTTATGATTGTTTTATTTGAGTATTTATATTCTTATTAGTAATATCTTATGATGGTTTTATTTGGCATAATTTGTTTATAAAATTAGGTTGCTAGTGCTAGCATTGGTAGTGGAATTGGAAATGATGTTGGCGGCAATAGTCGTGGGAAAAAAAGTGGTAATGTTAACCAACCTCTAACTGTAGCTCAGGTAATTATTTTGATGTGTCTTTTAAATTAAATTTTTGTTATAAAAATAGGTATGATAAATTAATAACTTTGTATTGTTATGCAGTCAAAAATGAAGGATGTGAGTCATGGAGATATTAGCGAGAATACTAAGTGTAAGCTACTTCATTGGTCTGTTGATGGAGTTGTTGCAGAAGGTCGAATTGCTTCTACAAATCCAAAAGCAAAAGTGCATCATGTTCTTCTTGGTGGTTCTTGTTGGAAAGTTTGGGTTGATAGAGTTTTTGTGGAGAAGGTGAACCTAATTCGACCAAATGATGAAATGCTTTTTCTTGAGGATGCAATAGGAAGTACAGTTGCTTGGTTATCTAAGTTTATTGTTTTGTATGACTGATATATACTCTACTTGAGGAGAATATACTTTTTTGTAGGCAAGAAATTATGTTACTAAGTGAATTTTTGCTAGTACTTTGGATGGTTTACTTAAGTGTGATATTTATGGTTAAATGTCATAATATAATTAGTTGTTTGAGTTTTGGTTATATAGTATTGTATTTGTGTGTGGTATTATGTATGTGGTATAATTTATGTATGATATTTATATGTCGTATTTAAATGATCGTAATCGCAGTGCATGTTGCATGTTGTGCATGCTCTTAACCGAAGCATGAGGCACACGCTGCGAATCTGATTGATTGTTCTTAACTGCAACTCATGGCACGCGCTGCAATTGATAATAATCGCAGTGCGCAATGAGAACTGCGAATAATATTAATCGCAGCACGCAATGTGTGCTGTGAATAATATTAATCGTAGCACACAATGTGGGCTGTGAATACTATTAATCACAGCACGCAATGTGGGCTGTGAATACTATTAATCACAACACGCAATGTAGACTGTCAATACTATTAATCACAGCGCACAAAGTGCGCTGCGATTGTTCTTAACCGCAGCACGTGTTGCGCGCTGTTGATGTTTTATTACTTTTAACAGCTTGCAGTTATGCAGCATGCAATGCGCGCTGCGGATAGCAAAATTGTAAGCTGCGAAAAGTCATATTTGTTGTAGTGCTCGTTAATCATTTTTTTGCCTCCAGGGTTATGGTATAGCGGCAGGGTGACTAGTCGTTATTCTAGGCATCCGTGATTCAATCCCCAGCTATTACACATTTTATAGGAATTTTTCTTCCAAGTGAAGTATGAATTTTAGAACGTTAAACTTTTAAACAGCTCGTTATGATCGCTTCTTGATTTATCTCAATGGAGAGTGAAAATTTTTTTGTAGGATTCATCGTTCGCATGTTACCTACTTCAGAAGCAGAAAGCAGAAGAAAGATAAAGGCGGATAGAAAAACACTTTATTCTTTGCCTTTTTTACCGTTTTCAAGTCTAAGTAAGATTAGGGATCAAAAGGAAGCGTAGTACTAAAAGGACAAGAACGCACAGTTCTTCGATAGATGCTGAATAAAGAAGCTAAATCTATTTAACTGACTTCTCAAAGTTGCTAAATATCATCAAAAGTTGAGATTTTGAAGAAAAAATTAATCTTTGCAGGCATCTACTTGCAGCAATCTTGTTGATCGCACAATGGTTGACATTTTTGTGGCATCTTTTCATGAAGAATCGCTTTTACGTCATGATGGAGGAAAGTTTCATGAATCAGGTAACAGAAGACAGCGGAAAGAAATCTGGTTATCAACTTGCATCTCCTACTTCGACAAGAGGAACTAACTATCATCTAAGAATTAAATTCTCTCTTAATTAGCTCTCCTACTTTACACTTCTGCCACTCTTCCAGCCTCTATTACGGTTCATGTTGGTAGTGGGGGACAGGACTACAGTTGTAATTGGTTGTCCGTCCACTACTCTCCCTTATTAAAAGGGATACAGCCAAGTGTGAGAGTGTGAAAAGTGTTAGTGTTAATATTATAGTCAATTATAAGATGATTTGTTAGGGAATTTTTTTATAATATTGTTTTGTGCTGAGATCCTTCGAGAGGCGATCCACCGGTGAGCAATAGTAGATGTTGATGAAGTCGTCATGATCTAGAGAGGGAGAGAGGTGAGCTTGTCACGCCCCGAGACCTAGGAGCCGCTGCTCCAATAGAAACTCGAACAGCACCTCCCCAGTCCGGCGGACAATTTGCACATACACACAACATATATATCACAACCACGCAGTTTATATGAGCCTCAGGCCCCAAATCCAAGCAGAACAACAATATATATGATAATAGGCTCATAAAACCAAACCCGAACTTACCTAAGCTGTCAGGGGGCAGGAATGCAGTAAAACCACACACGTAGTCCAACAATGGATTCAAAAGTACAATGTCATAAATCAAATCCCAAACCACAAGTCCACGATAAATCCAGTGCAATGTAATATGGTCCTAAAACAGAAAATAGTAGATAAAACCCAAATTGAATGTAGTAGCAAGCACGGGACTGGCGACTCGGACCCTCCCGGCAGATATCAACCTGAAATCAAAAAGTAATGGCAACGGTGTGAGTCCATAAGCTCAGCGGATACCCAGCAGATATGCATAGTACGTTACAATAACGATAAGGGTCTACGCTAATACAGTTTCATATAACCAATCGGAAAGGGTATACTGAAGATACTAAATACAGGTACATACCTGAATCCATCTATCCTGTAAAGGGTGAAACAAAGTCCTATGGAATAAGTATAACATACAATCCAAGGTAAACAGGTATCCAGTATATGCATGTCAATCAAGTGCAGAAATCAAATGCAGCAAACAATGCACGATGCAAACATATGCACATGGTGCAATGACATGTGTCACCCCCTAGTCCCAGTCAGGACATCGTCCATAACGTCCGCGTGGGTAGAGCTGTGGCAACCTGTACGCACCCTGCCATCACTGCTCCTGAGTGACCGGGTGGACAGGATGCTGGCGGAGACTACGCTCCTACCCCAAGCAATGGGGGAGTCTCCTCGTGGCTCAGTACGAGAAGGGATCCCTGGCTGCTACCACGCCCGGACCCACCCTCCGAATAGTGGCTGAACGGAGCAATACAGGGCAAATGCACACACCCTATGGAAGCCACTACCCGTGAGTGGATGTGTGTGCATATCCTCATGTAACTGGCGACGGGCTCGGACTATATAGGAGCCGATGATCGCCAGCATGCAACAATGCAAGGATGGTGCATGATCCAAACATATAACCCTCACCAAGTTCTCAACTAACCCCACCGGGTGCTAGGAATAGGTTTGAATCCTATATCATGGGATACAAGTAACCTAGTAGATATACTAACAAAATAACCAGTGATCTATCAATATCAAAATGCAAAAGGGAAGGTATCACTACATCTATGTATATATCTACCCATATAGATGGCAACTCGTGAGACTGTATAAAGTGAAACAGGAGCTAATCTCAAGGATAAACAGCAGCATATATCAGATACAGGTACGCTAAGGCAGATAAGCATACAATTTACTGTTATCTATAACATACAATGCATAGCAAGAAGACTATATCTAAAAGATAAGTCAAAGGGTACCCGCCTCGATCGTAAGATGCTCGTATCCGAAAGAACCCCTCGTCCAATAATCAGCAATCAATCAGTATCCTGTATCAAGGATATAGTTTTAGCTATCACAATAATTATTAAATAGCTAAACCAATTCCTACACCGTATTAGGATTAACTTAACTCTCGTATTTCATTTAATTAATCTAATTAAATGATTATCCCTTCTAGATTGGGGTCAGGTTTCAAGTTTAGGGTTAACCCAGGGTCACCTTAAATAAAACTAACCCATAACCTAGTTAGCTCCAAGGTCCAAGGTGTACATGGCAAGATACCTAACAAATACCAAGCTAACCTTTCCCCAATCACAGTTCATATATCAAGCTATCACTTGATCTAGAATTCCAACTTGGAATAGCCCCTGGTTGGGGCATACACATTCAAGTGGAGACCATATACAATTAAAATCCCAATACCATTTCTACCCAACTTATACACACGGTAGACACCAACACATGATCAACAAAACTACACTACTAAAACCCAAATCCATTACAAACACTAGAGCTTATGACAAAACATAAAATCAAAAGGTCAATTATCATCCAACTCTAAAGAAGACACTAACCTAATACCATCCACCATTAGATTCACCATTCCTATCCAAGCTCACGGCAAATATCAAACCATTCAACCTCAGATCAAAACCCTTAATCGTGCTAAGTTCTCTACAAAAACCAACTTGATCCAATCACTGCTCATCCCAATCCAGCAACCCACGGCAAAGGAAAATCAAATCTGAACACTAACAGATAGCACTAACCCAAATTCCATCGTTAATTCCAAACAAGAATAAACAATTTCTTACCTGAGATGCAATCGGCGACCACCTTTGTTCAGATCCGACCAATCCGAAACAACAAAGAGGAAACACCCTTGGAATCTCCTTCTCCGATGGTGTGCTCACGGTGATTGGTATCCGGGTGACGGCGATGAGAAAGGAGAAGAAGAACGCGAAGAGGGCCGCGAGAAGGGAAGCAAACAGCGACGTCGAAGGCTTAGGGCTTGGGTTCGCGAAGGAGAGAAAGGGAATCGAAGGAGAGGCGTCGGGTCGGCGCCGACTGTGGGCTTTGCAAGGGGAGGGAGGCGGCGCGTCTGCGGCTAGCGCACGAGCCCGAGACAGGCCGAAGGCTTTAATACAAAAGGAGGGTCCTTTTTGCAAAAAGGCCCCTCACATTACTCAATTTCGCATTAAACCCTTAGGGTTAATGTTTTAACCATCTCTTTTACTACAATCTACTTCAAATAAGTTAGGGTTGAATTATTTACACTCTCGATAACCCTAAATCTTCCAGTATATTTTTCCGAAAATTTATTTTACTGGATTTTTAATTTGCCGTATTTAACAGAGCTTCCTTAGGTTAACTGAATCGCTGGACCTCTAAAAAGAGCACATAATATGTCGAAGGTACTAGAATGTTTTTCGTTAATGGTGCCTACAAGGCTGTTAGAAGAAATAGAAATGACAGACAGAGCCTTAGGGAGAAGACCAGGTTACCTCGACCTTCAATCCTCCGATGCTCAAGTCAGTTTCCAGCAGAGTACATAAAGCAGATAGACAATAATGTAATCATGTATATAAATACTCAATAGTGAATGTAAATGCATATCAGTCCAACAAGAGCAGGTCAAAGGCCAGGATGCAACAATACGGCTCAGAGGCTGAAATAGCTAATCTATATCAAATCGGTGTCGGATGTGTCCAGATCTCTATCGGAAGTGGCCGGCAAAGACAGATTTGGGCCGAATGTGGCCGGATATGGCCAAATGTGTCCGGATCTCTATTGGAGATGGTCGACAATGGCGGATCTATGTTGGATGTAGCCATATCTCTACGAATCGACATCGACAGTGACAGATCTAGGGCAGATGTGGTCGGATATGAAGAGATGTGTCCGGATCTCTGTCGAAGGTGGTTGACAGTGGCAGATCTAAGTCGGATGTGGCCGGACTCTGCGGATCAACGTCGACAGTGGCGAATCTGGGGCGGATGTGACCAGATATGACCAGATGTGTCAAGATCTCTGTCGGAGGTGGCCGATAGTGGCAAATTTGTGCCAGATGTGGCAGGATCTCTGCAGATCGATGTGGCCGGATATGGCCGGATGTGTCTAGATCACTATCAGAGGTGGCCAGTAGCAACGAATCTGTGTCGGATGTGGCCGGATCTCTACAGATCGATACTGACATGGTAGAGAGCAGGCATATCTACATTGTCTCCGTGCCGCGCATGGAGGAGGATGGTTGGAACTAGGCCGGGAACGGCGAGGCAGGAGACGGTCGACGTTGGCATGTGTGTGAGGGAGGAAGAGGCGTGGTTGGCGTTGGCAAGGAGGCGTGTGTAGAGGCGGCCCCCTTGTCGGAGAAAAGGCCCTCTCGTAGATGAATAGTGCTTCTTGGTGATGAGGATCCGTGAGTTTCTTGAGGGAGAGATGGAGTGGAAAAGGAGATGAGTGTGAGAGCGCTCCGGCCGGCGATGGAGGGTTGGAGATGGCTGGAGTCCCTTGGCGTGCATCCATGTGCGTGAGGAAGATGAAGGAATGAGGCAATGACGAGGAGAGGAGGCGTGCGTGATGTTCCTCACATAAGGAGGAAGCCGAAAAAAGACGCCCCCCAAAAATCCCCACTCTTTTGTTGAAGTCAAGCCCTAAAAAGGAGAAACAAAGCGAAATGACCAAAATGCCCATTTGCCCCTTTGAATTCCTAATTACCCTATGACACAAGTCTCCCTTTCAAGTCTACTCGAAAGAGGCGTAAGTTCGACTGACTGGACAATTGTGTTATAGAGAATCACTAGAATAGGCACATCCAATGTCAATGAACCAGGTGACTACAATGAGTCGAGCAAGCAACTGTATCAATTATGTCATGCCCAATACGCGACTCCTAGAGGTCCACGAAGTTGAAAGAGAAGAATGATAATGCTTGATCTTGCGACTCTTAAGTGACCACGGAGTTGAAGAGAAAATAATATCTAGCCCTCGACTCCCAAGTATCAATGGAGTACGGGAGATAATAGGGTCAAGGAAGCACTAGCACAGAGTTAGATTCACTGAGTCTGTCGTAAGGCAGTGCAATAAATGAAGCACTAGCGTAGAGCTGAGTTTGCCAAGCCCGTCATAAGGTAGAGGATACATGAAGCGTTAGCGCGAAGCTAGGTTCACCAAGCCTGTCGTAAGGCGGAGAGATAAATTAAACGCTAGCGCAGAGATAGGTTTGTCGAACCTATCGTAAGGCGGAGAGATAAATGAAGTGCTAGCGCAGAGCTAGGTTCATGAACATGTCATAAGGTAGAGAGATAAATGAAGCGCTAGCGTGGATCTAAGTTTGCCGAGCCTACCATAAGGCAAAGAGATAAATGAAGCGCTAGCGCGGAGCTAAGTTCGCCTCATCGACATGAGAATCACTCTCTGACACTGGTGGATAATGACTGGTCTAAGACTAGTGGAGATAGCTCGACCCCGAATAGGGGAGGTTGAGCCCCGAACCGGACAATATGCTAGTCTGAGACCAGTGAAGAATATACTGTAGGATCGGTGCCTTCGATAGAGGGGGGGTGAATATCGACCGTGAAAATCTTTCGGTAAACTTCGTAAATCTTTTGAACGTTCTAAGATCAGAGTTAGTAGCACAGCGGAAAAGTAAAACAGAAAAAGAAAAACAATACACAAGGACACAGCGGGATTTATTTACTTGGTTCCCAACCCCCCAGGGTCAGTACGTCCAAGGCCTATGTACTCGGCGTGAGTCCACTATTGGTCTCCTTTCCGGAATTTTCGGAGGCGGAGAAAACCCGTCTTACAGTGTATAGTTACAAGCAACAATATTGAAAGTTAAGTACGGAACAAATAAAAGCAAACCGAACAAGAATCTGAAACTCGGCCGATCTGGACCTCCGAAGTGCCACGCACTTCCTCCTGGAGCCTCCCGGTAGTAGAGCCTCGTCTTTAGAGCTTTGTCGTCGGTCAGAATGCTTAGAATCGCTTTCAGCAGTTGTGTTTGAAGTAGAGGGGTCGAAGCCCCTTTTATAGACTTCCTACGGGCGCCCTGGACGTTGGGGGCGCCCCGATAAACTCGGTCAAACCTTATCCCTGCGCCGACCTCGCCGCAGCTGATAAAACCTTTGACCAGGGCGCCCCGGACCTCTCGGGCGCCTAGCTTGAACCCAGTCAAAGATAATCTCCTGCTTCGAACTCGCAGCAGCAAAATAGCTTTGAACCCGGGCGCCCCGGACCTCCCGGGCGCCCCGCTTGAAGCCTATTCTGCTTACCACACAACATTGCCACTTTTCCTTCTTTAGCTTGGGCGCCCCCTGTTAGTGATATGAGAGAAGTGTCCTAAGGCAATCGCCTTATGATGTAAACATTTATTTTAATAAATGATAATTCACTATTTGAGTATACATGTTTTGTGTATTTGATTGGGATCTTAAACTCATCTACTGAATGTCCGCAATACAACTCACAGCATAAGAGAATTTGTGATGGGATCACAACTAGTGATTATCTCTAATGTGCAATTGTGAAGTATTGAAATTATCCCTAGTCGATGAATTGATAAAAACGGACACTATCAATTCTGTTGAGACTAGCATGGGTTATTCTCTAATCAGCTGATTCTCACTAGCTGGTGACATTGGGATGTCCGGAGATAAACATGGATGCTAGTTAAGGGAACTAGTTCATTGGAGTGACTAGCTGTAAGACTTCATATGGGAATCTGCATGTAGATATGTCAATGAAGATCTTACTGCGGCTTAAGTGCGATGTTCCTTTGACTTGCGGTGTTCAAGTCATCTTGGTCATGGAGACTTATACTTTGACATCTTAAGCAAGCATCTCCAAGGAGGTGTGGACCCAGGATGATCGGGTATAAGCCGAAGTGCCCGAAGATGTTTGAACAGCCTACAAAGGATTCACCACTCCTTGCGAGGAGATGTATACCCAGGCCTATCATCGGATTGTTACTCAAAGCCTCTGGCCAGAGCATATCATGTTAAGAGTGCGAGTCTCTTAAATACATGAGAGTAATTAGAAATCCAAAGGACGAGAAAGACACTACTTGGGCTAGGTGTGACGTAGTCAGCCTAGTGGGGACTGACACCATAGACCGTGTCCTGAACCAAGTGGGTATAAGGTGGTGAAGGGAATGAGGCACGACTCATTCGAGCTGCTGAAGGGTTTCAGAATAATTTCTTCTGAGGTCAAACCGTTGATCTTTCGATTAATTGGGGATCATGATGTACTACTAGGTACCACTCATGATCGTTCTATAATTAGTTAATTATAGACGGCCAACATAAATCGAAAGCCTATTTAGTCACACGCACTACGAGTAATCCGAGGGATTTAAAACGAGTTGAAAATTGGATTTTCCGATCAAGAGAAATAAGTCGAATCTGAGTTAATCAGAGGCGCAATGGAAGGTAAAAATGGCTAAGTCTTTTGAAGGCTTTTTGGGCGAATTAAATGAGTTTAATTCGCGACCGGTTCGGTATGGTTTGGCCGGCCAAAGAGGGTGCTAACCCTCCTTGTGGTGGCCGGCCATTAAAGGGAGATTAAACCAATTTAATTGGTTTAATTAATAAAATAAATCTAGTATAATTTGTTTTATAAATTATGGATAAATAAATTTGTATAAAGAAATTTATATAAATAAAATTTATAGAAATTTATTCTTTTATGGAAGATTAAAATAATCCATGAATTGGTTTGTTTTAATTTTATAAAATCAATTATGAATTGATTTTTCCATAATAAGAAAGTTTATAAATTTCTTATAAAATTTATTCCATAATTTAAAGAGAAGAAGAATTAGTTTTTATTATAAATTAGTTTATAATAAAGACTCGGTTTAAACGGAATAATTAATAAGAAAATTTATAAGATAAATTTCTTATAACTAATTCCGTTAATTCGGTTTAGAGGGAGACTTAGCAAAGGAGTTGCTACTATATAAAGGAACCAAAGGCTAGCCCTTATTCCAATAAATTTTAAGAGATCAATTGGAGCTCTCCCTCTCTCTCTCTTCTCTTATCTCCTCCTTCTCTTCTTCTTTCCTTAGGGCCGGCGCACCCTAGCTCTCTAGGGCCGGCGCCCAATCACAACACCAAGGAGGTGTTGCCGTGAGCCACTAGAAGAAGAAGAACCCGAACAAGAAGAAGAAGAAGCGGATAGCGACTCCTCTCCTCTCGGAATTCGATTCTGTTACTTCTTGTTGGTTAGTTTCCTATACTTTCTCTTGTTCATCTAGTTGTGCCTTCCGAGGATCTAGTAGTTCTCGTCGGCACAAAACTCGCGACTTTGTGAAGTCATCCCGAAGAGAACTCGGCGTGGACGCGAATAGAGGCGGAGCTTCCAAGGGACGCTACGGTTGGATCTCGTCCCTTTCTTCGAGTTACGCGAGGTACAAAGTAAATTAGTTTACTTTTCGCAATGTTTTATTTTATGATTAAGTCAACACATCATAAGGTTGCATGCTAGATACGTGGTTAAAATAATTTAGGAAATTATTTTATGCTAATTCTTCCGCTGCACGTAAAAATTTAAAATTTTACGAACCCGTATCCTTGTCGACATGCACCCAGTCCCAACACCCCCATCAATGGGGGCGCCCTGGATGCTTGGGGGAGCCCCCACTGATGGGGGCGCCTGGCATCAAGGCTTCCAGCCTGGTTACCTACATTGTCTCCAGTTCTTGGTACCTGCAAGATACACAAACACAAAGCAAATATACATACAATATTACTCTTAAGGACTTGGTTCGGACTTCGGATTTCCACGAAATCCTAGGTCGAACCGACGCAAGTTCTCACCCCCCGAGAACGCGCCTTTCACCTACTCCTTTTAGGAGACGGTTGCCACCCAGTCCTTCGGGTGGACTTTTGCTTAGCTTCCGATACTTCCGGACCTCGAGACGCCTGAACCCTGACCCGTCTCTACTTCTGTCCTTAGTCATCGCTCAGCTAAGTTGCTCAGTCCCTCGGACCAAGACTCCATGCCCAAACCCTAGGTCCAGGACTTAGGTGCCCAACCCTCGGCCAGGTCTTCGTGCCCAGTCCTCGACCAGGACTTAGTGCCCACCTTCCGAGCAGGTCTTCGGTGCCCAGCCCTTTGTCAGGACTTAGAGCCCAATCCTCGATCAGGACTTAATGCCCACCTTCCGAGCAGGTCTTCGGTGCCCAGCCCTTTGCCAGGACTTAGTGCCCACCTTCCGAGCAGGTCTTAGTGCCTAGGTTAACTAGGACTTTTTTTCCACTTAGGTTACTTCTCCTTTGCTTCCCTTTGTCTGTTCAATGTATCACTGACTTAAGTGTATTGTCAAATATTAAAACACTTAAAGGAGAACATCATTGATGCAACTTGCACCAACATATACTGGTTTGAGACTAGTGAAAATATATACTTTTGAAAAACATTATTATGTTGAAGCACTATTTTAAAAATATATTTTTAGAAAAATATTCTAACAATTTGGAAAAACAATTTTGAAAAATATTTTTCAATTCATTAGTCCTTAACATCTCACCCATTTTAGATGTATCAATACAACAAGCATGGTTGCCTTATAGGTGTATTGTGAGATGCTTGAATCATTTTCCTTAATTTATTATTAACTCTAAGATTTAATTGAAGCTTGTGTTAGATTCAAATCTAGCAATAGTAAAGTGAATTTGATTTTCAGTAATTGGCTTCCAGGTCTTGGCGAGGCACTAGGTCTACTTTGGCTGTATCCTTATTGGATCATCAACCCTTTCCTTGACAAAGCCTTTTATAGAAAATTCATTTTCAAGTTACTCCTTGAAAGATTTTGGTCTAACTAGTTTGGGTCTTGGATCGGTAGCTTCGGCTAGTTCTGCCAAGATAGCTTCCCTAACGTACTATCATCTCACCTCCACCCAATACTAGGTTGATCAAGTTTCAATTATTCTTTTTCCTATAGCCGTTCTAAATCATGCATAAAATTTAAATATGAATGACATGTCATATATTTAAAAGAATTAGCAAATGCATGGCATGACAATTATGCATGAGTCAAACAAGTCCAAAGCATTTTAATTACGTTTCTAGAGATGTATCAAATTCCCGATTTGATACATGTCGTGTGAACCCGCGGATATGTCAACCCACTTTGACATATTTAATTTTATTAAATTAATTGTTGTGGTTTGGGTAAGATTTTAGTTTAGTTCGAGCTTATTTAATATTTGGTTGGATTAAGAATTAATTGAAGTTAACTTAATTAGAAATTAATTAATTAATTGAGATTAAATTGAATTAATTTAAGTTTGAAT
This sequence comes from Boesenbergia rotunda, assembly GCA_024364735.1. NCBI lineage: Eukaryota > Viridiplantae > Streptophyta > Magnoliopsida > Zingiberales > Zingiberaceae > Boesenbergia > Boesenbergia rotunda. The sequence continues at coordinate 108,699 of JAGFNQ010002117.1, read as the reverse complement.
TAATTTAGATTGAATTAATTTAAGTTTGAGTTAATTTAATTTGAATTAATTTAAGTTCGAATTAATTTGAATTTATTTAAGTTTAAATTAATTAAGATTTAATTTCAATTTAATTGACTTAATTAGGATTTAGTTGAATTTAATTGACTTAATTAAGCTTTAATTGATTTAATTTGAGTTTGAATAATTAAGTTTTAATTAATTTGAATTTGAATAATTAAGATTTAATTAATTTGAGTTTGAACAATTAAGATTTAATTGATTTGAATTTGAATAATTAAGATTTAATTAATTTGGATTTAAATAATTAAGATTTAATCTGAATTTGAATAATTAAGATTTAATTAATATGAGTTTGAACAATTAAGATTTAATTGATTTGAATTTAAATAATTAAGATTTAATTAATTTGAGTTTGAACAATTAAGATTTAATTGATTTGAATTCGAATAATTAAGATTTAATTAATTTGAGTTTGAACAATTAAGATTTAATTGATTTGAATTTGAATAATTAAGATTTAATTAATTTGGATTTAAATAATTAAGATTTAATTTGAATTTAATTTGGATTTAATTTGATTTAATTTGAATTTAATTTAATTTGGATTTAATTTGAATTAATTTGAATTTAATTTAATTTGGATTTAATTTGAATTAATTTGAATTTAATTTAATTTGGATTTAATTTAATTTGGATTTAATTTGTATTAATTTGAATTTAATTTAATTTGGATTTAATTTGAATTAATTTGAATTTAATTTAATTTGAATTTAATTTGATTTGAATTTAATTTGATTTAATTTAATTTAGATTTAATTTGATTTAATTTGAATTTAATTTAATTTGGATTTAATTTGAATTTAATTTAATTTGGATTTAATTTGATTTAATTTGAATTTAATTGAGTTAATCAAGATTTAATTGAGTTAATTAAGATTTAATTGAATTTAATTGAGTTAATTAAGATTTAATTGAATTTAATTGAGTTAATTAAGTTTTAATTGAATTTAATTGAGTTAATTAAGATTTAATTGAATTTAATTAATTAAGGTTGAAATGATTAATTAATAGTTGTGGGTTTAACTTCATCATTTTCATTATTTTGAAATTTTCTTCTTCATCTTTATCTATCTTTTCAAGTTTTTCTAATAATTCGGATTTATGTGAACCTTTGTAAACTTTATTTACTATGACCTTTATCTTAGATAATTCATATCCTCCTCATCCTCAAAATTACATCTTTTAGTATCCTCAAAGTAGGAGGAGTAATTTGGGCCATTAGTTATAGTTTTGTAATAATTTTCAAGATTATCTATAATTAGGTTATTATCTAGGAGAATTTCATCTTCATTATCCTCAAGGTTTTTAATAAAATCATTTTTATCCTCAAAAATAATTTCAGGATTATCTTCAGAATTAACTTCACTAATTTCAGAGTTATCTTTAGAATTTTCAAATTTGAATTCAGATTTATCCTTAGGATTTTCAAATTTGAATTTATAATTATCTAAAGAATTTTCAAATTTAGAATTATCTTAGGATTTTCAAATTTGAATTCGGATTTATCCTTAGGATTTTCAAATTTAAATTCAGATTTATCCTTAGGATTTTCAAATTTGAATTCGGATTTATCCTTAGGATTTTTGAATTCAGATTTATCCTTAGGATTAAATTTATCTGAATTAGAATTATCAGAATTAACATTATTAGAATTAAAGTTATCAGAATTAGAATTATGTTTAAAATTATCAGAAATAAAATTATTAGGATTAACATTATCAGAATTAAAGTTATGATAATTTATTTTAGAAATTACTGAATTAATGTTCTGAATTAAATAATTGATTTCAGATATTTTAGTCATATCTGCATTTTCTAATTTGTCATGCAAGATATTAATTTTACTATGCAGTAAATCTAATTTATCAGAAAAATTAACTAAATTATCTAAAGACAGTGCAGGAATTTTGAAACTTTTCGGAACGTAAATTTTACGTACCTTTGCCGGACATTTGTTCTTGTAGTGTCCGTATTTTCCACACTTGAAGCATTGTACGTGATCTTTGTTTTTCCGGACTCCTGGCGCTGGTGCCCCCTTTGCCGTCGGTGGTGTAAACCGAGTCTTACGAGTAGGGCACTGATTTTTATAGTGCCCTCTCTCCCTGCACGTGAAACAAATAATATAGAACTTAAAAATGGACATTTTAAAAAAATTGTACCTGATTCACCCCTGGGCTCCCCCTCAACTCCTGGCGTCGTTGCTCCGTCGGCGGTTAGTCCGGTGAAGAGTGACTCGGCTCTGATACCAATTGTAGGATTGGTGCCGTCGATAGAGGGGGGTGAATATCGACCATGAAAATCTTTCGATAAACTTCGTAAATCTTTCGAACGTTCTAAGATCAAAGTTAGTAGCACAGCGGAAAAGTAAAACAGAAAAAGAAAAACAATACACAAGGACACAGCGGGATTTATTTACTTGGTTCCCAACCCCCCAGGGTCAGTACGTCCAAGGCCTATGTACTTGGCGTGAGTCCACTATTGGTCTCCCTGATTTCCCGGGAAATTTACTGGAAGCAACAAATTGGGTACGGAACAATAAAGCAACCGAACAAGAATCTGAAAATCGGCCGATCTGGACCTCCGAAGTGCCGCGCACTTCCTCCTGGAGCCTCTCGGTCGTAGAGCCTCGTCTTTAGAGCGTTGTCGTCGGTTAGAATGCTTAGAATCGCTTTCAGCAGTTGTGTTTGAAGCAGAGGGGTCGAAGCCCCTTTTATAGACTTCCTACGGGCACCCTGGACGTTGGGGGCGCCCCGATAAACTCGGTCAAACCTTATCCCTGCGCCGACCTCGCCGCAGCTGATAAAACCTTTGACCAGGGCGCCCCAGACCTCCCAGACACCTAGCTTGAACCCAGTCAAAGCTAATCTCCTACTTCGAATTCGCAGCAACAAAACAGCTTTGAACCTGGGCGCCCCGGACCTCCCGAGCGCCCCGCTTGAAGCCTATTCTGCTTACCACACAACATTGTCACTTTTTCTTCTTTAGCTTGGGCGCCCCCATCAATGGGGGCGCCCTGGATGCTTGGGGGCGCCCCCACTGATGGGGGCGCCTGGCATCAAGGCTTCCAGCCTGGTTACCTGCTTTGTCTCCAGTTCTTGATACCTGCAAGATACACAAACACAAAGCAAATATACATACAATATTAGCCTTAAGGACTTGGTTCGGACTTCGGATTTCCACGAAACCCTAGGTCGAACCGACGCAAGTTCTCACCCCCCGAGAACGCACCTTTCACCTACTCCTTTCAGGAGACGGTTGCCACCCAGTCCTTCGGGTGGACTTTTGCTTAGCTTCCGATACTTCCGGACCTCGAGACACCCGAACCCCGACCCGTCTCTACTTTTGTCCTTAGTCATCGCTCAGCTAAGTTGCTCAGTCCCTCGGACCAAGACTCCGTGCCCAAACCCTAGGTCCAGGACTTAGGCCCCCAACCCTCGGCCAGGTCTTCGTGCCCAATCCTCGACCAGGACTTAGTGCCCACCTTTCGAGCAGGTCTTCGGTGCCTAGCCCTTTGCCAGGACTTAGTGCTCAATCCTTGATCAGGACTTAGTGCCCACCTTCCGAGCAGGTCTTCGGTGCCCAGCCCTTTGCTAGGACTTACTGCCCAATCCTCGATCAGGACTTAGTGTCCACCTTCCGAGCAGGTCTTAGTGCCTAGGTTAACTAGGACTTTTCTTCCACTTAGGTTACTTCTCCTTTGCTCTCCTTTGTTTGTTCAATGTATCACTGACTTAAGTGTATTGTCAAACATTAAAACACTTAAAGGAGAACATCATTGATTCAACTTGCACCAACATATACTGGTTTGAGACTAGTGAAGAGATAATAGCTCGACCACGAACGAGGGAGGTTGAGCCCCGAACGGGACAATATACTGGTCCGAGACTGGTGGAGAGAATATGCTGGTCTGAGACCAGTGAAAAGATAATAGCTCGACCTTGAATGGGGGAGGTTAACCCCTGAACAGAATAATAAACTGGTCTGAGAGCAGTGGAGATAGCTCGACCCTAAATGGGAGAAGTTGAGTCTCAAATGGGACAATATGTTGGTATGAGACCAGTGAAGAATATACTAGTCCGAGACCAGTGAAAAGATAATAGCTCGACCCCAAACGAGGAAGGTTAAACCTCGAACGGGATAATTTGTTGGTCTGAGACCAGTGGAGATAGCTCGACCCCGAATGAGGGAGGTTGAGCCCCGAACGGGACAATAAGCTAATCCAAGACCAGTGGAACGGGGGTGGTTGAGCCCCGAACAAGAGAATATGCTGGTCCGAGACCAGTGCAGAATATGTTAATCCGAGACCAGTGGAGAATATGCCAGTTCGAGCCCAGTAGACAATAGCTCGACCCTAAACGGGGGAGGTTGAGCCTCGAACGGGACAATAAGCTGGTCTGAGACCAGTTGAGATAGCTCGATCCCGAACAGGGGAGGTTGAGCCCCGATAAGGGCACGCCGCGTTAAGGGTGTCATCACTGGTAGCTCCCCATCTGGGAGAGCCATGCTAAGGGCACGCCGCGTTAAGGGCATCTTCACTGGGAGCTTCCGGTCAGGGAGGTTGAGTCACGCTAAGGACACGCCGCGTTAAGGGCACCTTCACTAGTTTCTCCCGAGCTAAGAGATTCAGCCACGCTTAGGGCACACCACGTTAACGGTGCCTTCATTGGTAACTCTTGGTCAAGGAGGTTGAGCCACTAAGGGTAATATACATGTTCGTAATATGAAGTATCATCTTGTAAGTTGAGGAGAAGAGCAACAATGCAATACATATATGAAAGGTAAAACTATATGCACGCAAACCTAATGAGTGACTTGGAGGCGGTCCCGCCGGAGATAATAACTCTAACTCTCGACTCCCAAATGTCCGCAGAGCCAGAGAGAGAATAAGAATATGATTCTCGCTGGAAATAATTTCACTATCCCTCGACTCGCAAATGTCTGCGGAGTCGGGGAGAGGGTAGAATACGTCTCCTCCTGGAATGATATCTCGTCTGTTAGAATTCTTCGGAGCCATGATAATGGTGAAGATTTTTCCGGTGTCATCCACCTGACTATCTCAATTCAGGTAAAAACGTTCCCACAAATGATGCCAAAATGTTCCTGCACTGAGAACCATCGAGGGATGATCCACCGGTGAGCTGTATTGGATGCTGACGAAGTCAACATGATCTGGAGAAAGAGGGGGGTGAGCTATCTTAAGTTAACTGAATCGCTAGACCTCCAAAACGAGAACATAATATGTCGAAGATACCAGAATGTTTTTTGTCAATGGCGCCTGTAAGGCTGCTGGAAGACATAGAAATGACAGACAGGATGTTAGGGAGAAGATCGGGTTACCCCGACTTTCAACCCTCTGACGCTCAAGTCAATTTCCAGCAGAGTACATAAAGCAGATAGAGAATAATGTAATCAAGTGTATAAATGTTAAATATTGAATGTAAATGGATACCAAGCTCGCAAGAGCGGCCAAGATGCAACAATGTGGCTCAGAGGCTGGAATAGCCAATTTGTATCGGATCGGTGTTGGATGTATCCGGATCTCTGTCGAAAGTGACCAGCAAAGGCGGATCTAGGCCAGATATGGCCAGAATGGTCGAATGTGTCCAGATCTCTGTAGGAGGCGGCCAACAGAGGCGAATCTGTGCCGGATGTGGCCGGATCTCTGCGAATCAACTTCGACAGCGGCAGATCTGGGCGATATGGCCAGATATGGCGGGATGTGTCTAAATCTCTGTCGGAAGTGGTCGGCAAAGGTGGATTTGGGTCGGATATGGTTGGATATGGCTAAATGCGTCTGGATCTCTGTTGGAGGTGGCCGGCAGTAACGGATTTGTGCCAGATGTGGTCGGATCTCTACGGATCGACATCGACAGCGGCAGATCTAGGGCAAATGTGGCCGGATATGGCAAGATGTGTCTGAACGTACCTGGATCTCTGTCGGAGCTGGCCGGCAGTGACAAATCTATGCAGGATATGGCTGGATCTCTGCGGATCGGCGTTGACAATGGCGGATCTGGGGTGGATGTGGCCAGATATGATCGTATATGTCCGGATCTCTGTCGAAGGTGGCCGGCAGTGGCGAATATGTGCCGAATGTGACCAGATCTCTGTGGATCGACGCCGACATGGTAGAGAATATGCAGATCTACACTGTCTCCATGCCACGCGTGGAGGAGGATGGTCGGAACAAGGCTGGGAACGACGTGACAGGAGACGACCGACGTTGGCATATATGTGAGGGAGGACGAGGCGTGGTTAGCATTGGCAAGGAGGCGTACGTGAGAGGCGGCCCTCTCGTCGGAGAAAAGGTCCTCTTTTAGATGAATAGTGCTCCTTGATGATGAGGATCCGTGAGTTGCTTGAGGGAGAGATGGAGTGGAAAAGGAGATGAGGGTGAGAGCGCTCCGGCCGACGATGGAAGGTTGGAGATGGCTGGAGTCCCTTGGCGTGAATCCGTGTGTGTGAGGAAGAAGGAGTGAGGCGGTGGCGAGGAGAGGAGGCATGCATGATGTCCTCGCGTGAGGTGGAAGCTGAAAAAAGAAGCCCCCCCCCCCCCCCCAATCCCCCCTCTTTCGTTAAAGTCAAGCTCTAAAACGGGGAAGCAAAGCGAAAGGATCAAAATGCCCATTTGACCCTTTGACATCCTATTTACCCCATAACACATATATTATTAATAAAGGTAAAATTTTGGTTATTACATTTACTTGATGTTTGTGCCAAATGAATAAGTATAGTAATATTCTTGAGTAGTATGTTTTATCAATTTGTTGAATTAATAGTGAGATGATATAAAGAACATTATTCTTAACTATTCCTAGTCAAGCATTAATATACAAAAATAATATTAATGTGTTGAGAGTAGCATGTAGGTCAATTGATGACTTGATCTCATAAGTCATGGATATGATATCAAGTTGACACATGGGTATATATTAGAGAATATATACTGAATTGATCCATTATGAGAAAGTTTTATGGATCGTTATATGAGTGTCAGAAACTTTCTCATAGTGACTATTGGTATGAATAGTCCTTAAACCTGAAGTCACTATGGTTCCCTACATAAGGAGTTGTATATTTTGGTATCATTAAACATCATCTGCAACAATATGGACTATAAAGTCGATTACTGGGTGTGCAACGAATTATGCGGAGAAATGTGAGTGATGTAGATAGGATCTATCCCTCCCATATGACAGGAGTGATATCTATAGGCCCCTTGATTGAGTAGGACTACTAAAATATATGACCATGCTCAAATAAGTCAATATGAGATATTGAGCTTATTTGCTTTAGTGCGTCTACTTGGGGATCAAAAAACACAATGATTGATATCGACGATGACACGGTCTATGCCTCAATGATCAATTTAGATATCGAGGATTGAAGGACAAAGTCATACATTATAATAGACACGGAAGGTTAGGTCGGATCTTAACTTTCTCGGTACTTGGTTAGCAATGATGCATAGATGCGGCTCATTGTTTATGTATCTAAAGCGGTTTAGATACATTATCAACATTACGAGAACCTATTAGTTCACACACAAAGAACACGATATTTCGGAAATATGATTTTAGTTTGACTAAAACATAATCCAAAATTAGATTAATTGAGTTAGACTCAAATGAATTCAATTGGATTATGGGATTGAGCCTAATCCAAGTTAGACTGATTTAGATTAGACTAGACCACTTAATAATGGATAATATTCATTAAAAGATTTAATGAAACATTATTATAGAGGAAGGTCAAGAGACATTTTATTCATTAGATGAATAGAAGATGAAGAACCAAAAGAATACCAAAAGACTTTGTATTCATTGTGATTTATGGGCATTAAGAGTAAGGGAAAATCAAGAGACAAAGACCCTTTGTATTCATTGGATGAATATAAAAGGTCTCTTGCAAATTTCGAAATTAATCTAGTGATTATCCTTCTTATTCCTCTCCTTCTTCCTGGACGAAACACACAAGGTGTGTTTTCTAATCCTCTTGTCTTGTGAACTATCCCAAGTTACTAGCATAACTAAGGTGGCTCATCTCCAAATAGACCCAACAACGGTTCGACGGTTCGGAACTGCCGGTTTGACGGTTAGGAATCGTCGGTTCGAAGGTTCGACGGTTCGTGGGAGGTCGACCCTTAACTGCCCAAGACAATTACGGTTCACGGTTTAGAACCGCCGGTTCACGGTTTGCCACGGTTCAAGATTATTATATTAAAAAAATTATAAATTATAAATTTAAATATAAAATATAAAATATATTTAAAAAAAAGCTTGCACTTATTTAAGTTGTCTACGTATCCCCTTAGGGAATATGGGAATCAAAGCCCACGTAGTTCTTTTACATTTTTACCCTTTTACATTTTATATCACTCACTTCCATTTCCTCCAGTTCCCATTGTATTCGTTCCTTCAATATCAAATTCTTCGACTTCGTCTTCTGAAAGTTGCATTCCTTGGATTTTTTTTGGGCTCTGGTCCAATCATCTAGTAATGATTGAACTTTCAATGAGTCAGGAGACATAGTTGATCATCGTTCATCTAATATGTTACCGCCGACTCTGAACATCTGGTCCACAGTAATAGTTGACATTGGACAAGCTAAAATTTCTTTGGTAATCACAGAGAGAACAGAAAAGCTTTGAGCATTCTGTGACCGCCACTTTAAGATATCGAAATCTTCGCTATTTGCTTCATTAAAATCAAAAGAAGTTAGAAAATAATTCTCAAGTTCCTGTGTGAAACTTGAGAATCCTCGTGGGCATTTCGTCTGTTCTTTTAATAAAAGTTATACTTTTGTAAGTTTTAAATTATTACTAGTAAGTTGATGTGTTTTAGAAATATTAGTTTATATTTCATATTTAATATAATATTGATTATAAAGATCATATAAATAATTTCTAATATTATATAATATTAATTGGATTGGGAGAAGAAGAATCTTTAATAGGAATTAAAATGTCATAATATAAAGTTAACATTTCTTTTAAAACTTCTAATTTAAATTTAGGATTTAAAACAAATGTAATTAAATAAATTTCAAGAATAAAATAAAAATAATTTTCTCATTTAGTTTTCATAGCTAATATGCAAGAAGTTAAAGTTTCATTATTAATATGTTCATTTAATACTAATACTATACTAGAAAAATTCACTAAAACTAAATAAGTAGTGGGATAATAAACACAGAAAAGTTGTTCGGTTGCATCGTTAAATACTTTTAAAATTTCATAAATATTACTACAAATATTCTATTGTTGTGAAAATAAATATATATTAATATTACTATTTTGTGTAAAAAAATATAATAAATCTTTATATTGAAATGAATATTGTAATAATTGATATGTTAAATTCTAACGTGTTGAAACATCACGTGGAAATTTTTTAGATCTCATTGCATTAGCTTTACAAAATCTACCTCATTGTTTCATCATATATGAATGTAATATAAATATGAAATTGTGATTCTAATTAGTTTAATATAATTTTCTAAGGGGGCGCTTGGTAAGCGGCTTTAGAAGGCGGGAATGGGAATCAAATCTATTTCATTCCCATTTATGATGCTTGGTATACGGGAATCAGAATCAAAATATGGATATGATACCCTTGATTTTATAACCCAGCCCCCACTAGATTATCACTAAACCCATAAACCCCTCAATCAAAATTCATTACCATTCCGATTGCCAAATGTATACCAAGAGCCCCCTAAAAGTTTTAATTCATCTTGAACACATAAATTTAAAACATGACATACACAATGAATATAAAAAAAATAAACCACCAATAACAGGTTGGCATACAAATTTTAGTTCATCTATAGAAGTGGTATTAGAACTAGCATTATCTAATGATATTGAAAATATTTCATGAGTCAATCCATATTCTTCTAAAATTAAACATAATAATTGTGCAATGTTATGGGTAGTATGCGATTAATCAAAAACTCTATAAGCTATCAATCTTTTTTGGAGGATCCAAGAGTTATCGATCCCATGGCAAGTCATACCCATATAGGAATGAGTTTGCCAATGATCATTCCAAATATCGGAACATAAAGAAACTTTATTTTTTAATTTACTAAATTCATCAATTAATTTTTTTCCCTTGTTTTACTAATCTTTTAATTATATGAGTAAGTGTAGTCCTAGCAACACGTTTAGCACATGGATTATGAGAATCTTTACAAAAATTTTCAAATGTGCATTTAGATCCAAATGCTCAAGTGAGGAAGAAGAAGAGCAATCCAAGGTAGAGGAGATCTTGAAAACTCAACCCTCAACCTCAACTACCAAGAAGAGTGGAAAATCCCACCTCAAATGCTTTAAGTGTGGAAAAATGAGACACTACAAGAGTAGGTGTCCTTTACTCAAGAAGGTAAAAGATGTAATCCTTAAATCCGGTAAAGTTTATTTAAAAACTAATACGGGTTGTAGGGATAAAGCCAAGGATAGGAAGCATATAATTTGCTTCATGTGTGGTGAGCGTGATCACTTCCACACAAAATGTCTAAGGAAAGGAGAGCTCAAAAAGCTAGGTTATTTTAAGAAATTAGAGAGAAAAAGGAGCTCAAGTTAAGAGGGAGCTTCAAAGGTAAAAGGGAAGGTAATCACTAATTTAAAGTTTAATCTAATTTCTAATTTACATATGCTTGTTAGAAATAATGTAGATTATTTACCCAAGCATAATAATGGATTTAGGTATAATGATAGAAATAGGGTTAACAAGGTAGATAACCCTATGAAATCATTACCCAAGGTTAGACCCAATAAGACCAAAACTATCATGCCTAAGAGGAGGAAGGTAGTAATTGATCAAGGCATTAATCTCAAGAAAGGGAGACATATGCCTAGGAAGATGGGTAGGTCTAGAAATGTCCAACATGGACATGTTGACTCTAGGGTTAGAGCCCTAGAATTGAAAAATCAAGTTTTGAAGACAAGACTTGAGGAAATGGAGAGGATCCTAATGGGTTTATTATTGGACCTAGGGGACTTGACATGTGTTTGGGTGATCAAAAAATTCAAAAATGCCAAATTGAGTACCTTCAAGATCAAAAGAATGTCAAATGCTAGGAGGGCACAAGACATTGGTAAGGGAGGAGTAATCAAAGACAAGACGTCCAAAATTAAGAAGGTAAAAGTTGTGAGTCTTAGATGAGTCATCTAGGGAGGTGGCTAAGGCTAAGAGCTCAAGGGAGAGCTCTAAGAGTCAAATTGGGATCCATGGTAAATAGATACTCAGGAGAATTTCTTTTGGAAGTCTAGATAAACCATGGAGTGTGCTAAAAAATTTGGAGATAGAATTGAGTCTTAACCCTTGGGTTTTGGCATATTTGGGTTAAGTTTCATGCAAGAAGTATGACATTGGAGTCATATTGCATGAAAAGTTGATTTTGATGTATAAATGTCATATAAACCAATGTTAGGGATGCATTATAGGTTGATATGGGCAGATACATCAAGAGGAAGTCAAAACTAGAACGTTAGGTCAAGGTTCAATTGAACCATTTAGCTAGTTTTGAGTTTTATGTCAATCTTGAGATTTGAGATATGTACACTTTTAAATATATTTTTTCCAAGTAGACACGGGTACCACAAATCACTCTACAAATTTTGGAAATTTTTGGAGATTTATAAAATTTCTGGTGCATTTCTGAAATTGGGTCAGAAATATAGAAATAGGCTGATATCAGGGTATTAGTTGACTGGTGCAAGGACCAGTCGACTGATAATTCTATAAGATTGAATTTTGATGGGGTCAATCAACTAGAAACTATCTCAATCGACTGATATGTGCTGAAATTATTTTCAGCAAAGTCTAAATATGTCTTGATGATGTTAAACTTGTGTACAATCTTATAGGGGGTTAATACATAATGTTTATAGTCATTAAAGGTTAAAGAATCCAATAATTGGGATATTATTGGAACTCTTTTTGACGTGTGGCAAAGGGGAAAAAGTATTGGGTTTATGTGGGAAACCAACACACCTTTGCAAGAAATCCAAGCTTAAGGGAGAGATTAAGTGAAGGGGGAGCATTTGTTGTCGAAGGGGGAGCATTTGTTGTCAAAGGGGGAGAAGTACCTTTGCAAGCAAAACCTACTCAAGGAGAAGTTTAGATAAAGGGGGAGCCTAAGGTTTAGTTCCATGATTTATACATGATCATTTGCTTTGTTGTTGTTTCCCTAACTTAAATGGGTTGTCAAACATTAAAAAGGGGGAGATTGTTAAAGCAATCTAGGTACCTTGGGTTTTGATATTTGGGCAAAGATTTAAGTTAGGTTTATTGTTGTATTTGATATGCATTGTGAGTATACAGGATATAGGTCCAACAGGAGAAAAGTCCAAGTGTGATATTGGCAAATGAAGAAGACCTGACAACAATGACCAAGACCGAAGGAAGCTCTAAAAGGCAAGACGTGAAGGATGGAGAGGCATCCGAGGGACGCAAGGCTGATGGAGGAGCTTGAAGGTTAGATCTAGGTTGGTCGGGCGAGGACTAGTGCTGAGAGATTGTACTCAGGAAGGAAAACCTTAGGTTTAGGGTTTGGGCAGTCGACTGCTGCTGGGAGCAGTTGACTGGTGTTGGGCATAGAGAGAACAGTCGATTGATCTCCTATACAATCGACTGGTGTCGATTCGAATGTTGGGTTGTAACGTTCAAATTTAGGTGGACCAGTAGACTAGTAATGGTTGGATCAGCAATGAGCTCTATTTAAAGAACTTGGTTTGGTTGAACAAAGATTGACAAAATAAGTTTGGTTAAAGCTTATTAGTAGTCTACAAGTGCTCAGGTGTGGTTGCAAAGTTGTGGCGAGGTTTCTCTACCCACGAGGAGCTACACGAGCTAGCCGGAGGCTTTTCGGGGAGTCATCTATCAACGGATCAGGATCGTCCACCTTACAGATAGCTGTGGAGTAGGAGCGTCATCTCCGAACTACGTAAATCGACGTGTGTTAGTAGTTTGTGTTTCTTGTTAGTTTTAGTTTTATTTTGTATTCCATTGTGCGTTAACAAGTATAGGAAGAGATTCGCGAATCAAGTGGGTGATCAGCTATTCACCCCTCCTCTAGTCGTACGATCAAGCCCCAACAAGATGTTCTACGGAAATAAAGTTAGCTAATGATTCTCTTAATTTATTATCAAAATATAAAAATAAACCAAAATCATTACTACTACCACTAGAAAATCTTAATAATTGTGCTTGAGAGCGATCGAGTCCATATTCCGTTAGGTTCTTCGTTTCTACATGTCATTTCAATGACCCATAGCCGCCGACGACTTGAAATTTGTAGGAAGCATTGCAATGCTTACATTTTGCACCCAATTCTCCCTACGAAAGTGTGACATTTCAAAATATTTAGTGAAAATAAAAGATTTTAGAGTAGAATTTTCCTAAACCTTAGAAGTAATTGCATCGATATTTCCTTATGTTTCGGGCGTCAGAAGGTACTGGCGATGGATCTCGATCTCATTATCGGTGGATTGAATTTGAATGTAGAGATCCTCGTGCGCTATTTCTTTTCTCCTCTAAGATCGAGATGATGAAGCTCCGTGACCTCCTTCCATTGTCGTCGAAAGATGGAGTCGAAAAGGCATAGAGAATATGAAGTTGAGAATGAGAGTAACAAAATGTGTGTGAAAATGATGAAATGAACTCCTTATTTATAAAATCTGGATCATAACGGTCACTAAATCATAGTCATTGATCAAAAAAGGTTAAATAATCTTAACCGTTGAAAAAAACAAAAAAAAATAAAAAAATCCAACGACTCCGAACCGCTGGTTAGCCGGCGGTTCGAAGCCATTGGAACCGACAGTTCGACCTGCCGATTCCGCTTGGGCTCGAACCAGAACCGGCTTGGCGAATCGGTGAACCGGGTCAATGAGCCACCCGACCCGTTCAACCCAGCGAACCGGGTCCGGGCTGGACCCGACCCTTGATTGGGTCTATCTTCGAGATTGAGATCATGTTCGTGTGGATACTATTAGAGGCATAGCCATTCTGATTGTGCAGAGATCCGGTGAACCAAGGACTAACGGATACGCTAAGGGCACACATCAAAGGTATAGCTCTTAGTTAGAACTTTGTTTGGATTTTTCGCATAAATCATTAGAAGGGATTCTATTTTCGCTGCAGATTTTTTTGTTTTTCGCAAAGAGATCCCTATAAAAAGATAAGTTCTTAAAACTCTGTGTGTGAGATCCTTCTTCTTTGGGAAAGAAGAAGAACATCCAGCTGATCAATGATTTGGTTTGTGAACCCGTGAATAGGGTTTTCAATTTGGTAATCATTCTTCCAACAATAAGTAAGAAGATCAAAATTTGTCATCGATCACCTAAGTGTTTACATTTGATCTTGTATTTCATACATTAGAGTCCACATTGGTATCAGAGTAGTATGAGTTCTAAAAGCATGAAACTCTTGAAAAAAAAACACATGTTCACTATAGAAAGTATCACCGACAGAGTTTTCTTTGTCGCATTCTACTGCCACCGAGTGAGAACGTGACTATCAACCACCAGTAGGAATAATAAATTTGTACGAAACAAAATCCTATCGTAACTTGGGAAAGAAATCGAAGAGGAAAATTTGTTGTCGACGTGAAGAACACCAATAAGGAACTTTCTCGTATAATCCACGAACCAAATCCCTTTGTCTTTACGGATGTTCTTCTTTGCTCTTCGTCCAACCACTCAAACAAATAGCTTGGACACTTATATAATGGGAATCCAATGAGAATCAAAAGGGTAATTTATTTCAATTAAATGTGCACAACGTGGGCAACCCACGTCCCCATTACCAACATCTCTTACTTGTTCAAGTCAAGTCGCCAAGGCTAGGTCAGAATCAAGTCACTAAGACCAATTAGTCACAAAGACTAAATAGAATCAAGTCATAAAAATTATATTAGAACATGCCTTTCACACATTAAGAAAGTTGTTATATTTAACTTAGATGTTTTATAGAATGAATCAGAGATATCAATACCTTATATTTACCTCAGATTAAATCATTTATATTAATATAAACATTTTTAATCCCTTAAAGTAACAATTATGTTGAGAGCATGTTCAATATCTCCAATCAATACAGTTATTCACAATCATATTTTTAACTACTCAACAAAAATATAATTGGTCAACCAGTGAATAAATACTAAAGATATAAATTCATCTTAATCTTTCTTTTTAGCTAGAATTTATTCATTCTGATTAATCGCTTTCTTAGTTATACTCCATAGACTGAATCATCAAAGTAGCAGACACTGATTAAAATTTTAAATAGATAGCTAAATAATACTCATATAAGTTAAGATTGAGATTACCTTATAACCTTAAGAGTCTTACATAGTAGAGAAGTAAGGATCCATTCTCCTATTACTTGTATTATCCCTATAGCACATGTGGTATGAATCACATGCTACGATGCTTTTCTATTTAACAAATAAATAGTGTATGTTTTTCTCAATTTTAACATCGTATAGATTTTGATCTAGACATTTTCAATGTCTAATCCTGAATGAAACTCACGTATCTACTTCTCATTTTATCCTTAATCAATCGATTAGTAAAAAAATCAATCAACTGTTTGAAAAACAATCAACTATTTTTTTTACCAATAGAACCGATTTCTCTCCGTTCGAAATTTCGAACAAATTAGTCGACTGATAATGAAAATCAGTCGCCTAATAATAAAAAATTAGTCGACTGATTTGTTTATTTTTTTTATCAAAGTTGATTTTGGGCAAAATCGACTAATGAACTGAACGACCTCAGATTGACATGAAACTAATTCTTGTGTGTTTGTCCACTTCTTTTGATTATATCCATGCTCTTAAATATCAATTTGATACAATATATTGAGAGTAGTAGATTTTTGAACACGAATGTATTCGAAAAATTTAATTCGCGTTGCCCAAAATCGCTTAATGGACCAAATGACCTCAGATTGATATGAAACTAGCTTTTATGTGTTCGTCTAATTCTCCTAATTATATCCATGCCTAAATATTAATTTGACTCAATATATTAAGAGTAATGATTTTTTAACATGAATTAGATTTTTTGAACAATTACTACTCTCAATATATATTCGTATTAAAAAAATCACCGCTCTTGATATATTTGATTATGATGTTTGAGATCATGGAATTATAATTACTAGAATTAGATAAAATAATAAAATAGTTTAAAAAAAAAAAAAAAAAAAAAAAAAAAAAAAAAAAAAAAAAAAAAAAAAAAAAAAAAAAAAAAAAAAAAAAAAAAAAAAAAAAAAAAAATAGAAAAAAATACATAAAAGCTAGTTTCATATTGATCTAAGGTTATTTATTCTATAAGTCGATTTTAGACAGCGACTTTTTAATACGAATTAGATTTTTTAAACATATTCGTGTTAAAAAAATTATTGCTCTTGGTATATTTTTCGAACACATTCGAAAAGAAATCTAGCTATGAACTTGCATCTCCAACTCGACAAGAGGAACTAACTATTCTGAGAATCAGATTCACTCGGATAATTAGCTCTCCTGCTTTACACTTCTCCAACTCTTCCTGCCTTTATTAGTGTTCTATTCTACATCACTGATACACTACTTCAGAAAATGAACTTTTTACAGGAAATGACGCGTATACCTGTTTTTCGGCTGGGTGACGACCCCAGGAAAATAAAGTGTATCGCATTGCTTCTTCAGCACCACTTCTGCAATGCCAATGCTGAAGTAAACTGGATGTGCATGACCAATATTTTCTGCATGACAAGCTTTGAACAAGGCCAGGCCACAAAATCGATGTGCAGTAGCCACAAAACATATCTCAAATCTAGACTGAACTAGCTAGCTAGAAACCAAATTCTTAATTTGCACCTGACATCCTAACATGCATGTGTGGGGAGACGGAGTCCTCCGAGGATCTACAGCCGGTGAGAAACTCACCACTGTGGAACGAGAGGGACAGTGAATTGGGAAGGAAAGCAGAGAAGGTATGGGCCATCGGATAGATAAGAAGAGAAAGGGATCACCGTTGGTTGGTCATTTAAAGCCCCGAAGCCGCGGTTTCGGACTGTTACAAACTCCAACCCGGTTTATTGCACGACGCCACATGGTGCATAACTCGATGAGTCGGGGCAACTTCGATTTAAAGTTTCAAAAAATATTTGAAAAATTAAATGTAAATAAGTAAATAACTCCATTTATAGAAATAAATAAGAAATTTTGAAATTTAGAGGAATTCCAAAAAAAATCAGACTAAATCATGAGGTAATATTTTGCCTGTGTTTGATTGGTAGTTAGGAACAAGAGAAATTTTACCTTACTAAGTGAAAATGAAAAAAAAAATTCATATTTATTTATCTTAATTGAGAAAGGTGCAATGTAATTTTGACATGATTTTTTTTTATATGGTGTAATTTTATGAGTTAAAAAGGATGCATATGTTATTTTTTTTATATATGATATAATTTTATGAATGAAAAAGGATATATACGTTATTATTTTATTCATTTGTTATTTTTTATTTGATTTTGAGATGATCAATTTTAAATTCAAAATTATCCATCGATGTGTTATATTTTTTTTTCTTTAAATTTTAATAAAGTAAATAATAGAAAGATTTTTACTGCAAAAACTTATTTTATTTCCGCTCTTCTAAGTAAACGGAGGATTAAGAGTTCTTGATCGAATGGATCCGGACGATGGATGAACACAACGGTGCGTGCTGTGGTTGATTCGAGCAAAATGAATTAGAAAATCCCACGGACGGACGCCGTCCACCCGCCACCTGATGCTGTGCTGCTCCTTCCGTTTGATGAGATTTCTCAACCCTTCTTTTCTCCTATTCACGTTCAATTCAAGACTGACAGCTGAGATCGATCCGCGTGCCCTTTTCGACCTCGGAATGGAACGGAAGCAAGGTAAATTTGAGATAGTTTTGCTAGAATGGAATTTTTCTACCCTTTTTCGGTGTGGTTGCATTTATTCCATCGAGACCTTGATTGGAATATGCTTCGATTCCTTCGCTCATTGACGACCTCAATCTTGCGCCATTATTGACGGCGTCGCAGTTGGGGTATTGTATATACTGCTGTTTGGGACGTGGGTGGGTTTGAAATCTATGATTTGGCTTTTCTCGTGCTCCTTGCCGTATTTGAAAAGGTTTTTTTTCCTCCTGTATTAGACTTTTATAAAGATCGAATTTTTCCTGCGATCTTGTGGAGTTTCTCCATTATTAGTTCTTTCGTCCCGTTTCCGTCTCGGTTCCCGGTACGTACCTCTAGTTCCGGCAATACTTGAGATTCACAAGCGGTCGAGATTAATTGTAAGGTCTGATATTCCGGATTTTGAGGGTTTCTTCTTGACGTATCCAAGTCTCGGCGGTAGGCCAAATCTTTCATTTGCGACAGAGTAGTCTTTGGGAACGATGAATGCTGTCGGGAGGCTCGGCAGTTACATCTCTCAGGGTGTTTACACCGTTTCTGGCACCTTTCATCCGTTCGGAGGAGCGGTGGACATCATCGTGGTCCAGCAGGAAGATGGGAGCTTCAAGTCCTCTCCGTGGTACGTTCGGTTTGGGAAATTCCAAGGTGTGCTTAAGACGAAACAAAATGTTGTCAGAATATCCGTCAATGATGTTGAAGCTGGGTTCACTATGTTCTTGGATGGCAAAGGAGAAGCTTTCTTTCTCAGGGACGCTGAAGCTGGAGAGGCAGAACTTGCCTTGTCATCACTAACTTCGGGGGATGAAATAGAAGGAATGGCAAAGAATGAACAATATGAGAACACTAATAGCTTTGAAGTTGATGGTGGACATGATGGGATTGGTAATATTTCAAATCAGATGAGTTCAAGGAAGTCTACATTTTTTGGCTTCATGTTTGGGCGGAAATCACTCAAGGAGAATGACAAGGGCGGGGCTGTGGGGAGAGTGAGTTCATTGGAGCGTGCTGAGATAGCAGCTGATCTCTTGGAAATGAAGTGGTCTACTACTATGACATCTAGTAAGCTGCAAGTGAATAACACCCAGGTAAACATACTCAATAACAATGATATGAATGTTTATGTTGTTGATGAAGATCGTCACATTACACTTTTGCCAAAAGAGCATTTACTTTGTGGTGAAAATTTTAATTCTCATGGTGAGAAAATGGATGATAGTTTAGGGACAGGAATGTCAAGTAGATATTATTCAGAGACAAAAAAAGATGACGACTTGTCATATCTAGGTGTCAAAGAGGAGATAAAAAATCCATGTACAGAAGAAAACTATGGTGAACAGAACTCTGAGATTGTCCGTAGGAATAAAAACCCTATTGATGTTCAAATTTGTGACTTAGGTAATGCTGAAGGTGAAGTAGACCATACTCTTATGAGAACCAGGTTGATTGAGAACTTGGATGAAACAGTCTCTCATGAAAATGTTCAATTATGTACCTTGGAGGTGGCAGATTCATCACATAGGAATGAATCAATCTCAGAATTAGTAGAGGTACAATCAATTGACACTGATGCCAAAAATCCTGGTTCAGCTTCATTTCACGATGATACATCTCAATCTCATTCTGGAAGTGTCATGGATGCGCTGTCAGGTATACCTTCATTTGAAAACAGGAAAATCAACAATGCTTCCTTCATCTATTGTGCGACTAGAGAGACTGCAAATATTAAGTTAAATAATTCAGATGAAAATTGTCCTGAACATATGGCCCTCCTCTCTGGTGGGATTGAGCCTAGCAACAGCGGACCTCTTTCTGATGTAAGTAGTGTGTTTCCTGTAACTTCACCATCCAAAACAGCTGCATCATCAGTTATAGGAGTTTCAAATGTTTGCCTTGAGTATAATTTGGAGGCATCCAACTCCAAAACCAGCAATTCTTTCGCGTCTGAGAAATCTCAACATGGGTCCAACATAAATGATCCATTGGAGACTTTGTATGAGAATGCCTTATACACTGAATCTGATCACATTCCGAAATCTGAACGAATTTTACATGCTCCTCCTTGTAACCCTGAAGTTGCCATTGTTGTTGAGCCTCTTCATGAAAAAGAAACAGTTCAGAAATTTGATTTTGTTGGGCGTTCCACTGATTTGAGGGAACAAAAAGCTTCTGAAAACCTATCTTTTCCTATTTCGATTTGTAGTGATACTCATGATTCTGCTGATGTTGCAGAATCACATAAACTTTCTGTACATCCCAGTTCCTGCAATTCAATTAATGTAGATCAAAACACGGAAACAGTTGATCCATGTCTCAATATGGCTTGGTCTTTTTCTCTGAAGGGAACAAATATTGATGGGGACAATAGCAGTATTCCTATAGAAGCAACTGAATACAATATTCAATATTCTAAGAGCTCAGAGGATGTCCAATTTCCATTTAGTGACGGTGAAAATTTTAGCACTGAAGAAATTGACACCAAGCTATTAAACATTGAGAAAGTTGCTATAGCTAATACACCAGCAGATACGGCAGAATCAAGTGAGGCAGAGCAAGATTTGCATATCAAGAAACATAAACAGCCTCCAAGTGGAAGTTCATATCAGACCCTATCTCCTTCTAGTCCAATAATTATTCCAGGATGCAAGCCATGTCGTGGAGAAACTAACTTATCATCAACATCTTTGCCCATCATTCGTAGTCATATTAAAGAGCTTGAAAGATATTATGTTCATCAATCACTGAGTTGGTCACCAAATTCAGTAGCTGTCAAGCATGAGCTGGATGCACATATAATCGAAGATTATAGTTTTTTGGAGTTGAAGGCAGAGCCTCAGAGAGACTGTATAAATATAGAGAAATCAACTGGCACTGATCCTGCTATTTCTGCTAAGAATGAGGAACAGGAAGATGCAATGTCAATTGCTGCTGCTGGTAAAGAAAGATTTCTTGTTTATCAATACTTTTTCCTTTTTCAAAATCCATATCTTAAATTTATGCTATCTTTGAAATTGTAACTACATCTGATTTGCAAAACTTAAAATACGTGTAATAGGGAAGCAATGTGTTTTCTGTCATGATACAGCATGTTTCTTTTTTTCCTTAAAAAAAGGACCAGAGTTAGATGCCCTTAAAACATACATATTTTCATGACTTGAAGAATTGTTCATCTAAATGCATGCTATTTAATCTTACTTATCATTAAAATATTTCTTTGCAGGCAGTACTAGAAGCAAGTAGATGATTAGTTATACGGTAAATTATCTGAATGATAGCATAACATGTTTTTTGCAGAGTTATCACTCCATAAGAATGTCTTGTTTGAAGACACAGGAACTCATGCAACTCAACAAGTATCTGATGCTGAAAAGGTGAAGAGAAATTTTCAGCCTTTGATCCTGCATATGTGAAGAATGAAAGGCTTGCTGTTAGTAAATAACTTCCATTCAATAAATCTATACCTATTACATTGGTCATGCTTTGTTTTGGCCAGGGAAAATTGTCTGATCCTCTTGGTGTGACACAAGTGGATGAATCTGTGAAAAAATATGGAACTTCAAAAAGCCTTGCACCATCTCGAGGCAGTTGGAATATATGGCCTTTCTTTAATAGGTCCAAGACCATAAGCAATCCCAAAGCAACCTCTGAAGGTAAGATGGAGATGGCTGACGATCTGTCTTTCAGAAGCACACGAAACATGACTCTGGAAAGTAGTGTGCCGAAAGAGAAGGGATCAAAGAAGCTTCAGTCATTAACTCCGACGACTGAAGAACTCACTTCCTTGAATCTTAAGGAGGGGAAAAATTTGGTTAAATTTATTTTTTCTACTCCAATGCTGGGACTGCAGCAGGTTTTCCCATCATTGTTTTTCTTTTACTGTTCTTGCCGTGCATTCAACTTGTTGTCCGTCTTCTCATTCATGGAGAAGATACCTAATTCTTTCATATTCAGTAGGTTGATGCAAGGATTTACCTTTGGAAATGGAATACTCAGATAGTTATCTCAGATGTAGATGGAACTATTACCAAGTAAGAATTATTTGAGCTCTAACTAAAAATGCTTCTGTGTTCTTTTCCTTTGTGGTGGTTAATCTTTTTTTCAGATGTCTGCTCTAAGATTTGCATCCATCCTTGTAAAAGGAACTGGTTTGGGCTGAAATTTTGCCCACAAACTCTGCTAAATGCCTGCATTTTTCTCATTGGCATCGCTTTGTTTCAAGGCTCCATCTCTTTGATGTTAACTAACTTGGCTGATATTACTAGAAGAAAGCATCACTTGCTTTTTTATTTTTGACTTCCTACTCATGTGCTATAATTCGCCCTAGGTTCGGTGTTACATGGTTCATCATTTTGTTGCCCCAGGTTCAATTTTACTTGGTTCATCATTTTATAACCCCTTGAATAATGCCTTCAACACATGCGGTTTTATTTTAGTTTAAGTATAGTTGGTTAATTATGAGCCACATGACAATTGTGCTAAGCATTGCAAACATCTAGTTACTAGCGTGTTAGGCCCATACAATGGACATGAGCTCTTGCACTCCCCCATTCTGCGTTAGATTGGTGTTCGTGTGCACTCCAACATGTTGGTAGCCCAAGTATATTACATCCAATGTATCACTCTCACTGATAGGTCAAGCACAGTAAAAATTAACTCATTATAAACTGCTTTATGGTGCATCATTATCCTAATGGGCTAAGGCTCCGTCTGCAATATATCATCACATCCTAAACTACGTGAGAATCCTAGATTATTTTGCCCCACATCCAGAACTAGTTGAACGCATAGTAGAAACCTCCATGACCACAGACAAAGGGCAGTGCACCTTGTGCTTTTTCATTGTCACTTTAGTCCTGAAACAAAGGGCAGGATGCACAAAGTTCATTCTAAGTTGCACAATATTTCTTATTTAGTTAAGGCAGAATTGATGTTGAATCATTAAACACTATTTTCTAGGTCTCTAAATGTTATAGTCAACATTGTTGGGTATGTGGCTTAACAACTTTTGTATAATTTTTCTTTGTTGTTTCACAGATCAGATGTTCTTGGACAGTTTATGCCTTTAATGGGTGTAGATTGGTCCCAGACTGGTGTCACTCATTTATTTTCTGCAATCAAGGTTTGCCAATAATTTTCCTCTTTTACTGCATTTAGAATTTGGCATCTGGAAACCGTAGCTTTAGTTTTATTGTTAGATTTTCTTTTGATTTTAGAGAAGTATTGTTGAAATATGTATTACAAGGAATGTTAAGTTACCAGGCGCAATCACTGGCCCAAAATTTTGAAGCCCAAGTTTATCGCTGTCTTTTAAACTTGTTAAGCTTGTTCATTAGCCCACAATTCACCATGTGTGACTATTTTAGGATGGTAGAATCTTCCCCATTTAAGGCTTGACATCCTGTTAAGCCCCAAACTCTCAACTTCTTAACCAAAATCCTCAATATTCAGTAGCATGTGTGGCCCAATAGTGGATACACAAGTAGTCCTTTTTCAAGATCTCTCCATGTTTAGGATTGGTCTGCTTTGATACTAATTGTCCTACATTGTGCTGCTTAAATAAGACAAAAGGACCAAACCCAACTACTCATAAAGCTCTTTTGTGAGCTAAGTTATCTAAACTTATAAGCTCTTGTTAGCCCACAACTCACATGACCATGCGACTCTTAGAATTTATTTTTATTGAAGTAGTGTGCAACAATAAAACCATGATCGGTCTCTCTCTCTCTCTCTCTCTCTCTCTCTCTCTCGCTTTTTTGTTTTTTAAGGGTTCTTCGAAAAATTACATAATGCATTCCAGTAGACTTTGTCTGTCGTTTTAATCTTAAGATAATGAGGGTTGTTACCCTATTCTGGGAGTTCATTATCATCGGGGTGGTGTTAAGAAATTCCTAGACTTTTGGTTACTATGTAGCTTATGAACTGACAAATTCCAGTCAAAAAACTTCATACTTATTGAGCACAGATGGGACCGGAGGAGCTTCTATGTTTATTCTTCTTCTTGCCTCATTTGTTGTCATTGTAGTGCTTCTTTAAAATTAGTGGGGAACTAGACTTTCCTATCCAAGATTGAAGCTAAGGGTTCTAAGGAATGAATTTCTCCTAGTGCACTAGAAAGAGGAGTTGCTACTTTATTTTGTCCATTTTTGCATAAGTGGTTGTAAAATGATTGAACCTCATGATGGTTGATTGCTTTTTGTTACTCACAGGAATAATCGGTTCTATTTTCCTAGCACTTGTCCTTGCTAGCAAGTTTAATATCCTGTTGTTATAACTGTAAGAGAAAAAGAGATAATTTATTTCAATACCATAATATGAATATGTATAGGTATTTATATACATAAGGAGAGAAAGAGGATCCTATGCTTATGATATGTCTATCACTTAATCCCTATAATCAAGCTAATCATGATCCCTACAATTAAGGATCTTATCACTATAATCAAGCTAATCTAAATCAATCATGATCCTTATAATTAAGAATCTTATCTGTGAAAGTATTCAACACTCTTCCTCAAGCTGGAGCATATATGTCAATCATATTCAGCTTGTCACAAAATTTTGAGAATCGTTTTCCTCCTAATGCTTTAGTGAAGACATCAGCAACTTGGTTGGACGATGATGTGAATAGAGTGACAATTTTCTGACTCATTACACACTCGCGAATAAAGTGACAATCAACCTCAATATGTTTAGTCCTCTCATGAAAAACTGAGTTACTTGCAATGTGAATAGCGGCTTGTTTATCACAGTACATTGGCAGTCGTTCATTGTAGGTGAACCTTAATTTTTCAAGCAAATTCTTCACCACAACATCTCGGTTACAGTGTGAGCCATGGTTCTGTACTCGGCTTCGGCAATCGACCTAGCAACAACAGTTTGTTTCTTACCTCGCCATGTTACTAAATTTCCCCTACATAAGTACAATACTCAGAAGTGGATCAGTCTTAGTTCCAATATCAAAATAAGCTTCGATCTTTAGGTGCTCATTTCTCTTAAATGACAACTCTTTTCCTAGAGATTTCTTAATGTACTTAAGAATCCTGATAACGGCATCCTAGTGAACTTGCTTCGGATTATTCATAAACCGACTAACTATTCCAACTGTAAAGGAGATGTCAGGAGATGTCAGGTCTCGTTAGTGTTAAGTAGATGAGTTTCCCAATAAGACGTCTGCATTCTGCCTTATCCTCAAAGAATTCTCCAGTATCATCCCAAACACTTGAATTAATATCCATAAGCGTATCAACCGGTTTCAATCCAAGCAATTCGGTTTCTTTGAGTAAATCTGTAGCATACTTCCGTTGACTTAATGAAACTCCAGACTTGTTATGCTCAATTTCAATTCTCAAGAAATACTTAGGACGTCCCATATATCTTGTCACAAAGTGTTGTTACAAATACTTCTTAGTTTCATCTATCCCACCTATATCAATGTTGGATATTAGGATGTCATCAACATAAACCATAAGCACGATAATCTCATCGTACTTTGTCGTACAAACACAAAATGATCCGATTTACACTATTTGAAGCCAACAACACTGATTATATTATTGAATTTATCAAATCAGGCTCTGGGGCTTTGTTTAAGATCATCAATAGCTTTTTTAAGTTTGCAAACCATATTAACATTCTTCTCCTTGAGCAACATATCCCTGGAGGTTGCTTTATAAACACGATCTCGTGCAAATTTCCATAAAGAAAAGCATTCTTCACATCTAGCTGATACATTGACCAAGATTGATTGACAGCCAAGGAGAATAGAACTCTAATAGAATTCAGACAAGCCGTAAGAGAGAATGTCTCAAAGTAAATCACCACCATAAGTCTGTGTAAATCCTTTGGCCACCAAATGAGCTTTACATCAATCAATAGTACCGTTAGCTTTAAATTTCAGAGTAAATACCCAACAATAGGTAACAATATCAACAGAAGGTGGTGCAACCACCAACTCCCAAGTATCATCAGAGATAAGGGCAAACATTTCCTTATCCATTGTTGTTCGCCAAGCCGAGTGTTGATAAGCCTCAGAGTAGGAAGTTGGAATTTTTGTAGATGATAGAGAAGCAGCAAAAGCGCAAAACGCAGGACCAAGGTAATCAAACGAGATATGATTAGACAAAGGATGAGTAGTGCACGATCGAATACCTTTACGAAGAGTAATAGGCAAATCAATATCGGAGGGGTGAGAAGGATCAGGAGTTGCAGGAAAAGGATGTGAGGGATATGAATCTGGTTTTGATCGAGCATGCCTCATGTGCAATGGTTTAGGAGACGGAGCATCTATAGTGGGAGACATGGATCGCGAGATAGGTAATGGAGGAGACACTAATGTATCATGTGACTAAGCTACCCCGGAGGAAAAGTATGGTTGGGACTAAAAAAAACGTGACAACAGCACAGGTATAACTGTGTTTTGTAAGTGGATCAAGAAACGATATCCTTTTTGTGTGCGAGAACTTCTAAGCAGGATGTATTTAATAGAGCGAAGAGACAATTTATCTAAGTCAAGAGTAAAATGTGAACAGAACAAACACAACCAAATATGTGAGGAGGCATAGAGAAAAGAGATTTGTTAGGATGAAGACAAGAGAAGGGGATACCCGCATGTAACATAGTAGACAACATCCTATTTATGAGAAAACAAGCTGTGAGAACAGCATTATCCAAAAAATACTTAGGAACATGCATGTGACAAAGAAGAGTACAAGAAAGCTATGTCTAAAATAGAAGAGTACAAGCTATGTCTAAAATATGACGATGTTTTTGTTCAGCAACTCCATTTTGTTGAGAAGTGTATGAACAAGAGGTTTGATGCATTATGCCATGAGAATCATAGAATATAGATACTATCTTCTGAGTGAACTCAAGTGCATTATCAATATGAAGAATACGCAAGACAATAGAATATTGAGTTTTTATGTCATTATAAAATGATGTTAACACCTCAAGAACCTCACTCCTACTTTTGAGTAAATATAACCAAGTCATGTGAGAATAATCATCGACAAAAATTATAAAATACTGAAAATCTCCTTGGACTCAACTCTATTAGGTCTCCAAATATCACAATGAACAAGTTCAAATGCAAAAGAACTACATTTATCAACTCTAGAAGGAAAAGAAGTATGATGGTGTTTGCCAAATTCACAGGACTTGCACTGGAAATCAATAGATGGAACGAGAACTAAACTTTTGAGAGCGGAAGAAGATGGGTGATATAGACGACAATGCCACTAATAAGGAGACAATTGATGAGAGTGCTCGGGAACCTACGGGTGTAACCGAATCTATAGGGATGACAATGGGGCGGGGGCAGGGGCGGGGACGGGTTTACCATCCCCATCCCCGCCCCCGAATTGTATCCCCGCTCCCATCCCCGCCCCAATCCCTGATTTTACCTAATTGGGGAATCCCCATCCCCAACCCCTCGGGGATTAAATCCCCATACCCGCTCCGATCACCACTTCAAATTGATTCGTTATTAAATTTTAAGTCTACTTATTATAAAAAATTATATAAAATATACTTATATTATAATAATAATTATTATTATTAGTATTATTATTATTATCATAACTATAGTATCGGGACTATCAGGGCGAGTTCGGGGATGGGGATAGCATCCCCATACCCGCCCCCAATCTACCGTGGGGATTTGAAAAAATCCCCGAACCCGAACCCATATCCGATGTCGTCACCCAAACCCATCCCGTTTCGGGTTTCCCCAATGGGGCTTGAATCCATGGGGAAAATTGTCATCCCTACGAATCTAGATAGTCTAGGCCATCACTCTCATGTCCTTTACCAATCATCCTCTTTGTGTGCAGGTCTTGAAAAATACAATAAGATGGATAAAAAGATACAGAACAGTTGTGAGCTTTTGTTAGCTAGCTTGTGGACAGTAAGCTAACATAAATTTAGGTGTAAAGAGAACATTTTCAAGCGTGATATTTACCGTGGGCCTGACAACATCTCTTCTCGTAATCGAAGAATAAGTATCATTGCCTAGATGGACAAGGGATAAAGATGAGGAAATAAAAGAGGAAGAGAAAACAAACTTATTTCCAATATGTGAGCAGACACACCGGAATCCAGTATCTAAGATTTATCGCAAGACGCAACAAACGCACCTAGAGAAGATGAGGTAGTAGTGGCAGAGGGAATGTTAGCAGAAGAGCGAAGGAATTTCTACGAGAAATATAGACCATATCTTCATGATTGCGTCTAATGATGGAGTCGATAGTTCGGTAGATGCATTATTAGCACAGTCAGGTTTACCAAACTTCCTCCAACACTTCTCGAAGGCATGGTTGGGACGACCACAATAAATACACGAACGACTACTCCTGGCAGTATCAGTTCCACGACCACGACCGTGAGTACTATTAC
This sequence comes from Boesenbergia rotunda, assembly GCA_024364735.1. Taxonomy (NCBI): domain Eukaryota; kingdom Viridiplantae; phylum Streptophyta; class Magnoliopsida; order Zingiberales; family Zingiberaceae; genus Boesenbergia; species Boesenbergia rotunda. Next base: position 80,302 of record JAGFNQ010002117.1, on the reverse strand, counting down.
AAACCTGAAAGAATCCACAACCGCGAGCAGCTATTGCCGAAGTGTGAAGTGTTATGAGAAAAAACCAATGTCAGGATGGTAGAAAGGGAAATCAAAGGTAGAACTTGAGTAGTAGCAGATTGGCAAAGTGCTAGTTGATCCAACAGCAATCAGCGACAACCATAGTAGAAGGCAATAGCAAGGGACGTCAACATTGAAATCGACAGCAAAAGACGTCAGCGTCGAAATCGACAACAAGGGACGTCGGCGTCGAAATCGACAACAAAGGACGTCGACGCCAAAATCGGCAGCAAAGTACGTCGGCATCGAAATTGGCAATAAGAGGCATCGTAGTAGCAGGAGGCACAACAATAGTAGTGGCGCCAGAAAAAAAAGGTCAGGAAGGAGAATTTGCTCTGAAAGAGAAAGAGATAACTTATTTCAATACCATAATATAAATATATGTATGTATTTATATACATAAGGAAAGAGGATCCTATAATTATGATATGTCTATTACTTAATCCATATAATCAAGCTAATCATGATCCCTACAATTAAGGATCTTATCACTATAATTAAGCTAATCTAAATCAATCATGATCTCTACAATTAAAAATCTTATATGTGGAAGTATTTAACAATAACTAAAGAAAAGAGGGAAGTTAAATTCTGAAGTAGTGGGGTAGGGCGCATGGGGGTAGTGTACCTTCATGTAACAATTTGAGGAAGATGACAAGAATGCTTGGCAAAAGATACCCAACCCATCTACATGACCGGGCTATAATGGGTTGTAATGGGTTGGATACCCTGGCCCATTTAAACATAATGGGTTGTGATGGGTTTGATACCCTGGCCCATTTAAACATGACTCGTTTTACTTATTTGATCACAATGCCTTTTCAACTACTCAAATAGGACATGTCACCTGATAAAGCATTTATTCATTATCTTGGTATGTTTTTCTGTTTTACACTTGGGCCTCCCAACATTGTTTTCCAAACATCTGATGTCATCTCAGATAATCCATTTAATTAAACAGGTCAACTCAACCCATTTAAAATCGTATTATGTTGACGTTGTAAATTTTGATTCATTTATTAAATGGGCTTGTTTAGAGTTGATTAATTACATTGTAAGTTAAGACATAACCCGTTGACTTGAATTGCCACTCCTAATGGAAATAGGATCTTCTGTCCTAGAATATCCTTGCCCTTTGTCCACCCGCCTACCATCGATGGCTTTCAGCCACCTGCCCCGACCAAACTATAACCTGGGAGAAAGGTGAACCTAGGGGGATCGCCTCCAATTGCAATTGCGCCGGATAGATGCCAGAATCCAGTGCGATCGCAATTGGCAGCGATCTCCCTAGGTTCACCTTCCCCCGGATTATAGTTTGGTTGTGGTAGGCGGCCGGAAGCCGCCAATGGTGGGCACCGGGAATGGGCGGTCGGCAACCGGACAGGGTGCTGGCGATGGACAAGGGGATAGAGGGATTGCGGGATAGAAGATCCAATCTCCTCCTAATGACAACTAAGTATACATTGTAGATCCGAGGAACAAGTTTCTACTACTTTGACACCCTTTGACAGAGCACTAGGATAGATCATGCATTTAATCCAGCTCCGAGATAGATTGTATGCACTAGTTGGTGATCTCATGAGAAAGGACGGTTTCTCATAACCAAAATTGTATCATTGGTTGATTGTCTAGAACACTAGAATAATGAGATGTTAATCTCTTTTATGGGTTTTACAATAACCTGGCTCATAAGATAGATAAAATAGACTAGATTTCTTGGAACTATTAATAGCAGAAACGATAAACCTGCTGTTAGTCATAGAAATAAAAAAAAATTAAAATTTAGTCCATCTACCAATTTTTTTAATTGATCCGATTTATTTTAAAAATGACTAATTTTTATTTGCATCACTTAAGCTATTAGGTAAGTTTCCATTTGGATTATGTATCATCAATATTTATTTCTTTAAGATGTTGCATTGCTTGGAGTTTTATAAATTCCTACATCTTAATTTTTTGTGCAATTAAATAGCCACACAATATCATGTTTTAGTTTTGATTCTTGGTAATTGCATTATTTCAAGATAAGATGATGATCTAGTTCAGAGCACTTTAAACAGAATAAGTTTTTTTTTTCTTCAGGAAAATGGATATCAATTGCTCTTTCTCAGTGCCCGTGCAATTTCACAGGCTCATTTAACAAGACAATTTCTTTTCAATCTAAAACAGGTAATAGACAAGATCCTTAATGCTTTAATTGTTTGTAAGTACTACTTATGCTTAAGTATTGAGGCAGGACTCGAGAGGAAACACTTCCTCATCTGTTCAGGCATCTAAAATTATATTTCAATTTGCAGGATGGAAAGGCTTTGCCAGATGGTCCAGTTTTCCTATCTCCAGATGGCCTCTTTCCTTCACTTTACAGGGAAGGTATTGGATTTGGACCTCAAATAATTTTCTTTTTCGATTGAGACAAATATAAGAAATCTTCATGTTTTTTTTTTAATCTATCCTTTCCTCACTTGTAGGAGCAGTTATTGTTCAGTGCATGAAATTTGATATTAAATAGGACAGTTCAAAAATTAAATTCTCTTGATTTATAGATCCATATGGACTACATAGTACATCCCACAGGTTGTCGTAGTTGGTACCTAAATCGGTGTTTGCTCCAATAAGTCTTGGGGCTCGTTGGGTGTCTGACCTTCCCTATGCAAAAGACTATTACGCTAGGGCAAAGATTTAGCTGTCTATATCTTACCGTGGGATTGGGTCGCTTGGAATGAGCATATCACCTTTTGCTCCTATATGAACTACATATTAGTTTTAGTCTTTTGTCAGATATCCTTATAGATAAGTTGTCATGGTCATTTTGGTGGAGAAATATTAGTATACTTATTTAGTGGTCACGCTCACGAGTTTTATTATGTAATGAATGTGTGGAAACCCTTCAAGAATGGTAACAATGGTCACATAATTGAATCATATATTTTGTTTGTTTATCTTCAGAATTTCACAGATAAAATTTTCCGAAACAAAAGGCTGTTATGCTAATTCACCCTAAGTGGAAATGAATATGATCAATTATATATTATAAAATATGAGTTGGACAAAAAATAGATCGTAGACACAACCCTTAAAATAATACTATTATTCCCTTCTCAATCACTTTTAAAGGTGTAAAAGAGAAAGAGATAATTTATTTTCCAATAACATAATATGAATACATATAGGTATTTATATACATGAGGGAAAGAGACTCCTATAATAATGGTATGTCTATCACTTAATCCTATAATCAAGCTAATCATAATCCCTACAATTAAGGATCTTATCCCTATAATCAAACTTATCTAAATTAATCATGATCCCTACAATTAAGGGTATTTGTGTAAGTATTCAACACTCCCCCTTAGGTGCATATATGTCAATCATATTCTGCTTGTCACAAAATTCTTAGAATCGTTTTCTTCCTAATGTTTTAGTGAAGGCATCAGTAACTTGGTTGGACGATAATGTGAATGGAGTGACAATTTTCTGACTCATTACACACTTGTGAATAAATTGATAGTTAACCTCAATATGTTTAATCCTCTTATTAAAAACTGGGTTACTTACAATATGAATAATGGCTTAGTATCACGGTACATTAGCACTAGTTCATTGTAGGTGAACCCTAATTCTTCAAGCAAATTCTTCAGCTATAACATCTCGGTTACAGTGTGAGCCATGACTATGTACTCGGCTTTGGCAGTCGACCTAGCAACAACAGTTTGTTCTACTAGATTTCCCCCTACATAAGTGCAATACCCAGAAGTGGACCATCTATCGGTCTTAGATCCAGCATAGTCAACATTAGAATAAACTTCAATCTTTAGGTGCCCATTTCTCTTAAATAACAACCCTTTTCTTGGAGATTTCTTAATGTATTTAAGAATCCTGATAGCGGCATCCTAGTGAACTTGCTTCGGATTATCCATAAACCAACTGATTATTCCAACAGTAAAGGAGATGTCAGGTCTCGTTATTGTTAAGTTGATGAGTTTCCCAACAAGCCATCTGTATTCTGCCTTATCTTCAAAGAATTTTCCAGTATCATCCCAAACACTTGAATTGATATCCGTAGGTGTATCAACCGATTTCGTTTCAAGCAATCCGGTTTCTTTGAGTAAATCTGTAGCATACTTCCATTGAACCCCAGATTTGTTATCAACAATTTTAATTCCCAAGAAATACTTAGAAAGTCCCATATCCCTTGTTACAAAGTGTTGCTGTAAATACTTCTTAGTTTCGTCTATCCAACCTACATCACTGCCAAATATTAGAACGTCATCAACATAAACCATAAGCAAGATAATCCCATGCGTGCTTTGTTGTACAAACACAGAATGATTCGATTTGTACTGTTTGAAGCCAACAATACTGATTATATTACTCAATTTATCAAACCAGACTCTAGTCTTAGTTTAAGACCATTAATAGCTTTTTTAAGTTTGCAAAGCATAGTAGCATTCTCCCCCCGAGCAACATACCCTAGAGGTTACTCCATAAACAGGGTCTCGTGCAAATCGCCAAAAAAAAAAAAGCATTCTTCACATCTAGTTGATACATTGACCAAGATTGATTGATAGCCAAGGAGAATAGAATTCTAATAAAATTCAAGCGAGCAATAGGAGAGAACGTCTCAAAGTAATCAACACCATAAGTCTGTGTAAATCCTTTGGCCACCAGACGAGCTTTATATCGATCAATAGTACCGTTAGTTTTAAATTTTAGAGTAAATACCCAACAACAAACAACAATATTAACCGATGGTGCTGTAACCACCAGCTCCCAAGTACCACGAGAGATAAGGGCAGACATTTCCTCATCCATTGTTGTTCGCCAAGCCGAGTGTTGATAAGCCTCATAGTAGGAAATTGGAACTTCTGTAGATAATAGAGAAATAACAAAAGCGTAAAACACATGACCAAGGTAATCAAACGAGATATGATTAGACAAAGAATGAGTAGTGCACGACCGAATACCTTTACGAAGAGCAATAGACATATCAATATCAGAGGAGCGAGAAGCATCAGGAGTTGCAGGAAGAGAATGTGACAGACATGAATTTGGTTCTGACCGAGCATGCCGCGTGTACACCTATAATGGTTTAGGAGATGGAGCATCTATAGTGGGAGACACGGATGGTGGGATAGGTAATGGAGGAGACACTAATGTATCATGTGACAGAGCTACATGGGGGAAGTATGGTTGGGACTTGGGACTTAAAAAACGTAGCATTAGTACAGGTGTAATTGCGTTTTATGAGTGGATCAAGACAATGATATTCTTTTTGTGTGCGAGAATATCCAAGCATGATGCATTTAATAGAGCGAGGAGATAATTTATCCAAGCCAGGAGTAAAATTATGAACAAAACAAACACAACCAAATATATGAGGAGACGGATAAAATAGATTTTTCAAAATGAAAACAAGAGAAGGGGATACCACCATGTAACACAGTAGACGACAACCTATTTATGAGAATATAAGCTGTGAGAACAGTATCACCCCAAAAATATTTAGGAACATGCATGTGACAAAGAAGAGTACGAGCTATGCCTAAAATATGACGGTATTTATATTCAACAACTCTATTTTGTTTGGAAGTATATGAACAAGAGGTTTGATGAATTATACCATGAGAATCACAGAAGCTAGATACTCTCTTCTAAGTGAACTCAAGTGCTTTATCTGTACGAACAATATGCAAGGCAACAGAATATTGAGTTTTTATTTCATTATAAAATGATGTTAACACCTCAAGAACCTCACTCCTACTTTTGAGTAAATATAACCAAGTCATGCAAGAATAATCATCAACAAAAATTATAAAATACTAAAACCTCCTCTGGACTCACTCTACTAGGTCCCCAAACATCACAATGAATAAGTTCAAATACAAAAGAACTACGTTTATCAACTCTAGAAGGAAAAGAAGTACGATTGTGTTTACCAAACACACAGGACTCGCGCTGGAAATCAGTAGACGGAACGACAACTAAACTTTTGAGAATGGAAGAAGATGGGTGGCCTAGATGACAATGCCACTGATAAGGAGACAATTGATTGTTGGACCGGTAGACGAGCTAGAGGGGGGGGGGGGGTGATTAGCTCTAATTTGCTTGTAGATGATTTGTCGCGGTGGAAGACTTCAAGCAATGCTAACACATAGAATTTTACTTGGTATCCACCCCGGCCGGGTGACTAATCCAAGGATCCACTCTCCTCACTCTCTCATACACTATGAAAGATCTCCTTCTTGAGGTGGAGAAACCTCTTACAAGCTTTCACAAAGATACAACAAGAAACAAAGCAAAATACAAATGAAATCTTACAAGATTTATAATGAATGAACTCTCTTTGCTTTCCTTGCTATCTTCAAGCTTGTGATTGCCTCTAGAACATGCAGCAGCAATATCCTCCAAGGCTTCCCTTGAGATAGCACTGATGAAGGAGAAGAAGGGGAGAAGTGTTTTGGCTCAAAACCTGCGCGAAAACCCTTATACCCGACGCCTAGGGTTTCTAAATCGATTACTCAATCGATTACCACGTCATACTTAGCCGTTCAACGGCTAGTTTTCGAACCGTAATCGATTAGCCAATCGATTACGAGTGTCCTGAATCGATTACCCAATCGATTCAGAACTCATCTGTTCTCTCGCGCAAACTGCCGTAATCGATTAGCCAATCGATTACCGATACCCTGAATCGATTGCCCAATCGATTCAGGGCCCTTCTGTCCTCTCACGCAAACTGCCGTAATCGATCACCTGATCAATTCATCCAATCGATTACCCAATCGATTGAGTCCAACCTAACTTGTTTTCACAAGCCTAGGATCCCCTACCAAGTGTCCGGTCAACCCCTTTGACCAACCTGGATTTCTACTGCCTAGCTCCCAGCTCGGACTTAACCTGGTTCCCAACCAGATTCGCCTAACCCTCGAGTTAGGTCTAGTCTCTCGGTAGACTTCCACCTTGCCAGCATGCGATCTCCCCGATCCATCTGGACTTCACCTAGTCCCACTAGGTGTGCCTAGTCCCACTAGGTCTTATCCCATGCCAGCGTACGATCTCCCCGATCCACCTGGACTTCACCTAGTCCCACTAGGTATGCTTAGTCCCACTAGGTCTTTTCCCATGCCAGCGTACGATCTCCCCGATCCACCTGAACTTCACCTAGTCCCACTAGGTGTGCCTAGTCCCACTAGGTCTTTTCCCATGCCAGCGTACGATCTCCCCGATCCACCTGACTTCACCTAGTCCACTAGGTGTGCCTAGTCCACTAGGTCTTTTCCGTCAAGCCTCCAGTCAACCTTGACCCATTTGACATCATACGATATTCAAACATCAATAATTCTCATCATTATCAAACATCATTATCAAACATCGAAACATCCAAACTCAAGCTTACCAAGCTTAGTCAGACTTAAGCTCACCCGAGCCTAGTCAAACTAGGTCAACCCTGACCTAACCAAGATTGCACCAACAATCTCCCTCTTTTTGATGTTTGACAATATGTTTGAGAAAGACTAATCCCTATTAGCCTTTCAATCTCTCCCCCTTTGACACACATCAAAAACACTCCCCGAGAGTCTATGTGGTCAAAGGCAAGCCCAATGAAAGGCCCATACCTTTCATTTAGACTTATGTTCACCCTTGATGAAGATCTCCAATCTTCATCCTTTCACTTATCAAAAATAAAAGTGTAACCACATGCTTTTAAGGAAGACCTCCCCCTCAAAACATGCTCTAAACCTCTATCATTGCACCAACAATGATTTTTGAGTTCCTAAACCTTTAGGAAAACTCAACTTGAGGTGATGAGATTGTGAGATTCAAAACTTGAATCAAAATCTCTTCTTAACCCTATAGTTTTCACCGAATCATCTCCCTTTTTGATTTCACAATGAAATTTACCCAAATATACTTATGAAAGTATTCCAAGGGGCTAGGGATTGGTAGATGACTCAAAATTAGGTTATTAAACTGAAAATAGACAGTTTCAGTCTCACCAATCGATTGGCGTTGGGAACCAATCGATTACACTAGCCTTAATCGATCAACTGATCGATTACGGCTGACTGTAATCGATCAACGGATCGATTACGCGAGCTTCTGTGCTCGCAAAAAGGATCTACCAATCGATTGACTAATCGATTGGCTGCTGTCCCAATCGATTACCTGATCGATTGGGAGTTTCTGATTTCTGAAAACAATTTCAGATTGAATTTCAGAAACCCCTAAATAATTCTACAAAATTTGAAAATTTTTGAAATTTTGTGTAGACATTATTTATAACATATACTATCAAGGAAAAATAATTTTCTATGAAAATAACCTTTATTTCCAAAGATTGACACAAAATTGGAAACCATTGAAATATTTCAATGTTTCACTCTATTTTGTATCCAATTCATCAATGATGATATCTATCAAAAGATAGTCTTCACCAAGGTTTTCCAAGATGGTTTTGAAATAGATTTCAAAAACAATTTCCAACCATATTCCTTGGGCTAAATGCACATGACTTGTACATTAGCTTTCCCAATGATTGGAGTTCATTTATATTCAAATCTTGATGACCCTAAAACTCAATAAGATGCATATAAATCAACACCTTGAGTTTTGTTCATCACCCTAACATCTCACTTGTTTCTAATGTATCTCAAAAACACATACAAGTCTCCTTATGATCTTAGTAAGATGTGAAAGTCATGTTCTCCCTAAACTAAGGGTTCATGCATTTCTCTCTAGACATTATAAACATTGATCATCCACCTAGGATGTCAATTAATGCCAATGTCCTTAATTTCAATAAAAATTGACTTAATGCATGATTATGACTATGACATGCATCATGTGAGGATTTAAAAAGAAATCATAGCTAGATGATGCATGTATGACATGACATGTAATATTTTCATAATAAAATATGAATGATTCATTATGATGTCATGGCATGTGATAGGGCATACAAAACATGGCAGAATAGCACAAAAAAAAATACCTAGATTTCCTATCTAAGTATCAATAACTCATCGCTAAGCCATTGATAATCCTAACTTTGCCCCTAATTTCCAAGATAATGCCAAAATTCCCAACTTGGCCTATCTTTGGATTCTAACCTAGTTGTGCCAACTTTTATTAAGTTCAATCTTCCAAAAATATAGTTTGGCACAAATTTTACTCTTCCTAGAGTAAGCAAATAACTCCTTCATTTTCAAGGATAATAACTCCTCGAAAATGTCCCAAAGTGCCAACTTCATCAAGTTAGGTTAACTACCTTTCCCGTTTGAGTTGACACTCCTTAGACCTATCTAGGGTGTTGCGAACACACTCTTAGGAACCCAAAACCTATTGGAGCTCCTTGGGTGTTCTAGGTATTCACTAAGGATAACTTCCCTTGATACCTTCCTAATGACTCTTCTAGGCTTCTCCGAAGCCTTAGTCATGTTAGTCTTGTCTTGGTCAACTCTAGGAATGGCTTCCCTTGTGGCCTTGACTTGACTTCTTGACCTAGATTGAGTTCCATACCTATATGGAACTCTATGATAGGATGGACCATCATCCTTGGTTTTAGGTTTGTACCCCAAACCTTTCTTGTTCTTAGAGGGTCCTTGACTTCCTAAATCTAGATTTTGAACTTTTGATCCCTTAAATAGATTTTCTATTTTCTTAAGGGATTTTTCCAATTTATCAAGTTTTGACCTTAAAACTTGATTTTCAATCATTACCTCATCAAGGCTTGGTTTTCTAATATAGCCTTGGTAATTTTTCTTTTTGGCCTTAGTGTGGATAGGTCTATCATTAAATGATCTAACACCTTCCCTATCCTTAGGTGTGGTGGACCTAGCATGGAGAGCTCTAAATTTTTCCTTAGGTTTTTCATACCTCCTATTTTCATGATAAATCGCATTGAAATGATAATAATTATTTCTAGCATGCATATTATCATGATGAAAATAAGTATCATTACCTAATGGTACCTTAGTCTTATTCTTAGAGGCTCCCCCTTGATTTGAGCTTCTCCTTTTTGCCTTAGTCGGATCCTTCCCCTTTGGACATTGATTTCGATAATGTCCATTTTGTTTACATGAGAAGCACACAATGTGCTTCTTATCCTTCCGTACAATGGGGCCGACCTCCTTTGGCTTCTCTTTGGTCTTGGGTGCCACTAGCACCTTCTTCTTGACCAATTTGGGACACTTACTCTTATAGTGTCCTCTTTCCCTACACTCAAAGCAAATAATATGATCTTTATTTTTACAAATTGAAATTTTTATACCTTTGCTTGTAGGGGTGTGGCATGACTCTTCACTTGATCCGGAAGTAGATACTTCTTCTTCTTCCGGAGTCAATGACCTTCGCTCCCCCTCAATCCTAGAGGTGGAGACTTCTTCTTTTTCCTCCTCGGCCAATGCTTCTTGAATTTCCTCCCCGGATGTTGAGCATCTCTCACTTTCCGAGTCCACTTCATTTGATGAATCTCCCTCTTCGGATTTGTCTTGACTTGGTACAGTGGAGGGATCTTCATGAAGCTTTGCCAATTTGCTCCAAAGCTCTTTAGCGTCTTGAAATCTCCAATCTTGTCCAAGATGGTGCTTGGCAAAAGATTGACCAATAACTTGGTCACTTTGTAGTTGGCCTCGCATCTCTTGATTTGCTCCTCATTCCATTTGCTTTTCTTGAGGAGCTTCCCTTTAGTGATTGTTGGAGCTTCAAAACCCTCCATTAGAGCAAACCATTGCTCTATCTCCATCATGAAGTAATTTTCAATCTTTGACTTCCAAAGATTGAAATTTGCCTTGTCGAATGGTGGAGGTGCCCGGGTATCATAGCCGAACTCCATTTTGAAGTTGAACCCTCTTGATGATGACTTCTTGAAATTAGGGTTTCTTCCAACTTCTTCTTCTTCCTCTAGCTCTTGCCCTCTTGGCGATGAGTCCAAAGAAGAGCAACCTTGCTCTGATACCACTTGTTGGGATCGGTAGACGAGCTAGAGGGGGGGGGGTGATTAGCTCCGATTTGCTTGTAGATGATTTGTCGCGACGAAAGACTTCAAGCAATGCTAACACATAGGATTTTACTTGGTATCCACCCCGGCCGGGTGACTAATCCAAAGATCCACTCTCCTCACCCTCTCATACACTATGAAAGATCTCCTTCTTGAGGTGGAGAAACCTCTTACAAGCTTTCACAAAGATACAACAAGAAACAAAGCAAAATACAAATGAAATCTTACAAGATTTACAATGAATGAACTCTCTTTGCTTTCCTTACTATCTTCAAGCTTGTGATTGCCTCTAGAACCTTGGAAATGCAGCAGCAATATCCTCCAAGGATTCCCTTGAGATGGCACTGATGAAGGAGAAGAAGGGGAGAAGTGTTTTTGCTCAAAACCTGTGCGAAAACCCTTATACCCGACGCCTAGGGTTTCTGAATCGATTACTCAATCGATTACCATGTCATACTTAGCCGTTCAACGGCTAGTTTTCGAACCGTAATCGATTAGCCAATCGATTACGAGTGTCCTGAATCGATTACCCAATCGATTCAAAACTCATCTGTTCTCTCGCGCAAACTGCCGTAATCGATTACCGATACCCTGAATCGATTGCCCAATCGATTCAGGGCCCTTCTGTCCTCTCACGCAAACTGCCGTAATCGATCACCTGATCGATTCATCCAATCGATTACCCAATCAATTGAGTCCAACCTAACTTGTTTTCACAAGCTTAGGATCCCCTACCAAGTGTCCGGTCAACCCCTTTGACCAACCTGGATTTCTACTGCCTAGCTCCCAGCTCGAACTTAACCTGGTTCCCAACCAGATTCGCCTAACCCTCGAGTTAGGTCTAGTCTCTCGGTAGACTTCCACCTTGCCAGCATGCGATCTCCCCGATCCATCTGGACTTCACCTAGTCCCACTAGGTGTGCCTAGTCCCACTAGGTCTTTTCCCATGCCAGCGTACGATCTCCCCGATCCACCTGGACTTCACCTAGTCCCACTAGGTGTGTCTAGTCCCACTAGGTCTTTTCCCATGCCAGCGTACGATCTCCCCGATCCACCTGAACTTCACCTAGTCCCACTAGGTGTGCCTAGTCCCACTAGGTCTTTTCCCATGCCAGCGTGCGATCTCCCCGATCCACCTGAACTTCACCTAGTCCCACTAAGTCTTTTCCCATGCCAGCGTGCGATCTCCCCGATCCACCTGAACTTCACCTAGTCCCACTAGGTGTGCCTAGTCCCACTAGGTCTTTTCCGTCAAGCCTCCAGTCAACCTTGACCCACTTGACATCATACGATATTCAAACATCATATAACATTCTCCATCATTATCAAACATCATTATCAAACATCGAAACATCCAAACTCAAGCTTACCAAGCTTAGTCAGACTTAAGCTCACCCGAGCCTAGTCAAACTAGGTCAACCCTGACCTAACCAAGATTGCACCAACATTGATGAGAGTGCTCGGGAACTTGCAGGTGTAACCGAATCCAGATAGTATAGGTCATCACTCTCATGTCTGCCACCAATCATCCTCTTCGTATGTGGGTCCTGAAAAATATAATAAGATGGATAAAAAGATATAAAACAGTTGTGAACTTTTGTTAGCTGGCTTATGTACAATAAACTAATAAGAAATTTAGGTGTAAATAGAACATTTTCAAGAGTGATATTTACGTCAGGTCTGACAACACCTCTTCCCTAATCGGAGAATAGGTACCATTGGCTAGACAGACAAGGGATAAAGATGAGGAAACAAAAGAGGAAGAGAAAACAGACTTGTTACCAGTAATATAAGCTCGCACATTGGAATCCAGCATCCAAGACTTATCACAAGACACAATAAACACACTTGGAGAGAATGAGACAGCAGTGGCCAAGAGAATACTAGCAAAAGAGCGAAGGAATTTCTAGAAATAGAGACCCCACTTCATAATTACCATTTACCAGTGTCTAGTGATAGAGTCGATAGTTCGGTAGATACATTGTTAGCCCAACCAGGTATACCAAACTTTGCCCAACACTTCTCAGAGACATTATTGGAACGACCGCAATGAACACACGAACGACCACTCTTAGTGGTATCAGTTCCACGACCACAAGCGCGACTACTATTACGACCTTTAAAGAGCCCACGACCGCGAGCAGTTATAGCCTGAAGTGTCAGAAGATAAGGCAAAATTAGTGTCAGGATGACCCGTGGGCACACGAAGAACCGAGACGGAGCATTTGATAACGTGGAAATGTTATCACTTGCCAACAATTATTCCGAATCGGTCGTAGAGTAGAATCCAAACCGGATAGGAACTTTGCAACCAAGAATTCCTCCCACTGATTCTTTCGAATCCGAGCATCACAAGAGAGCGGATGGTATAGCAAAATTTCATCGGCAACCCTCTTAAGAGTTGCAAAATAGTTACTAACAGATTAACCATCCTAGCGAAGAGAGAAGAGCTTTTCATATAATTCGAAAACTTGAGAAACTTTCTTGTCATTTGAATACATGCCCCGTAAGGCATCCCAAATCTCCTTGGCATGTTCAACAAGCATAACATTAGTGCTCACATACTCCTTCATGCTGTTGAGAAACCAAGCCACAACAGAACAATCGTCTGAAACTCAATCTGAATATTTCGGATCTTTAGGGTCAGGAGGGTTGGACAAAATATGTTCCTTCTTCTTGTGAGATCCTAGGAATAATTCAAATGAATGTGACCACAAGAGATAGTTGGTCCCATTCAATTTAATAGTGGCAGCCAAATTGGGTTTCAAATCTGAGGATTTCATCATAGGAGGAAATTAGAGGCAGAACCTGAGTAGTTACAGATTAGAGAAATATTGGTTGACCTAGTAGCAGGCAGCGACAGCCGCAGTAGAAGGTGGCAGCAAGGGACGTCAGCGCCGAAATTGACAGCAAAGGACGTCGACACCGAAATCGACAACAAAGGACGTTGGTACTAAAATCAATAGCAAGGGGCGTCGGTAGTAGCAGGATGCGCAACAATAGTAGTGACGGTAGGAAAAAAAAAGGTAAGAGAAGGAGAATGGGCTCTGATACATATAAAAGAGAAAGAGATAATTTATTTCCCAATAACATAAAATGAATACATGTAGGTATTTATATACTTAAAGAGGGAAAGAGGATCCTATTATTATGGTATGTCTATCATTTAATCTCTATAATCAAGCTAATTATGTTCCCTACTATTAAAGATCTTATTCCTATAATCAAGTTAATGTAAATCAATCATGATCTCTACAATCAAGGATATCTGTGGAAGTATTCAACAAAAGGATTTGATGACATTCTTACATAAATTAAGGATATTATTTGATCCATTGTACATATTTGTGGTGATGTTGCTATTTGAATAAACCAAGTTGATCACGCTGGCTTTCTTCCAGCTGTGTGTGTTAACTGAGCATCCTCCCATGGGAAAAAAAAATAGAAATTAATTGTAATTAATAAAGTTCAAGCAACAATTCTCAAGTAGGCATGGTGAAATTACAGTCCAAGGAAATATGGCAACCTGTCAGCTTCAGAATCACATAGCACCTGTAATTAATTACGGCTCTTTTTCTAGTAAGTTGAGTTGATCTTGCAAAGTAACTTATCCTACAAGGCCAAACAGCAAAAGATCTTGCCTTGAGGACTAGCCAAGAGTTCAGGATGCCAATGTCAGAAAGAAGTAGGTAAAGCCATAAAGGGCATTTTTAGAATTAGATTGTCACTGGAGGACTGGAGGTAGCCCATCAGCTTAATGATCTATCAGTCATTTATCGGAGTATGATGACTCAGATCATTCAGTAACCATGACACTACGAGAATATATGAGATAGTAGAATTGGGCATTCCATGGAAAGCCAAGATTAAGCAAACATTCTTAGTCTTACACATATGCACTCAAATAAGTTTCCAATTTTGGGTAGATGCTTTAATTGTACATAGAAAAATTTATGCCTTGATTTCTTACATCTCCAAGTATCTCGATGTATATCTTAATATCTATTTTTTTATATATTATATACTTAAGAAACATGGCATTTGGCATAAGTTAATGTTGAGCTTCATAAAGAATCAATTAGGAAAAAATGTTACATAAGTATGACTTTCAGTTATGAATGTCCCCAGTTGGCTTGACAAATTACCAAATAGGACCAGTATCAAACATCCATCAAATCTCATATACATTATTTGTCAGTTTCATAAGAGGAGAGAAAGAGAAAACTGATATAGGGACAAAATTATCTATGCATTTGAGATATTGAATCTTCTTATTTGGCTGAATGGATAAAATAATAAACAAAGACAAGGAGTGTAAATTGAAGACATGGCTCAATCTGATTAAAAAATAATGTTTATTAATATCTGTAGAGGGCCTTGCTTGTAGACCTGAAAGTTTATATCAAGTCATATAATGGACTTTACAAGAATCCATAATTCCATGACTTGGAGAGTTAAGCATTCAGCTTATGCCACTGGCTCATGTGATCAATATGATTCTATAAAATATCTGTTTTTTGATTGTCAACACTTTATGCCTTATGTAGAACAAGTCAAGATTCATCTGCAGAAATATGTTGTAGACAAAAATTAATTCAATATTTATCAGAAACAGATTGCTAGTTGCTAATAATGCCCTAGAAAAATGGTCTTTATGCTGCTTTTTGAGAAACTGAGTTCAACTTGCCAACTGTATCAATAAAAGTATAATTGTCAACCTTGTTGATTGCAGTTATTAGAAGAGCTCCTCATGAATTCAAGATCTCGTGTCTTGAGGTTAGTCATGTGCTCTTATGCTAGATTTTATCTGTAAAATTTGATTATTGAATTATAGTTTTTTCTTATGTTGATCTTCTTCGTATAACATGGAATGCCTAAAAATAGTTATTTAGTGTTTGAAAGTACTATGCTATGTGTGGATCATCAAAAGTGGTGTAGGTCTTTCAGAATTTTGAATTATATAGTTAGCTTTCACTTGTTTGAACCACTTGGATGCGTCTTGCACCCAATTGTTATCCAGAAGTGGCTTCTCCATCTAGGTAGAAACCTAATCTTGTCACAAAATGAAGGAACCTGATACTCTATCTGAATTTTTTGATATTGCTACATCTTTCGTTGTTTCAGGCTGATAGTTTATTGCTTCTCTCTGTATGTTTGCTGAAGGTTGATATGACCATTTGGTTTAACTATGTTGTTAAACTTTGGCCATCTCTCCTGGATAACAAAGTCAATTTTGGCGAACTTCTTGAAGCTTTATCTCCCACTTCTGTTAACGTAACCTTATCAAGACCTAAGTCAGAAGTCAGTATGGTATCAATGAATTGGTACCAAAGCTTATTTTTATCTGTCTTTTGGAGGTGAAAAATGATACTATGGGAAAAAAGTGACTGTATCTCGAAATGTATTTGGAGCAGCAAAAGACGAAGGAAAAGGGAGAAAACAAAAATAATTAGGCAAAATGTGAAACTTATCTTCCATAACCAAGTTTTAATTATGATCTTTCTGTGTTAACTTGCAAGCACATTTGGTTATTCAAGAGAGATTGAATTATTAACTGATATACATTGATTAATTCATACTTGAAGCAATTCCCCTCAACACAACCTATCTCATTCTTGTACATCTCAAGGAGTAAAACTTAGGCAGCCTGCTGTAGGTAGTTTTTTCTTTAGTGAAACATGTGTGCCTTCAGTTATTTCAATTGGAAATATTATAAACCGAAATAAATCCTTGTTAGTTTTGAATGCAATACTAATAGGAGAGTAAGAATATGAAACATGATAATGCATCATTGATGATACGATAGCTTTGTCTGATCCAGTCAGCAAAATTTGTTTTTGATTATCATATACCTTGTCAATACTAATTCTATAAGTGTTGCTTCAAAAATAAATGTCTTCAAGTGTTGGTTGTTTTCTTTGTTAGTGTTGCAATAAACTTTTATTAAATTGGTTTATTAATTTCTCAAGTACTGATTTGAGTAGTTTGTCAGAACTTAGACTAGCTGAAGAATTAAGTGCACCAAAGAAAAAACTTCTTTCTTAAAATGCAATCTAGTTCATCCTACCCCTTTTGTTTTGTTTGTGCAATTAGACATTTCATTAACCAATTGTTACTGATCTGAAATATTCATACCTGGAAAAGATGTCAAAAGCCTCTTCTCTGACATATCTCAGGTTATCAAGTCACTTTTTCCACCTCATTGCAGTCCATTTTATGCTGGCTTTGGAAACAGGGACACCGATGAGATTAGTTATCTCAAGGTTGGAGTTCCGCCAGGCAAGGTCTTCATTATCAATCCCAAGGTATAAGTCTAAGACCCACAGATCTATGTATATATTTTCTGACCCTGATCTGAAGATTTTTTGTTCTTTTAATGAATTTCTTTACATTCTCAGGGTCAGATTGCAGTAAAGCGTGTAGCTAATACAAGATCATATGCTTCACTGCATGACCTAGTAAATGGAGTTTTCCCAGCAGTGTCCTCATTTGAACAAGTAAAAATTCTGTGAATTATATACAACTGATACTTCTTCCTGACTCATTTCAACATGTGAAATCCATGAGTTATTTGGTTCTAGTACCAATTCATCAAGAATGGAGCTTCCAGTACACTATTTTTTAGTTATATCTTATACTACTTTCTGACTGTTTTTTTCCCCCGCAGGAGGACTATAATTCATGGAACTATTGGAAATTGCCTCTCCCTGAAGTAGATATATGATCCTGACATCAATCTTTTACTCCACAAAGGAAATTGGCACAAGAAACTCTCACTGTAATTGAAAGGGTTTTAGTAAGGAACTGCCGTTTTCTCATTTCTATTGCTGTGAAGATTACAGACTAATCAGAATGGCAAACCTGGAAAGGTGGTGCAAGTGCAACTATACACATCAAATAATAGGGAAAAATGAAATTCATGCATTTCTTGGATGGCATAGATAGTTTACTTCATTTGGGAGTTTGACTTTCTTCTCCTTTAGTATACAGACTATGAGCTGACAATGTTCAATCTAGGTAGGCAAACTAGGGTTTGCATATACACGAGATGTAGCATATAGGAGGGTGATAATAAACTGTTTTAGTTCCATTCTTTGTGCGCGAATGGTCATATTTGCTGCTAACTTATGGAGAACCTGAGACAACTGAATAAAGTTTGGGATCCTTTCTGTAAATATCAAACACTGGCTTAGACATACACAATATCTTTATCCTTTTCATATTCATGTTCAACTCCAAGACTCACCAGCTGCCTAGCAAAAATCCTGAAATGTCTCAACTATGGTAAGGCATTGCCGTGGAACTCATTTATACACGTATGATCTCCATTTTTTTAATTGAATATGTGAATTCTGCAGGCAATTTACTGGTTATTGATCAATGCATTATACCTAGTGGTTGGAGTTGGACACTGCATGTAGACATCAAGTCAAAGACGTGGCTCATTGATTCACAGCAAATATATGCATATAGTATAAGGTTTATATATGGCCAATGTAACTCTTATTGTACACATTAGCTACTTTGTGAAACAAAGGGAGTGGAATTTTTGATGTACTAGAAAATGGATATCAAGTTTTTTCTGTGGGAAATCCACCATACTGCCATATAAAATACAGGAATGATCTTTTCTTTCTCCAACTTACTCTAGGCAGAATGTAAATGGTGTTGTATGTTCACGTAGATGGTCAAAACATTGTTCTGATTCATAGCTAGTTTCTAATGATAAATTCTTTGATGCAGATCGCTGCCATTTTTGTATCAGGAGCTTGAATGAAGGTTTAGTGGATTATGAACTGTACGACCTGTAAGTCAAGATCTTTCTGCTCAATCTATTTATAATTTATAATCGAACAAACAGTTTGTTTATCTATTTCATGATCTCATCTCTTGTTCAATTCCATTATTTAAGCTATACAAGCAGTGGCATACGTATCGTCTATCAAAAAAATCACATGCACGTCTCATACCATTCATCTCTATCTACATTCGATTCATAGATCGAATCGAAATCAATTAATCAACGCCTCCAAGAAAATTAGTACTTCTCGCTCCGCCGTCCGTCACGTTCCACCTCCAGTGGCCGTCCGGCAAGCGCATCTCCTCCGCCCAACGTCGTTCCTCCTCCAGCTCCGCCCGCCGCGCCTCCGTCATCCGGCAGAACGGCCGCAGCACCTCGTCCATGCCGTCGTGGACCCTCCACCACGTGGCGTGCGCAGCGTCGCTGGCGTAGCTCCTCTGGTCGCCCACGTTCCAGTTGCAGTCGTACTCCCGCCGGCAGTTCCAGGGCTTGATGCCGAGGTAGTGGATCGCGTACAGCTCCGGCGGGTCCGCGGCGAAGAGGCGGTTCTTGACGCTGGCCTCCGCCGTGGTGTTCGACCAGATGTTCTTCAGGAAGTTCACCCGCCGCGGCAGGCGGTGCCACCACACGAACACCTCGTTGAGGAACCCCTGATCGCCGCCGTTGTACGACACCACGTCGGCGCGGCGGGCCATGAGGGCTCGAAAGGTGCAGTTCGATGGCTCGATGACCATGACGCCGGAGTTGAAAATGACGCCGTCGTTGCCGGCGGCGGAGATCTGGGGGAAGTGGAACAGGGGATCCAGGTTGCGGAGCACGAGGATGTCGGCGTCGATGAAGACGAGCTTGTGGTAGTCGGTGAGCTGCCACAGCCGGAGCTTGCTGTAGTTGTACTCGTTGTAAGTGCCTCGCTCCGCGCGCGGGTTCCGGATTCGCTCGATCTCCCGCAGCGACCACCCGGCCGCCGCCAGCGCCCGCAGCTTATCCCCGGCTATGGAGCGGTCGTGGAGGAGAACGAGCTCGCGGGTGGACCCGGTCCGCCGGATGCTGTGCGCCAGCGCCACCGCCCCGCACACGTACGCCTCCGACGAGTGAAGCACCGTCACGTAGGCCTCGCGGCGGCGAGGGCTCGCCGGCGCCGCTAGCTTCGACGCGTCGTAAACCACATCAGTTCCTGCGAATCAAGAATTCAACAACTCTTCTATCATTCACCAATCTAAGCACTATCCTACATCAAATCTCAAATTTTTAACCTGCAATAACTTTCAATCCTTTACAACTACTCTACAAAATCAAATATTCAAATAACTGAGATCGTTCTGCTTTGCGTAACGACGAAGCATGCAACTCTGCCTCCATGTGGCGTGTTTAATGCAGAATTAAAGGAGGGATAGGGCTCCGTCCTCAACACAGTACTGGTTGTCGAGCCGTTTAATAAGCAATTATCAGCATACTAAAGACATCTAAAAGTAAGTAAAGGAACCGATTTTTACTGGAGACTTTTCAGTTCTTCTCAAACATGCAATTGCTGCAGATTCTTCAGCAAAATACTTGCACAGCTTCGGAAGAAGCAGAGCAAAATGAAGGGGGAAAAACAGAGATTTGATTTCACTTCAAGTTAAAGTATGATCAATCAAACCAATTAAGTAACTGATCTGATTTCATGTGTTACATGACTTTGCTTTCAAGAAGGGTGTGTGTGAAGATGGTTGAGCTGTTGTTTTCATGAAAGCAAAGAAGAAAATCCAACGCTCCACATTGATTTGAAGTAGTTACTATCTCAAGGGTTAGTAGTAGGTCCTATCCGTTAATGCCACCAACTGCTATATTAATTATCTCCCACAGTGTTCTTTCATTGTCTGTACAAACAGAGTTTAATTTCCCAGTGATTCGAGAGAGATTGAGCCAGAGCTTTGACTGCCTTTTTTTTCAGTGTATTCGACTGAAATTTATTGCTATTTCCCATAAAACCAGTGCACCCAGTGAGTTCTAATCTTAATGGCCATTAAAGCTCATGGCGATGAATCATCAGAACTCAGATGTAATCGAAATGACAAATAGTTTGAATAATTTGTTCTTGAATCGTATCAAAGATTAGTTTTTGAAGCAAATGATTGATGATTAGTAGATTCGAATAGTGTTGCAGACCTTTTTCCCACAGTGGCATGGCGAGATTGCAGGAGCCAACGGGGAGCGCGAGCTTCTCCTCCAGCCTCGCGGCCTCCGCCGCGTAGACCCACCACTCGCCCTCCCTCGCCACCACCTCGTCGCACCGGAACACCTCCATCATCGGCGGAGGCGCCGCCCCGCACGCGCGCAGCGCCACCCTCACCCTGCCCCCGCCGTCCCTCCGCCCCCGGCGCGCCGCCACGCTCGCGGCCGCCAGGTGCACCTGCAGCCGCCCCACGTCCCGCCCGCCGCGGCCGCCGCACGGCAGCAGCGCCAGCACCGCGTCCACCTCTCCCTCCGGCAGCGTCGGCAGGGCGATCTCCGGGCACGACGGCCCCTCGTTCTCCTCCTCCTCGTCGATCCACTCCGGGAACAGGTCCTTCCACTCCAAGTGCTCCGACACGGGCTCGAACGCCACCGCCACGGCGGCTCCGCGGTGGATCCCCCACTGCTCGGCTTCCTCCTCCGCCATGTTCACCAGCGCCACCCTCGCGCCGCCTCCGAGCGCCTTGAGGAAACTAGGCGCCGCCGTCGTCTCCATCGCCGTCCGGTTCCCTTTCTTCAACAATCCTCCTCCTCCTCCTCCTTCCGCCTGCGCAACATATACTTGTTTGTAAAATTTCCACTCCAAATGGATCCGCCGGTTTCTTCATAACGATCATGCGTCAAACGGTGAGCACTCACCTTACCTTCTTCATGAATAGGCAACCACCCCGGAGCGCACAGTTTCCCGCGTCGTCGTAGAGCGAAGCGGGGCGGAGGAGGAGGAGGGCGACGTAGGCGAAGACGAAGAAGCTGAGAAAGGCGACGTTGATCTTGATGACCAGGGCTTTGGACGCCACGGCCTTCATCGCCGACCCCCCTCCCAAAAAACAATTCGCCATTAATGCGCACGCAAGCGAGAAGAAGCTCTCGGCAAAGGCTGGGGCTCGGCCACCCTTCGACCCAAATTTATAGGACCATCTTTACTTTAATTTTTTTAAAGTCGGCCCTTGCCCGGTGCGAGTGACCGCATAGGTGAAGCTATGCGTTAACGGCAAAGCGTTCATATTACATGATTTGTTTGAACACTCAATTGAAGAAGAAGAATAAGAGCGAGAGTGCTTTCAGAAATATAATGAAAAAAAAAAAAAAAATCAGTTGTGCAATCTCACACGAATGCCGAAGATACTGCAAGATGTTATTTCTCAGCAAGTTCCGAAAGATGAGGTTTGGTGCCTGGTAATGTTGGTGAAAGGCGACATCAAGTTGATAACTGATAAGGCCCTTGGCTTTTAAGAAAGTGGCTGGGAAACAAGGGGCCCCTGTCTTCCGATCTAATCTTCCCTTTTGCTCAAGATCTTTGTTCCTGTTCAGAGCTTGGACATGGCAACCAACTCCAGTAGGTGAAGCCTTGTATGAAAAATGCAGGTGGCCTGTTACAAGTGTTTCTCGAATGCCCTGACAATTAAGAATTAGTCATCCAAAAATAAGGAGGAGAAGATGCCGAAGGAAAAGGATAATTTCTGCAAATTTCATTGCTTGAGGATCGATTTAGTGTTGGACTATCTTCTCTTAGAAGATTGTTTTGTATCCACCATTTTTTTCATTCACATTTTCCAACATTAATTTAGTTACTTGGAGGGACAATTAGCACAGTTATTCGTCTCATACGAAGACGTTTAGTGAGTTAATTAGGTGTGAAAGTAGTAAATTTATATTTTTTTAATGGGTTAAAACTCACCCCAAACTCTAAATTAAATGTGAAGGTTTTTTTTTAATATAGTTTGTTGGAGTTCTTCGCGCACCAATTTTGTTGTAAACAGTTGAATTGGCCAGAAATATTTCTATAGAAGATATCGAAGGCTCTCTCTTTGTCCTAATCTTGTTCTATTTTTGTTGCATTTATTCATGTTCAATGTTCAATTGTAGGCTTGAGCCCACGCGATTAAATATTGTTTACTCTGGGTGGAAGCAATCAAACTCGTCAGGCCAACAATATTTCTATTGAAGATATTAAAGTAAAAGATAATCTTTCGTTTTTAGTAAAAAAGTTACGATATGGTTCGGAAGGAATTGATGTCGGCGGTCAATCATCAGAGTTCAACCCACGGAGATGATGATGAGAGAGGAGGAGCTCCCACCCTGCGAGGTTAACGCGAGCCTTAATGGGAACACACCGGAGATTATCCGGCGCAAGCCCACTCCGACGCTCAAGTCAGTCCCAGAAAATCTCGTAGATGGAAGGAAATAAAGAGAAGTATGTGAGTCAGAATGAGCGTAACCCCTTACCTGGGGGGTTGAAGTACCTTTTATACCTGAGGCGGCAGTCACACGTGTCCCCACGTTCTTCTTCTCCACGTCCCCTCAATTGTCGGTTACTGGATAATCCCTGTAACGGTTCTTGCAGCCATTAAATCTGGATCGTTGCGATAATTAAGGCTTTAATGACTGCGGATTATGAGTCATGATTATCCGTAATTACTAGTGATAATTATCCGTAGATTCGAAGAAAGAGGGTGGTTATCTGAGGTCGAGCTACTGGATAGGGTGATCCTTGGGCTCCGCTACCCCGAGGTGATCTCGGGGTCCTTTGGCCCGGGGGGATCCCGGGCGCTCGCTTTCCTGAGGTGCTCTCGGGGCCCTGATCTCCTAAGGTGACCTCAGGCGTGTGTCCTCCTGGAGTGATCTTCAAGTGTATGTCTACCCGAGATGGTCTCGGGGATCTACCTTCCCGAGGAGGTCTCGGGATCAAGGAAAGAGAGTCGTCCAGACTCGGTAGATCTCGCCACATAGCTTCTTCCGTCCACGTGACAGCCACGGGGTGCTCGACCCCATCACAAGTCCCTCCTTCAAGTCTAATCGAATGAAGTGTGGTTGACTGATTAGACTAGTATTGTAACGAAAAGCTATGTCATGGTGGGCCCCCGCGCCCATTACTACTTCCTTGGCGGCTTGCCGGATCCGAGGAATCGAAACATTCGTCTCTGGACCCCAAACAACTTCTTGAATCGGTCCAACATCTCCGCGTGTTTCGAGGCAGCTCCATAATAGTTGTCCATGGCCCCTTGAAGGCGCATGGGGTTTCTTAATGGTGACAAGGCGGTCTAGCGAATGCAGCCCCGCCACGTATTCCATCATTTCCTACGTAGCGATCTCCCGCTGATACGCGTCGCAGGGCCATATGAAGCGGTGGCCGTAGAGGATGGTAGTGCCTCGATATGTATGACCAGTGACGTTGACATGTCGCGCTCCCATTGCTCACACGAGGGCGGCGTCTCTCTATAAAAACGGGTGCAACGACACCTTTCTGCTTTCTTGCTTTATCTATTTTCAACATCTTCGTTCACCCTCTGCTCGCCTTGCTGCCGCATCTCTTCTCAATGTAAGTCTCCTTCTCCTGTTTTCTCTCTTCATTCACCCTCATGGGTCCGGTAGAGAAGAAGAAGAAGAAAACCCGAGGCGAGGGCGAAGACTTCTCAGAGGAACCGGTCTATTACCCGGAGTGGTACGACACCATTTCCTCTAAGGTTAAGCTAGAGACCCTCCGAGCCACCAGCGAGAAGTATGGTATCTCAGAGGACTTAGAGATGAGAGTTCCGGCTTTAGGGCAATCACCCATAGAACCTCCTATGGGTTTTTTCATCTTCTTCTTGGGGCAGGTAGAATTAAAGCTTTGTTTCCCTATTCCCCCCTTTTTCATGAGTGTCGCCACCTATTTTGACATTCCTCTCCACCAGATGACCCCCAATGCCTTCGCTCAAATGGGCGCGTACATCGTTTTTAAGCTTTTCGATATCCCCTTGACCCCCCCCGGTCGTTTTTTCCATTTCTTTTTCGTTTCGGTTGGCTCGCGAGGGGCGTTTAGCTTTATAGCCCGCACCGGTCATAAGTTCTTAGGGGATCTTCCTTCCTCCCACAAGCGATGAAAGGAACGTTTTTTCTTTATCCGACTCCCTGAGCGTCCCTTCAGCCCTATCTATTGGATGGAGAGTCTTCCTCCCATCCCGAACCTCAAAGATTTCCAGTAGGACGCCGAATACCAGAAGGCTAGGGGTATCTTGGCCGAGATGGAGTTCCACGGCATTAAGCTGGTGCAATACGGGGAGTTCCTTTACAAGGCCAACCTCAACCCGAAAGTGACGAGCCTCAGCCCTAGTCTCCGTAAGTTCTTCTTTGTCTTGTAAATATCCTTGTTAATTCTAATTGATATCTTTTCGTTCTTATTTTGCAGACAACATAATGCTCTCCCGAGCTATCAACCGGCTCCTGAAGTGGGAACAGGCCAACAAGCAGGCCTTGGTTCCCACTTCAGTCCCTTCTGCCCCGGTGGACATCTCGGGCGAAGGCTGTGAGGAAACGGCCGAGCGGTCAGAAGACCAGGGAGCCTCAGAACCCTCCACGGATCTCGGAGCGTCCAAGCTGCCTACCAACCCCGTAGGGGATACCCCTCCCTCCCCCATCAAGCCAGGAGAAGGGGAGGCCGCACTTACACTTCTGCGAGCAGCCAGTGCCCAAGGTCACCACGAAGAAACGGCAGAAACGGCTGCCCAGAAGCCAGGCCCCCTGAAAAGGCTAAAGAAGATCCCGTCTTCAGAGCTTCCGCCCATCATTGATGAAGAGGACACGGTGCCTCTGTCTCAGAGGATTCGGAAAGAGTCCTCTTCTCCTGCTGGGACAACCACCGATCCCGTCGCCCGACCCAGCCGCTCCGACTGACCCTCCAGCTGCTCAGCGAGGCAAGGAGGTAACGGTCGATGTGCCTCGCTCCCACCGGAAGGCCTCGGTGGCGAAGAAAGCGGCGGCAAAGGGTTCCCAGTCAATCCAAATAAAGGGAACCCCCTCCGATAGTCATGGTCCACAGATAGCGTCCAGCTCGGAGGAGGACGTCCCGACCCCAGAAATGTTCCCGGCCCATCAGGTCGACCTACTGAGGAGCTTCTTCTGCCTCCTGCTCAGCTGAGGAGGTCGGCTGGGTCAGCCCGGTATCTGGGTATGCTACACCAGTCTCTACTGACGGTAATTTGTACTTGAACTTCTTCCCTTTGTTTTGTTATTAACTGACTTTCTTCCGTATTGTAGGTCGCCTCCAACTGTGCTGCTACAAGCCGCCTGTTGTGCTCCCGAAGGGTTACTGAAGACCTCCTCCAACGAGTGACGGAATCAGAGGCAGAGGTAGGTCGTGCCCACGAGGCAGGCCTCCTACAGCTGGAGGTCAGCAGGGCCCTAAGGGTGAAGGTTGAGCATTGTCTCGACACCCTGTTGGTCTCTAAAGAGACTATGCATGACTACCATCTCCGGGAGCGTGCCTTGTCAGAGAAGAACCAGTTCCTCTCTGAGGACTTGCAGAAGCTGACCTAGGAGCGAGAGCAACTCCAGTTCCAAAAGCGGGAGTTATCTGCCCGTGTCCAGTTCCTGGAGTCCTCCATAAAGGCCCTGGAGGATCGGACCCAGGACCAGGAGCGACAGCTATCTATCAAAGAATATGACATAGAGCTGGCGGCCACTTACGTAGCCGACCTCCAGGAGGACATCACTCGTGTTGAGGCAATCTGTGATCCGGAGTGATCATGAGTTTTGATGTTTGGGCAAAGGGTTTAAGTTAGGTATACCCTTGTGTTCTTATATGTGTATGTTGAGTGTGCAGGTTGTACAGGTTATACATATGGACTTGACTAGACGGCCTCAGTACGGTGAAAGGTGGCATGAAGGCAAGCTGGAGGCTTGCGTGCGCATCCAAGGGACCTTGGAGAGCAGGGACGATGAGCTGATGGTCACGGACTTCGAGACATGCATGAAGATGGCATGGAGGCAAGCTGGAGACTTGCATGTATCTGAGGGACGGGAGCCGAAGATGAAGAGGGCGCGAAGGCAATAGTCGAGGCTGCGGATGAGGAGTCAGTCGAGTCGTGAGGGTACGAGTGTTGTGTGATTATACTCGGGAAGGGTTTCAGCTGGGGACCAGTCGACTGCTCTGGGAGCAGTCGACTGATAGGTGGCTGGTGAGTTGGCTGAGAATTCGAACGTTGGGGTGCAACGGTCGAATTTCAGTGGCACTAGTCGACTGCCCTGGGAGCAGTCGACTGGTGGCGAGGGTTTCAGCCCGAGTCCTATTTAAAGAGGACTTCGTGGTGGCTGAGATTCTCGATGAATCTTGTCTTGATTAAAGGCAAGATAGTAGTCTTTGTGCTCAGGTCTTCTCAAAGTGTTGTGGTGAGATTTCTCCACCCATAAGGAGCGACGAGGGCTAGCCGGAGGTTATCCGGGGATTGATCCACCAACGGATTCTTGGATTAGTCACCCGTTTGGGGTGGATACCAAGTACATCTTCCGTGTTAGCATTGGGGTTCGAAAATTGCTATTCACCCCCTCCCCCCTCTAGCAACGTCAATCGATCGTACAATTGGTATCAGAGTGAGGACCGCTCTTGATCGGACAAATCGCCGAGGGAGCACACGCTAGAGGAAGAAGAACCATGGAAGACAAACTTGGGGAAGATATCAACTCACTACCACCATACGAGCACGAAGATTTTGATTATTGGAAAGCTAGAATGAAGATGTGGCTCGGCATGGATTGGGAGTGTATAATGATGCTAGAGGAACCATTTGAGACCCCTAAGGACAAGCATGGAAAGAAGCTCCGACCTAGATATTGGACCGAGGAGCAACAAGAACAAGCAAGGGTCAATGAGAAGGTAATCAATATTTTGGTTAATATTTTGCCCACTAATATTTTGAGTGATGTAGGGAATTATAAGAATGCATATGAGTTGTGGAATCAATTGGAAGAAGTTCACAAGAACCCTACACAAACTCAAGGGGTAGAGGAGTCCGAAGAAATAAGCTCAAGTGTCCAAGAAGATCAAAGAGAAAAAGAATTATCAACTTCAAGTGAAGTGGAGGAATTGAGTGAAAAAGCATCCACCTCATCCGAAGAAGAGGGAGAAGTATCAACATCAAGGGTTGAGTGGGAGGAGAGACCCTCATCTCCGCAAGAGCAAGAAAAGACTTCCACCTCCACCAAAGATAAATCAAAAGAGCACATCACATGCTTTGGTTGCAACGAAAAGGGGCACTACAAGGACAAGTGCCCGAAAGGTAAAAAGGAGGTACACTCTAAACTTATTTCAATTAAATTAAATTCTAACATAAAGTATAGGATTAGAGAAACTAAGGAGAAGAAGAGGAGGATTCGATACTTCACATGTGGTGAGCTAGGGCACTACCACACCAAGTACCCTAGAAAAAGTGAGCTAAAGAAAATGGAGCACTTGAGGAAATGAGAGAAAGAAGAAAGGAAGAAGAGAAAAAGTCCACATCAAGGAGGAACTCCAAAGGTAAGGAAGGTAACTCCTAACATTAAGCCAAAATGTAATTCAATTTCAAGTTCCTCTTTGCATATTAAAAATCATGTTAATCATTCATCCACACATGCTAAGATTAATGAAAATTGCCTACTTGTGCACAATTTTAGTTTTAAGTACAATGATAGGAATAGGAGTAATAAGGTAGTTCAACACCCTAAGAAAAGCATGCATCATAGTAAATCTAGGACCTTTGTACCTAAGGATCAAGACACTAATCCCAAAAAGGGAAGGAATGTGCCTAGGAAAATGGGTAGTCCTAGGAATGTCCAAGGTGAACATATGGGTTCTAGGGTTAGAACTCTAGAAAGGGAAAATTAAGCCTTGAGGGCAAGGCTTGATACATTAGAAAAGGTCCTAGAAAGATTCACGATTGGATCTAAGGGCTTAGACATGGTGTTGGGTAGTTTAAAACCCAACTATGATAGATCGGGTTTGGGTTACCGATCTAGAGTCTCCAAGGTCAACAAAAAGAAATATGCTGAGAATGCATATGATCATGACAAGAAGGAGAAGTCCAAGGATGGTAAGAGGGTGCCATCAAAAAGTAGAAATGGTGACTTAACCAAGGACAAAGTGTCCAAGGTTAAGAGGGTTCATTTTGTAGGCCAAGAATCATCGGAGGCTCACCGGTGTGGTCTAGTATGGGTTAAGTCACCTAGGGAGGTGGCTAAGGCTCAAAGCTCAAGGGGGAGCTCTAGGAGCCTTTGGGGTCCATGATAAACGAATCTCAAGAGTTTCTCTCCTAGGAAATTAGGTGAATTGTGCCAAAAAGGGTTAGAAGACTTGGCTAAGTCTTAATCCTAGGTTTTGGCACATTAGATGGAGTTTTAGGGAGAGAATGGTGAAAATAAGGTTATATTGGGTAAAATTGGGGTTTAATGTGTGAATACCATGTAATTCAATAATAGAAATGAACTATAATCAAGGATAAGAAGAAACAGTGAGGAGAAATCACAATTGAGACTTTTGGGATGAGTTTCAATAATACACTTTAGGATAAGTTAAGTTTCGTGCCAATCTTGGGATCCGGAGTACATTTGTTTGGAAACTTATTTTTCCCAAGTAGACATTGGCCCCACAAATCTCCCCACAAAATTTCATAATTTTTGGAGATTTGTAGAATTATTTAGGGATTACTGAAATTGGATTGAAAAACCTGAAAAATCAGGTATCAGTCGACTGCCCTGGGGGGGCAGTCGACTAATCTGAGTGAATTTTCAGCCCAGAAGCTCTCTGTAAGTTTTCGCAGTCGACTGTCATTTGGGCAGTCGACTGATCTATTAGGTTTCAGAATAAAAGGCTTTTGGATGATAGGATATGATCCTAAAATTAAGATCCTTGATTATACTCCTTGAACAAGGGTTTGTCTCATGGTTTATTGGTGATTGTATGAAATGAGACTATATGGATATTATGGATAATTCAAGGAAGATTAATAAGAGATAAGAAGGAGATTTCTTTTATTTTGAGTATATTGAAAAGAAAGAGTTAAGGACAAATTCCTTGTGTAAATTGATGATGGTTAGAATCGGCAAACACAAGGAATTATGAATTGAGGTCAAAATTGATACAAAGTGTCCATCCTTAAGGAAATTAAAGGATTGTACCAAAGTCAAGCATATTTGATAATTTTAATCAAATCATATTTTTCTAGGATAGGATATATCCTGACAAATGTGCTTGCAAACTCTTTAGACTTTTTCAAGGTTTTATTGAGTTTTTATTGGCACTAGGGATAAGGTTGCTTGGGGGCAATCTTTTAATGGTATCCAAGGAAGAAGAACTTGGTTGTTAGGTTGGGAAGAACCTAACTTGAGTCATGGTGTTAAGTTGGGTGGAACTTTACCTTGGAAAATGAAAATTGGGAAAAGACATAGGTTAAAAGGGAGGTTGCCTCTTTGTTTGCCTTAATTTTCATAAGAAATTTTTGGGTTATGTGTCCAACTTGGGAAAGGTGATAGATACATGGTTGGATGTATTTTTCTCAATTAGGTATAGGTACCACAAAGTTCTCTACGAAATTTGAAAATTTTTGAAGAAGTGTGGAATTTCTGACGCAATTCTGAAATTGACAAGAAAGACTGAATTTCAGAGTATTAGTCGACTGCCAACAGGGGCAGTCGACTGCCCAGGGCTGATTTGTGTATCAGCAGCTGGTTTGGTGTCTAAGTAATGTAAAACAAGTGTATGGGAGGCTTGTACACATTGTTTATGATCATTATAGATTCAAAGAACCAATAATTGGGATATTGTTGAGTTCTTTTTAATGTATGTCAAAGGGGGAGAAGTTTGGGTTTAAGTTGGGAAATCAAACATACCTTTACAAGAAACCCTAGGTTTAGGGGGAGTTGAGATTAAGGGGGAGCATGGTTGCTCCATTCTTGGCGTAAGGGGAATCTTGGAGAGGTTCTTAAAAAACCTTTGTAAGTCCAATGTAGGGGGAGCTTTGGAAAAGCTTTAAAAAAAATCTATTTTTGTGGAAAATTCCTAACTAGAGGGTTAGGTGTTGAAAAGTCCTAACTTGGAGGGTTAAGTGTGAAAAGTCCTAGCTTGGAGGGCTAGGTGTGTAAAAGTCCTAGCTTGAAGGGCTAGGTGTAAAAAGTCCTAGCTTGGAGGGCTAGGTGTGTAAAAGTCCTAGCTTGGAGGGCTAGGTGTGAAAAAGTCTTAACCTGGAGAGTTAGGTGTGGAAAAGTCCTAGCTTGGAGGGCTAGGTGTGAAAATTCCTAACTTGGATGGTTAGGTGTATGGGATGCCTTGGAATAGGATCCAGTTTTGCATTGCATATGCATTCATTTAGCATTGTTTTTGCTATTGACTACTATTTTGCTTTCCCTAACTTAAACGTATTGCCAAACATCAAAAAGGGAAAGATTGTTGAGGCAATCTGTGATCCGGAGTGATCATGAGTTTTGATGTTTGGGCAAAGGGTTTAAGTTAGGTTTACCCTTGTGTTCTTATATGTGTATGTTGAGTGTGCAGGTTGTACATGTTACACATATGGACTTGACTGGACGAGCTCAGTACGGTGAAGGGTGGCATGGAGGCAAGCTGGAGGCTTGCGTGCGCATCCGAGGGACCTTGGAGAGCAGGGACGATGAGCTGATGGGCGCGGACTTCGAGGCATGCGTGAAGGATGACATGGAGGCAAGCTGGAGGCTTGCATGCATCCGAGGGACGGGAGCCGAAGATGAAGAGGGTGCGAAGGCAATAGTCGAGGCTGTGGATGAGGAATCAGTCGAGTCGTGAGGGTACGAGTGTTGTGTGATTGTACTCGGGAAGGGTTTCAGCTGGGGACCAGTCGACTGCTCTGGGAGCAGTCGACTGGTAGGTGGCTGGTGAGTTGGCTGAGAATTCGAACGTTGGGGGTGCAACGGTCGAATTTCAGTGGCACCAGTCGACTGCCCTGGGAGCAGTCGACTGGTGGCGAGGGTTTCAGCCCGAGTCCTATTTAAAGAGGACTTCGTGGTGGCTGAGATTCTTGACGAATCTTGTCTTGGTTAAAGGCAAGATAGTAGTCTTTGTGCTCAGGTCTTCTCAAAGTGTTGTAGTGAGGTTTCTCCACCCACAAGGAGTGACGAGGGCTAGCCGGAGGTTATCCGGAGATTGATCTAACGACGAATTCTTGGATTAGTCACCCGTCCGGGGTGGATACCAAGTACATCTTCCGTGTTAGCATTGGGGTTCGAAAATTGCTATTCAGCCCCTCTCTAGCAACGTCAATCGATCGTACAACTCGAGCTCATGCCAAGGCTTTGGCTACCTCTCAGAAACTCCAGGAAGCCTTAGGGGCTCACGACAAATTGTCCTGGGAGGTGGTCGAATTGAAGTCGGCCAAGAAAGAAGTTGAAGCTGAACTGTAGGAGTACAAGACTGATTAAACGGCTCAACTATCCATGGCCGAGGCAGAATTCAAGGCCAGATTCTTGCAGTCTGACAAGTTTGCCGACCTTTTAGCTGGGCAGGTATTGAAGCACTTAAAGCAGGGCTTCAACGGTGCTATCAGCCAACTAAAAAAGGTCGAATTGCTAAAGCCAAACGCAGATCTGAGTGCCCTGAACATTGGCCAGGTCTGGGATGAGCTTTCGCCTGCAGAACAAGAAATATAAAGCTCTTCCCAGACCGGAGCCTTGCCTTCTTTCTTGTTTTTTTTATTCTTTCTAATTTCTTTTTTTCTTTTTTCCTTATATGCCAGACATATAATCATTTTGAATGTAACGAAAACATCTTTTGGCATTCTTTGTCTTGAGTAACTTCTCTTTTTTTTTTACTCTGTTTACTACTCTTGCAATGTTTGTCATTGGCCCGAGGAGCCAGAAAATTGAAGAACTAGCGCTCAGCCCAAGTTGAAGAACAAGGGTTCCTCCCCGACCCAAGGAGCGAGGTGTCAAACAAACACGCCTGAAGAACAAGTATTCTCTCCTGGCCTGAGGGGCAAGATGTCAAACAAACACTCACGAATAACAAGTGTTCTTTCCCGGGTCGAGGTAGTCTCGGGGACCTAGGGTCCGACCTAACCTCAATTGTTGGTCTTTCCAAAGTAACCCTGAAAGCCCGGCTGTCTAGACCCGTGCCAGATTCCTTCTCTATTAAATGTTTGTTGGGTTCGAGGAATCAAAACAATCATCTACAGGCCCAAGGCGGTCTATTGGATTACTCCATAAAGGTTCGCCAATTCCGAGGCGCCCAGAGCCATACCAATCGATGGCGATAACAAAGAGATGATGCTTCGAGACGGGCGCCCATTATTACCCACGTGTCGTGCCCCCATTGATTACACAGGGGCGACTATCACTATAAAGGTGGAAGGCTGAATCACTCTTCCTTCCCCATCTTTTCCTCCTCCTCTTGTTAGAACCCATGAGCAAGGAAGGGAAAAGAGACCGCAGCCGGGAGGAGAAATTAGAGAGGGAAGGGGTTCGCCGCCCAGAGTGTCGCGAAGCCACTTTGGCACAGCTTAAGTCAGGTGCTCTCAGAACCACCTGTGAAGCGTACATCACTTTGGCACACCCTCTGTTGGTGCTTGGATGGCTAGAGAGGGGGGGTGAATATAGCCAGACACTAAAATTGCTTTCTCTTTTGATGATTTCTGCAGTCAGGTTAGTAGCAGCGGAAACAAGCAAGTAGGAAGCAGTAACACAGAAATCAAAGAACACCAAAACCCTAACACGAGGATATACAAGGTTCGGGGATAATTTGCCCCTACTCCTTGGCGTGCTCGTAAGGTGGGCGATCCCTTGATCGTCGGCAGATCAAGCCCCGAAAAATCCGGATATCAAATCCTCCTTCTCGGTGGAGAAACCTCTCCACACAATGTCTCAACAGAGTATATGGAATGAAAAGCACAGAGACAATAACCACACTTACAGAGCACAATGAACACAGACGGAAACACTTCACCAAGCTCACCCAGCACAACTCTCACGCAAGAGCTCCCAGCTCTTCGTGTCTGCTTACTGATGAACTCGCCAAGTTCTCCTCTGCTTCAAGGTGCTCAAGTTGCAGAAGCTTCAAAGGATGCTCAAGTTTTTCAGAAGCTTCAAGATGCTGAATGAATGCTCAAGGATGATCAAGTGTTGCTCCAACCGAGAAAAAAAAACCCTTTCTCTTCATCGCCAGCCAACACTTAACCCAGCTGCCCAACGCCAGGTCACAGACGCTCCTCTGCAGCTCCCGGCTGCTCATCTGCAACTGCCTAGCTACCCTAACCTCTCCGGGACTCCCTGAGCTCTCCTTAGTCGAGCCCCAGTCAGCCCCAGGTCAGCTTTCAGCCGTTGCTAGCAGCGCCCGTTGTAACCTGCGATGGAAAACTACCAAACCTGATGCAGCAAAAGACACCAGTTGACTCTCCTAGAGTGTTTGAATCCTTCCTGTCTAACCTGCACACTGATCAGAGGCTTAGCAAATGCATATCAAATGAAATCAACAGTGTATCAGAGAATCGACAGAGAAAACAGAGGCGATCAAAGCGTCTGACAATGAATTTGAATTAAAGTTACAGCTACTGATCGATCACCAGACCGATCAAAAAGGACCCTGATCGATCACCGGACCGATCAGGGTAAGCCCAGACCGATCAGGCTCCATCCTGATCGGTCCACAGTGAGAAAACTAGAATCGCGATTACTGCTGGATCGGTCACCAGACCGGTCCAGCAGTCTGCTTGCCACAACCTACAGGAACCACACACACCTGATCGGTCACCAGACCGATCAAGATGTGGCCTGATTGGTCTGGGGACCGATCAGAGCACCTCCTGACCGATCAGGCTCCAGCCTGATTGGTCATAATGAGAAACTCGCGATTTCTGAGATCCCTTGGATCGTTCAGCAGTCCGATCAAGAGGTCTCCCTGATCGGTCACCAGACCGATCAGGAGACGATCAGTAGCCTAACAAAGTCACTGTATGCTCCCTGATCGGTCACCAGACCGATCAGACATCACTGGATCGATCACCAGACCGATTCACGAAGGAAGTTCATGCCAACTTCCCTGATCGGTCACCAGACCGATCCAGCCAATGCTGATTCCACTTTAAGTCAAGAGAACGGGCTCCCAGCCTTCTCTGACTCGTGCTCAGTCCCCCGGACCAAGACTCCGTGCCCAATTTCACTCACCGGGACTTCAACCTATCTTCCCAAGCTAGGACCTGACTTCACTCACCAAGATTTCATCCAACCTAGCTTCCCAAGCTAGGACCTGGCTTCCCAAGCCAGGGTTTCATCCAACCTAGCTTCCCAAGCTTTCATCTAACCTAGCTTCCCAAGCTAGGACCTGGCTTCACTCACCAGGATTTCACCTAGTCCCACTAGGTGTGCCTAGTCCCACTAGGTCTTTTCCACCTAGTCCCACTAGGTGTGCCTAGTCCCACTAAGTCTTTTCCACTTCACCTAGTCCCACTAGGTGTGCCTAGTCCCACTAGGTGTGCCTAGTCCCACTAGGTCTTTTCTCCTTCACCTAGTCCCACTAGGTGTGCCTAGTCCCACTAGGTCTGTTCCCATGCCAGCGTCCGATCTCCCGATCCACCTGGACTTAACCCGAATTCATTCAACCAAACTTAAATCGTTGTCAACACCAAAACAATAAATGGGCCAGACTACATCAACAATCTTCCCCTTTTTTTTGTTTGACAATCCGATTTAAGTTTAGGTATTAATGATCAACAATTGAAGTTCATTCAATTACCGTAAGGGAATCAAGATCCTCCCCCTATAATATCACAGTCCTAAACTTAATCAACCATTCTCTCCCCCTTTGTCAAACATCGAAAAGGGTATGGTTATTAAGTTTAAATATAACTCCCCCTTAACCGAAGGTCTCTCCCCAAACCCAAAATAATCAAAGGTAATTTTTGAGTTGCACATAAAAACATATACAAAATAATATCATGGTCAAACATGTATATATTTCATATGACAAGTAAGTCAAAAGATGAATTTTTGAATTGCATATGAGAGGTATATACCATAAATGTATCATGGCAACAATGTATATGCATCATACGGCAATAATTAGCGCAGTTCCATTGTTATAGAAATTTTTTGATTTATCTATGAACAATCAGTTTTCAGAAAAATTTCTGTAACTCTAATTCATTCAAGATCAAACTGCNTTTGTTGATTATTCGATACAGAAATATTTCTTATTAGTCTGGGGAGCGATCAGATTTCAGAAAAATTTCTGAAACTCTGATACGTTCCTGATCAGATGCATTAACAATTTGCATTCCATAATAGGAGTGTAGACTCCATCCGATATTTCAGAAAAATTTCTGAAACAAGATTAAAGAACAAGAGTCATGATTCAACCAACCTTTTCTTATGAATTTTGAAAATTCCAACATGGGTTTGTATTGAATCAGTATTAGGTTTTGTTCCAAGTATCTTAACCATCATCCTAATACTTAGTTCTATCGATAATTCATCAAATTTGATGAAGGGGGATCAATCAGATGATCGGACTGAGGAGTTTTTGGATCGATCTAGGAGTTCTCTGATCAACATTAATCTGATCGGTCACCAGACCGATCAGAAGGACCCCTGATCGGTCACCTGACCGATCGGGTTGTGCCCTGATTGTTCGGTGAACTATCTGATTTGATACAGACAGTTTTCTGAAACTGATAAGTTTCAGAAACAAGTTTCTTTCAACTTTCGAACACTCTAAGCCCTAATACAATTAGAGTTAATCCCTTTTTGATCCTAAAAGAGTTCCATTAAACAAAATTCATTTCCTTAATCAAAATAAACAACATGATTTGGGTCCCTTAATTAAACTTTATTTCATATCAAGACTCAAGAATTTCTATGGATTAAAAAGATACCAAAAACAGGTTTGTGTCAATTTCAATGAATGATCAATTATGTTTCAAGTATGTTCTTGGAATGATCAGGTGTGAATCAAAATGTTCCAAGTATGATCATGTTTATTCCAAACAATCTTGATAATCCAAGTTACTCTTAGGTCCTGAACAACTAAGTATTAGGCATATGATAACCCAAACTTGATAATCCACTTAGTATTAGGCATATGAAAAATATCAGGTTTGAATAACTAAGTCATAGAACTTAAGTTCATGTTCTTTGTCTAATGATGTATGGTGAAATTTTCATAGTGATCTTTGAATCAATACTAATTAATGTGTCCATACTTGTTCTTTGGCATGCATTCATGTTCTATGACACATACAAGAAAATAGACTCCTTAGACTTGAGATAAGGCATTTCATAAACCATAAATTGCAGTAAAACATGAATTGCAACAATAAAACCAATTTTCCTAAGCAATCCATGGCAAGAGCAAGTTATGTGTTAATCTAAACCATCCATGTAATAATTTTTGTTGATCTATTTTGAAACTAGTTTGACCTTGTGCATGGATACACTATCAATTGTTGCATGAAAGATTTTCTTACTGCCCAAGTGAAATTCCATAAATCTCTACATTCATGAGTATAACCTTATAATTGTGTTTGGAGTATCAAATATCAACAACCCATGTTGATAGATACTCCCCCTCAAATAATGCTATACAATTCTAAATATGGAGGTTTTAGGTACCCAAATATTGGGACCTAAAGAACCTTCAATGAAGGATTTTGGCACCCATGCCTTAGTCAATCTCTTTTGAACTTTTTGAACCCTAGATTCATTAGGTGATCTAACTTGGATTCTTGACATTAATGATACAAAGGTTGGTTCTTTAGGTTGGTAACCTATCTGGCCTTGTTGTAAACCGCCCTTTGGGAATTTAGTACCATGTCTAATGTTTTAGAGCTAGTTGAAAACTTTCAAGAATATTCTTGAGATTTTCAACTTCGCTCCTTAGGGTCTTGTTTTCATCCTTAAGGATTCATCATGCAAATCATTAATATCCTCAACCCTAGAGGATTTTAATTGTTCTACTTCCAATCTTAATAGTTTGACCTTGTTCTTAGATTTTTTAAGCAACTTAGTTAGACATGCTATTGTTCTATAACATTTGTCTAACTCAGGAGAAATTACTTCTTCATCATTCGAAGATGATGAAGGCGCGGTTGAGGAGTCCCTTGATTCGGTATCACTCCTTTCATCATTTGAATCCTCTTTGGCCATGAAAGTCATGTGACAGTAACTTTCCTCCTCCTCCTCCTTCTTCTCATTCGGGCTTAGGTTAGAGATCTTATGTAGTTCCATTTCACAAAATAGATCTTCTAACTTAATAATTGAAAAGTCCTTGGAAACTTTGTAAGCATCCATCATGGATGACCACAAGGAATTCCTAGGGAAGACTTTGAGAATATACATCATTAAGTCTCGGTTTTCTACCTTCTCACTGATGGAGTGTAGACCCTTGAGGATCTCTTTGAATCTTCCATGGAGTTCACTTACCTTTTCATTTTCTTCCATAGAAAGGTTTTGAAGTTGGCTGAGAAGGAGGTCCTTCTTGGCTGTCCGGGTTTCATGCGTTCCTTCATGGAGCTCAATGACCTTGTTCCAGAGGTCCTTGGCAGTGGAAAAGGGGCCGACTTTGATCAACTCTTCCTTGTCATCCTACATTGTAGGGTGACCATATCTTTGGCATCGGCTTCCCCATTTCGAATCTGTTCAGCCGACCAACTTGAGAACTCAGCTCTTTTCCTTCAGCATCTCTTGGAAGGATGAAGCCCTCCTTCACAGCAAACCACATATTAATGTTGGTCTTCAAATAATACTCCATCTTCGATCTCCAATATTGGAAATCAGTGCGTCGAAGAATGGAGGTCGGCTGGTGCTAAACCCTTCTCTCAAAGCCATCGTCATTGTAAGCTCTCGGATGTTAAGCCGTTTGAGCAGAGCCCCAAGCTCTGATACCACTTGTTGGTGCTTGGATGGCTATAGAGGGGGGGGGTGAATGTAGCCAGACACTAAACTACTTGCTCTTTGAAGTTTTCTGCGTGATCAGATTAGTAGCGGAAGCAAACAACACAAACAGAAATATGCAGAAATGAAAAGCAAACCAAATTGCTAACATGACGATGTACAAGGTTCGGGGATAACTTGCCCCTACTCCTTGGCGTGCCCGTAAGGTGGGCGATCCCTTGATCGTTGGCAGATCAAGCCTCGGAAATCCGAATAGATAAATCCTCCTTCTCGGTGGAGAAACCTCTCCACATAATGTCTCAACAGATATGAGATAACAGTACAGAGACAGCAACAAGAAAGCTTACAGAGTACTCCGGACAGAGGAAACCCAAGAACTCTACACCGAACTCCACTCAGCACAAACCTCACGCAAGAACTCCCAGCTCTTCGTGTCTGCTCGCTGATGGACTCGCCAAGCTCTATTCCTCTTCCAAGCGCTCAACTCTCTCAAGAGTCAAAGTATCAGAGTGTATGCTTCAAGGTGAAGGATGAATCAGTGATTGCCAAAGGATGATCAAGTGTTGCTGCAACAGAGAACTCCCCTTTCTCTTCATCGCCAGCCAACACTTAACCCAGCTGCCCAACGCCAGGTCACAGACGCTCCTCTGCAGCTCCCAGCTGCTCATCAGCAACTGCCCAGCTACCCTGACCTCTCCTGGACTCCCTGAGCTCTCCTTAGCCGAGCCCCAGTCAGCCCCAAGTCAGCTTCCAGTCGTTGCCAGCAGCGCCCGTTGTAACCTGAGATAGAAAACTGCCAAACCTGATGTAGCAAAAGACACCAGTTGACTCTCCTTCAGTGTTTGAATCCTTCCTGTCTAACCTGCACACTGATCAGAGGCATAGCAAATGGGTATCAAATAATATCAGCAGTGTATCAGAGGAAATCAGATGGCGATCAGAACTCTGACAGCGTATTTTGAATTAAAGTTCATCTTCTGATCGGTCATGAGACCGATCAGAGAGGACCCTGATCGGTCACCGGATCGATCAGGATAGGCTCAGACTGATCAGGCTCCAGCTTGATCGGTCCACAGTGAGAAAGATGAGATCGCAAGCTCATCTTTGATCGGTCACCCTAACCGATCAAGTACTGGGGATCGGTCACCAGTCTGATCCATCAGCTGAGGACAAATCTTTTAGTTTTCGCATGCCAAACCCACTGATCGGTCACCTGACCGATCAGGTTGTGGCCTGATCGGTCTGGTGACCGATCAGGTCACTCCCTGACCGATCAGGATCCATCCTGATCGGTCATATGGGAGAACTTGCGATATTTGATCGGTAAGCCAGACCGATCATGGTTCCTCACAGTGTGGCTCTGAAATCCCTCTGATCGTTCACCAGAACGATCAGGAGGTCTCCCTGATCGGTCACCAGACTGATCAGGATCCAAACAGAAGCCTACCAATGTTTCTGTTCTCTCCCTGATCAGTCCCCAGACCGATCAGCCCTTTCTGGATTGGTCACCAGACCGATCCACAACAGGAGTTCGTGCCAATCTCCCTGATCGGTCACCAGACCGATCCAGAGGCTTCCAATCCAACCCTAAGTCAAGAGAACGGGCTCCCTAGCCTTCTCTGACTTGTGCTCAGTCCCCCGGACCAAGACTCTGTGCCCAGCTTCACTCACCGGGACTTCACTTAGTCCCACTAGGTCTTTTCCACTTCACCTAGACCCACTAGGTATGCCTAGTCCCACTAGGTCTTTTCCACTTCACCTAGTCCCACTAGGTGTGCCTAGTCCCACTAGGTCTTCTCCACTTCACCTAGTCCACTAGGTGTGCTAGTCCCACTAGGTCTTTTCCCATGCCAGCGTGCGATCTCCCAGATCCACCTGGACTTCACCTAGTCCCACTAGGTCTTTCCCCATGCCAGCGTGCGATCTCTCAAATCCACCTGGACTTAATCCGAATTCACTCAACTAAACTTAAATCGTTGTCAATACCAAAATAACAAATGGGCCAGACTGCATCAACATTTATTGGATGAATACAAAAGGGTTATTTTCAAAATGAAGAGTTAAGAGATTGTATTCTTCTTCCTCTCCCCTTTGGCCGAACCCCTTTCTCTGCTCTTGTTGAACCATCCTAGTTGCTAGCACAATGAAGGTGGTTCTTCTACGAATCTGAGTTTGTGCGACGAATGTGGAACGTGTTCGTATGGATACTAATAGAGGTGCAGTCATTCTGATCGTGCTGAGATCTACCGAATCAAAGTTGCTGCTAGGATTGTTCTGTTCACGCAATAAAGGTAACCATTTTATTAAACTTTGTGTACTATATTCGCATGGATGTCTGGAAGGATCATTTTTCCGTTGCGTTTGCATGTTATTTTTCGCAAAAGATCCCTACATGAACTCGGGAGCGGGGGTGGTCCGGTCGGACCTCTGTAATCCTCAGAGGTTCACCAAATGGGCAAGATGCTAAACATGCTTAGATAACCTAACTAGAAAAAAAGGCCAGGCTGACCCATTAAAGCCCTTGAGATAGCCGAGTCGTTGGGCCAAGCACTCCTAAGAGGTCTTTCTAAAAGATATGGACCAAAATGTCAACATCATAAATAAAAGAAGTCAATCCCTGACAGATACACATTAAAAGCCTAGTGATCATTATACTGTATTGATACGATTGCTTCCATACAGAAGATATTACAATAAGACACCCTTATTTATGATGACATAACATCGCCTCGGAGTGGGGGTCATCAGAGATGTTATATATAAGAGTCCCTCCTCCATAGCGAAGGTATCTAAATCTTTATCTTTTGCTCCTCATTTTCACTCCACTTGCTTTTGGCTTTAGCTCACTGATAATTACTATTTTGTTAAACATTTTAGGCCCTCAAACCCATGTTTTGATCCTCTTTTATATGCTCAAGTTTGCATTTATATTAGGTTTCATGAATTATTTCTATTTTGGCTTTGGATACAAATCTTTGTATATTTGAGATGATTTGACATTGAATTTGCATTTAATTTTTGTAGGCTTCAAATGACCAAAGTCCTAGATCAGATGGATCAGACTTGAGCTCAGAATTGGCTTCAATCAAGGGGATCAAGAGATGGATCAATGTGGGCCATCCGATCAAGAAACGGGGTGATCTGAGCCGTCTTTAAGTTTCTTATCAATCCGAGCCTAAGATAGAGCTAATCAAGACCATAGACCAAGATCTGAAGCTTTGAACTAAATCAGAGTCCATTTGATCGTCGGATCAAACTTAAGAGGAGTTTCAACCATCCATTCAAAGGAAAGGAGGATGTGAGCCATCCGTCACAGATCTGATTGATCCAAGCTAAGGAGAAGTAGATCAGAGCCATTGATGGAGATCTGGGAAGTTTGGTTCAGATCGGAGAAGATCCGACCGTCGGATGAGGCCGGAACAATCACAACCGTTCAAATTCAAAAGGGATAATTTAAATCAAACTTCTCCGCGCTGAGCTGGTGGTCGCGATCCTGCTTCAGTTTTTTTTCCAGTTCGTCTCTGTTCTTCGTTTTCGATCGCACGCGGCCACCTAGATTCAGTTCTTCTTCAGATTTCAAATCGACGAGATCAATTTTCGAGGAGTTTGCAATTGATTTCATCTCTGGAAGCTCAGGCGAGGGTTTCACCGGGAGCTTGCTTCAGCCGATCGATCTTTGCTTGATATCCATTCTTCATCAATCGGAGCAAGTCAGAGGGGTTCTCTGAATTGTTCTGAGGGTCCTTGAGCTACCATCGCAATCCCAGTCATCAAGGAGGAAGAGATCAGAGGAAGTTTCAGATCGCGCGATTAAGCTGAGCAAATCGATCGCGGAAGTTGATTTTCATTCGATTCTCGAGCTAAGGGGTTCTGAGCTTGATTCTTGTGTGACGGCAAGACGCAAATCCTGGGTGAAGAACCTGAACTGGGGTCAATTAATTGTAGATTTTATTTCTGAACTTAGCTTTCAACATTCCAGTTTGTATCAATTGTATCAAACGCATTTCAGCTACTGATCGGTCTGTAGATCGATCAGACTTGTATCTGATCGGTCTGTCAACTGATCAGGCAAAATCTCTACAACAATTCAACCCTGTTTTTGAATTCAGTTTGTTCCAACATTTCATTTCTGAAAATAGTTATAGATATATTACTGATCGGCATTTGATATTAGTTTTTGTCCTTCAATTACACAATTTAGTATTGAATTGCTCAACTTCCAAGTAGGTTAAGTTTAGTTTTGCAATTTCCTAGTTTAATCTTGCTTTAGTTAAACCTATTTCAGTCCAACTTGAATTTTCATTCTTTGTTGTAAAACAAACCCCTGATTTAATTTGAAAACCCAAAAACCTAAATCATAATTTTCAAGCTTGAGTTAAATATTCACAACTAGTCCTTAGAAAAATACGACTTGAGGCCCCTGTACTACATTTTAATTTTGTGAGCTAGGGTTTTAAACTTATAAATATCTAAATTTGAGGCTCATTCGTGACACTTGATATTGGGCAGTCATCAAATTTTTGGCGCCGTTGCCGGGGAAACTAGTTGAGTTTGTTTGATTTTAGCTTATGTGCTTATTTTCATATTTTGTGATCTATTTCATTTGCTTTATCTTGCTATATACATTTGCTGCGATTTGTGTTTGTTGTATGACCAGGACTGCAGGTGGTGACCTTGAGGAATTTGATCCTGAAATTGAGAGGACTTTCAGAGCAAGAAGAAATCAAGGCAGAGTTTCAGAGGCTATTGAGATTATTTCTACTCAGTCCATTTCTACTCATTCAGGCAATCCTATGGCAGAACACCAGAAAACTATGAAGGAGCTTGCAG
Source organism: Boesenbergia rotunda (assembly GCA_024364735.1). Taxonomy (NCBI): domain Eukaryota; kingdom Viridiplantae; phylum Streptophyta; class Magnoliopsida; order Zingiberales; family Zingiberaceae; genus Boesenbergia; species Boesenbergia rotunda. The sequence continues at coordinate 36,758 of JAGFNQ010002117.1, read as the reverse complement.
CACCTGATGATGCTGTCCAATATTCATGTATTGCTTATCCAGAGCTTACTGGTGATTTTGAGCTGAGATCAGGACTTATTCATTTATTGCCTAAGTTTCAAGGTCAATCAAGAGAGGATCCAAATAGACACTTGCATGAATTTCATGTAGTTTGCTCCACCATGAAGCCTCAGGGGATTTCTGAAGAGGATATCAAGTTGAGGGCATTTTCATTTTCTCTGACCGGAGCAACTAAGGATTGGTTCTATTATTTGCCCACCGGACATGTTTCTAGTTGGATTTCCATGAAGAAGGCATTTCTAGAGAAGTACTTTCTAGCTTCCAGAACTGTAATTATCAGGAAGAGTATCTGTGGTATTCAGCAAGTAGTGGGAGAGACCCTATATGATTATTAGGAGAGATTCAACAAGTTATGTTCAAGTTGCCCACAACATCAAATCAGTGAGCAGCTCCTTATTCAGTATTTCTATGAGGGTCTACTTTAGATGGTTAGAATTATGATTGATGCTGCAGCTAGAGGAGCCTTAATGAACAAGACACTAGATCATGCTAGAGAGTTAATTTCAAACATGGCAGAAAATTCACAACAATTTGGAAGTAGAGCTCTTTCCACTAGAGGGGTAAATGAGGTCCAAATGGGTTCTAATGAACAAAAGGATATCAGGAATTCTTTGGTGGAGCTTACTTCCTTAGTGAAGCAAATGACATTAAACAATGTGAGCCAAAATCAGAATTTTTCGGTACCTCCATCTACAAATCAAGTGATGAGGTTGTGTAGCATTTGTGTAAGTCAAGATCATAACTCGGATTTGTGTCCTAATCTTCAACAAGATGAATCACTAGCGGCTTTGACTAGAGGACAATTCCAACAAAAGAATAATCCCTATTCATCTACTTACAATCCGGATTGGAGGGAGCATCCAAATTTGAAGTATGGAAACTCATTTTATCAACAAAACCCTTCACAACAGCCCATACAACAACCTCAGCCGAATTTCCAAAATTTTCAGTAAAGTAATCAGCCTTTCCAACAATTTCAGCAGCCTTTTCATCAAAATCAGCAACCTTTTCAAGGAAATCAGCAAGGTTTTCAAGGGAATCTAAATTTTCAGCAACCTTTTCAACCTTCACAGCAAGGATATCAATCTTCACAGCAAGTACTTCAGCCATACAATCAAAATTTCTAGCCCTCAAGTTAATAATTTCAGCCCCAACAATTTCAGCCTCTCAACCAACAATTTCAACCCCAAAATCAGAATTTTCAGAGCTACAATTTTCAACAATTTCAACCAAGTCCCCAGCTCAATTTTTAGCGTTTTCAACAGCCAAATCAACCATTTAATCAACCCCAACAACCTCAATTTCAGAATTCACAGCAAGGTCATAATTTTTAGCAACCTACTTCTTCATTTCAAGGCCAACCGAAGAGCCATGCTAATCAAGGAGGTTATGGAGGTTCTAGTGGGGTGAATGCTCAACAACAAAGGTTAGAGGAGATGATGCAACAAATTCTCCAACAACAACAAATTTTGCAACAACAACAAGGTCAACAAAAAAATGATTCTACCTTACAAAACATTGAGAGACACATTGGATAATTGGCTAGTGGAATGAACCAAATGCAAGCCCAAGGATCAAGTCAATTACCTTCTCAAGCTACTCCCAATCCAAAGGGAAATGTTAGTGCCATCACTTTGAGGAGTGGGAAGGTTGCTTGAAGTTCAAATGTTCCAAGGGCTGATTTTTCTGAAAACTGAACAACAACTAATTTTTTAGCTCAAAACAGCCCTGAATTGTCTTCTAAATCAGTTGGTTGCAATCCTAGTTCAAGCCTCACTCATTCTTCAATTGATCCTGTGATTTTAGTGGAAAATGAAGGAGAAATCAGTGAGGGAAGTGGACCTACAGCAGCTACTTCACCTGAAATTTCTGCTCAAAATTCATTTCCAAAGGGTTCAGCTCAAGTGGAGGAATCAAGGGTTCCTTTACCTTTTCCACAGCGCAAGACTCAAGCCAAAAAGCATGTAGAGGAGGAGAAGGCCAAGAAGTATAATGAGCTTGTGAAGTTATTCAGTAAGGTGGAGATTAATGTGCCTTTGTTGACAATGATCAAACAAATTCCCAAGTATTCTAAATTTCTCAAGGATTTGTGTGTTCACAAGAAGAGGTTGAAGGAAAATGAAATGGTCAGTTTAGGGAAGAATATCTCAGCCCTTATCCATTCTATCCCTCAGAAATGTGAAGATCCAGGGGTATTTACTGTGTCTTGTGAGATTGGGAGGACTCTCTTTCATGATGCTATGTTGGATTTGGGAGCCTCAATTAATGTGATGCCTAGATCAGTTTTTCAGATTCTTGGTATTGGTCCTCTACAGCCTACAGGAGTGGTTATTCAGTTAGTAGACAGGAGTCAGACCCACCCAGCTGGAATTATTGAAGATGTATTAGTGAAGGTGAAGGAGCTGATTTTTCATGCGGATTTCTATATCTTGGACATGGAGGGGGAATACCTAGCACATAGATCTCCACTCATTCTTGGGAGACCCTTCTTGAAGACTGCAAGGACAAAGATTGATGTATATGCTGGTACACTGTCTATGGAGATAGGAGACACAGTAGTACAATTCAGTATTTTTGACGCTATGAAGCACCCCAGAGAGGATCACTCTATTATGAGCATTGACATTCTAGATGGGTTGGTTGATGCAGATTCGTTTGCTGAGGGAGCTCCACTTGATATGTCCAGAGGGTATTTCAGTTCAGAGGAGGCTGAAGAGACATTTGCTATAGAGGAGGCTGATTTGGAGGGTGTATCCGATTTATTTATAGCTGGAGAGGATTTTATAGGTGTAGGGGATTGCACTGAGCCCCAGGGATCACCTACTTTGATTGAGATTTCAGAAGACTCAGAGGTTAGGTGTGAGAGTGTAGGGGATTGTACTGAGCCCCAGGGATCACCCATACCCACTGAGCAGTCTCAGATTGAGTTAAAACCATTACCAGATCATTTGAAGTATGCTTATCTAGGAGAGGAGCAGAATTTACCTATCATCATCGCCTAGAATTTGGATTCAGAGCAAGAAGAAAAATTATTGTAAGTTCTGAGGCAACACAAGAAAGCCATTGGATGGACATTAGCGGATATACCTAGTATTAGCCCAATCATTTGCATGCACAGGATATTTTTGGAAGAAAATGTCAAACCAGTTAGGCAGCCACAGAGAAGGCTAAATCCACTGATTTTAGATGTTGTGAAGAAAGAGGTGACTCGACTCTTACAGGCAGGTATCATATATCCTATTTCTGACAGTAAGTGGGTTAGCCCTATCCATGTGGTGCTAAGTGGGTTAGCTCTATCCATGTGGTGCCTAAGAAATCAGGAGTGACAGTGGTAGAAAATGAGAGCAATGAGTTAGTACCCACCAGAGTAAAGAATTCATGGAGAGTTTGCATTGACTATAGGAAGCTGAATCAAGTCACGAGGAAAGACCACTATCCCTTGCCTTTTATTGATTAGATGTTAGAGAGGTTGGCAGGGAAGTCTCATTACTACTTCTTGGATGGGTACTCAGGATATTTTCATATTTGCATAGACCCGGAGGATCAGGAGAAGACCACCTTCACTTGTCCTTTCGACACATTTGCTTATAGACGGATGCCATTCGGACTCGCAATGGCCATAGGACTTTCCAGCGTGTATGATAAGTATTTTTGGTGAGTTATTAGAACACTGCATGGAGATTTTCATGGATGATTTTTCTGTATTTGGTACATCTTTTGACACTTGTTTGGATAATCTGTCTAGGGTTTTACATAGATGCATTGAAGTTAATCTTGTTTTTAATTTTGAAAAATGTCATTTTATGGTAGAGCATGGTATTGTCTTAGGTCATATAGTCTCTAGAAAAGGCATTGAGGTAGATCCTGCTAAAATTAGTGTCATATCTTCTTTATCTTACCCCGTATGCGTACGAGATATTCGAGCTTTTCTTGGTCATGCAGGATTCTACAGGAGATTTATTAAAGACTTTAGTGAGATTGCTCGGCCCTTGACTAGACTTTTACAGAAAGATGTGGAATTTTGTTTTGATGAAAAATGCCAAGAAGCTTTTCAGAGATTAAGGGAGGCTCTTACTTCAGCTCCTATTATTAGACTCCCTGATTGGAATTTACCTTTTGAACTAATGTGTGATGCTTCTAATTTTGCTGTAGGAGCTGTACTTGCACGGAGGGTGGATGGAGCGCCTCATGTTATCTGCTATGCATCCAAGACCTTAGATGTTGCCCAGGCCAACTACACTACCACAGAAAAAGAGCTCCTTGCTATTATTTTTGCTTTAGATATATTTAGATCATATTTCTTATGTTCTCACATTATTGTGTTTTTTGATCATGCAGCTCTGAAGTACCTTCTGAAGAAGCCAGACGCGAAGCCTAGATTAATTAGATGGATGCTTCTACTTCAAGAGTTTGACTTGGAAATCCGAGATAGGAGTGGCAAGGAGAACCTGGTGGCAGACCATTTGAGCATATTAGAGGGAGATAGACCCCCTACCACTATTGATGATGATTTTAGAGATGAGCATCTTCTAGTGATACATGGTGAGGCGCCTTGGTATGCAGATCTAGTGATCTTTTTAGTAGCTCATGTTTTTCCTGCATAATTTACTAAAGCTCAAAGAGACAAATTTAAGAGTGATGCTAAATTCTATGTGTGGGATGATCCTTATTTGTGGAAATTTTATAGTGATCAAATAATTAGAAGATGCATACCTGATCATGAGTTTTATTCAATTCTTACATTTTGCCATTCATCAGCTTGTGGAGGACACTTTGGATCATAGAGGACAGCTAAGAAAGTTTTAGAGTGTGGTTTATATTGGCCTACATTATTTCATGATGCATATTATTTTATAAAAATTGTGATAGATGTCAGAGAACAGGGAACATAGGAGTTAGGAATGAAATGCCCCTACAAACTATGCTTTTTTGTGAAATATTTGATGTATGGGGAATAGACTTTATGGACCTTTTCCTGCATCTTGTGGATATTTGTATATTTTACTTGCTGTTGATTATGTATTTAAAAAGGTGGAGGTCTTTCCCTCCAGGACTGATGATTCTTGTATTGTTGTTAGTTTTGTTAGGTTACACATTTTTTGTAGGTTTGGAATTCCAAGGGCTATCATAAGTGATCAAGATTCTCATTGTTGCAACAAACACATGAAGGCTCTACTTAACAAGTATGGGATTGTGCACAAAGTTTCTACTTCCTACCATCCTCAAACTAATGGACAAGCCGAAATATCAAATAAAGAAATCAAAGCAATTTTGGAGAAGACCGTTGGGCCTAATAGGAAAGATTGGAGCAAGAGACTTGATGATGCATTATGGGCCTATCGGACGGCATACAAGACACCCATTGGAATGTCTCCCTACCGGTTAGTCTATGGAAAAACTTGTCATCTACCCGTGGAGATAGAGCATAAAGCTTATTGGGCGGTGAAAGCTTGCAACTTTGATGCTACTAAAGTGGGAGAAGAAAGGAAACTTTTGTTGATGCAGTCTGTCCCTGATTGTTGTTTTGGTGTTGACATCGATTTTAGTTTAGATTGATGATTATGATTGGGTTTAAGTCCTGGTCGTTGACTAGGCATACCTAGTGGGATAAAATCCTAGCTTGGAGGGCTAGGTGTGGAAAATCCTAACCTGGAGGGTTAGGTGTGGAAAATCCTAGCTTGGAGGGATAGGTGGGGAAAAGTCCTAACTTGGAAGGTTGGGTGAAAAGTCCTAGCTTGGAGGGCTAGGTGAAAAGTCCTAACTTGGAGGGTTAGGTGAAAAGTCCCAACTTGGAGGGTTAGGTGTGAAAAATCCTAGCTTGGAGGGCTAGGTGTGAAAAAGTCCTAACTTGGAAGGGTTGGGTGAAAAGTCCTAGCTTGGAGGGCTAGGTGAAAAGTCCTAACTTGGAGGGTTAGGTGAAAAGTCTCAACTTGGAGGGTTAGGTGAAAAGTCCTAGCTTGGAGGGCTAGGTTGGATGAAATCCTGACTTGGAGGGTCAGGTCCTAGCTTGGAGGGCTAGGTTGGATGAAATCCTGACTTGGAGGGTCAGGTCCTAGCTTGGAGGGCTAGGTTGGGTGAAACCCTAGCTTGTTGAGCTAGGTTGGAGCCCCTGGATCGGTCTGGTGACCAATCAGGGAGATTGGCACGGTGCTCCTTCGTGGATCGGTCTGGTGACCGATCCAGCGATGACTGATCGATCTGGTGACCGATCAGGGAGTATGCGTTTCACTCACTGCACAGCTCCTGATCGGTCTGGTGACCGATCAGGGAGCCCACAAGTGAGTTGAGTTCCCCTACTGCTCTGCTCCTGATTGGTCCGGTGACCGATCAGGGAGCATCCAGTAGGTTTTTGGGAACCTCACTGATCTGCTCCTGATCGGTCTGGTGATCGATCAGGGAGAAACCGCGATCGATTAGACTGAAAGATCAACTGTCACGAGGTTTCTCACCCTGACCGATCAGGATGGAGCCTGATCGGTCTGGGATCGGCCTGATCGGTCTGGTGACCGATCAGCCAGTGGATTCCAGGCGGGATTGTGGCAAGCTGATCTCCGGATCGGTTTGGTGACCGATCTGGTGACCGGTCAGGGTGACAGATCACACGAGTTGCGATCCCAGGTTTCTCACTGTGGACCGATCAGGTTGGAACCTAATCGGTCTGGGATAATCCTGATCGGTCCGGTGACCGATCACTTTAATTCAAATTGCACTATCAGACGCTCTGATCGCGTCTGAACGTATCTGATTCTCTGCGCTTGATCTCTGATACTTGATTTTCTGCTTGATATGCTGTGCTAATGGTCTGATTAAGCTGCAGGTGACAGGGATGGATTCAAATACTCAAGGAGAGTCAATGGAAGCCTTTCCTTGGAGCAGGTTTGTCCATTTGTCATCTCAGGTTGCAACGGCTGGAGCTGCTGACTGGAGCTTGGCTGAGGGAAGCTCAGGGAGTCCAGGGAGAGCTCAGTGGTAGCTGGCGTTGTCAGGTGAGCAGCTGGAGGCTACAGTGAGGTGGTGACCTGGCGCTGGTGGAGAAGACTTAAGCTGCGTAGTGGAGAAGTGGAGAAAAGACTGCTGGCTAGAGCTTACTGCAACTTCTCCTTACTGCATTCTTGTGCTTGTGCGATTACTTCCATCATCTCTTGAGCAAGCAACAGCAATCTTTGAAGCAACCATCTGTTACTTGCGTATTGGGAAGAAGAGTCAGAAGACTTGGCGAGTCCATTAGCGAGAAGACACGAAGAAGGGGATTCTTGCGTGAGATCTGCGCTGAGTGGAGCTCGGGAGAAGTTTGTCTGGGTTCTTGCTGGCCTAAGTGCTAAGTAAGATCTTTCTTGTGTTTCATTGTGCTTAAACATTTATCCTTGTTGAAACGCTGTGGAGAGGTTACTCCACCGAGAAGGATGTTGCATTTTATCCGATGTTCACCGGGGCTTGATCTGCCGACGGTTAAGGGATTGCCCACCTTAAGGGCACGCCAAGGAGTAGGGGCAAGTTATCCCCGAACCTTGTAAATCCTCTTGTTAGCGTTTTGCATTTGTGCTTAGCTAGGTTTTATTTCTGCCTACTCTGTTTTCTTTAGCTTCCGCTGTGCTACTAATCTTTGAGTCGCAGAAATTTCGATAACTGGAAACTTTAAGTGTCTGGCTACATTCACCCCCCTCTCTAGCCATCCAAGATCCAACAAGTGGTATCAGAGCTTGGGGCTCTATACAAGCAGATTAACAACCGAGAGCTATCAAAAATGGCTTTGAGAGAAGGCTTCTCTACCACCCGACCTCCTTTCTTCGATGGAGTAGACTTCCAATATTGGAGATCGAAGATGGAGTACTATCTTAAGATGGATATCAACACTTGGTTCGCTGTGAAGGAGGGTTTCACTCCTCCAAAGGATGATGAAGGCAAAGAACTAGGATCATGGCGTTGGTCGGCTGAACAAACCTGGAAGAGTGAAGCCGATGCGAAGGCGGTGGTGACCCTACAATGTGGCATGAACAAAGACCAACTCATCAAGGTTGGTCCATTTACAAGTGCAAAAGATTTGTGGAATAAGCTTATTGAACTTCATGAGGGAACCCGAGACTCAAGAATTGCCAAGAGGGACTTGTTCTTCAACCAACTCCAAAACCTCTCCATGAAAGAGAATGAAACCGTAAGTGAGTTACATAGCCGGTTCAAGAAAGTCCTCAACGAGCTTCATTCTATTGATGAAAAGGTCGAGAATCGCGACCTTGTGAGGTATGTGTTAAAAGCATTTCCAAGGAATGCTTTGTGGTCATCCATGGTGGATGCCTACAAAGTTTCCAAGGACTTATCAATTGTTAAACTAGATGATCTATTTTGTGAAATGGAATTACATGAAATGGCTAACAAAGGCCCCAAGGAGAAGGAGATTGCCTTAGTTGCAGGGGAACGATCCAACAAGAAGAAGAAGGAGAAGAAGAAGGAGAAGGAAGTCTCTTCATCCTCATCCGAATCCGAGTCCGATTCCGAGGAAGATGACAGCGGGTCTTCTTCCTCTGAGATGACAAATTTTGTTCGAAGGATGATGAGGAAGGGTCGACGCTTCAAGGGTAAAGGTAACCCTAGTGAAGCTAAAGTTGATAAGTCTAATGTTTCTTGTTATGAGTGTGGCAGGAAAGGGCACTTCAAGAGTGAATGCCCAAAGCTAAAGAAGAAGGAGGAGAAATCCAAGAAGAAAGAGGAGAAATCAAAGAAAAAGAAGAAGGCCTTGAAGGCCACTTGGGATGAATCCTCCTCAAGTTCATCCGATGAAGAGGAGGAGAAGAGCACACGGCATGTGACACTCATGGCTCTTGGAGAAGAAAGCAGTGATGAATCTTCCAACTCCTCAAACGCGGCTTCATCATCTTCGGATGATGAAGAGGTAACCTCTCCCGAACTTGAAAAATGTTATAGAGCAATTGCATGTTTAACCAATATGCTGAAAAAATCAAAAAATAGGATTAAATCATTGCAATTAGAAGTTGAACAATTGAAATCCTCTAGGGATGAGGATGTAGACGACTTGCATGTTGAAATGTTAGAGGATGAGATTAAATCCTTGAAAATTGAGGTAGAACAATTGAAATCCTCCCAGGATGAGGATGTAGATGATTTGCATGTTGAATTGCTAGAGGATGAAAATAAATCATTAAAGAGTGAAGTTGAGAGGCTCAAGAGTATTCTTGAGAAATTCTCAACAAGCTCAAAGACCCTAGACATGATCTTGAATGCCCAAAGGGCGGTCTACAATAGGGCCGGTATTGGTTACCGACCCAAAGAACCATCATTCATGTCTTTGATGTCTAGGACTGATATGAGACAATCTAAGACACCCAAGGTACTAAAGAAAGTTGTCAAGGCATGGGTACCTAAGTCTTGTTTAGTAGGTGCTTTAGGTCCCAAGGTTTGGGTACCTAAAACTTCTATTTTTCGAATTGTGTAGGTTGTGATTGAGGGGGAACATCTATCAACTTGGTTTGTTGATAGTGGATGCTCTAAACACATGACCGAGGATAGATCATTGTTTACCACACTTCAAAGAAAAAGTAGAGGTAATGTTTCATTTGGTAACAATGGTAGTCTTAAGATCATAGGAATAGGAGACATTCAAATATCCGAATGTCTTAGGATTAAGAATGTCCTTCTAGTCAAGGGGATGACATTTAATCTCCTTAGTGTCAGTCAATTGTGTGATGCGGGTTACACAATTGATTTTCAATCAAGTCAATGTCTAGTTAGACAACATGACAATGTTAACACGGTACTAGTAGGAACAAGAGTAGATAATATTTACCAAGTTTTTTTTAAAAGTGCTATTAATGCTTTTGATAAGTGTTTCATGTCAAAAGAAGAGGAGTCCACCCTTTGGCACCGGAGACTAGCATATGTGAACATGAAGAATATCCGGAAGTTGGCCAACAAGGGATTGGTTTGTGGCTTACCAAGCATCAAGTATGAAAAAGACAAACTTTGTGATGCATGTCAAATGGGTAAGCAAACAAAATCTGCACATAAAGGTAAAAGCACTGTAAGTACATCTACCGCTTTAGATTTGCTTCATATGGACTTGTTTGATTGTAGCACTATCATATCATCGAATGGAAGTAGATATTGTTTTGTTATCATTGATGATTTTATTAGATATACATGGACTTATTTTCTTAAATATAAGGACCAAACCTTAGATGTTTTCATTTCTTTTTGTAGAAGAGTTGAAAATGAGAAATCATCAACTATTAAGACAATAAGAAGTGATCATGGAGGTGAATTTCAAAACCAACGATTTTTAGAGTTTTGTCAAGATAGAGGGTATAGACATGAGTTCTCCACCCCTAGAACACCACAACAAAATGGTGTTGTAGAGAGGAAGAACCGTGTTCTACAAGAAGCTGCACGAAGCATGCTTAATGAGTACTCACTACCGAGCTACTTATAGGCCGAAGCTGTAAACACAGCTTGCTACGTGCAAAACTGAGTCCTCATCCATAGGTTCTTAGGAAAGACTCCTCATGAACTTTGGTTTGGAAAACCACCTACGGTTAAACATCTTAGGGTATTTGGTTGTAAGGTGTTTATCCTAAACACCAAGGACCACCTTGGAAAGTTCACGGCAAAGGCTGATGAAGGGATACTGGTCGGATACTCCCTAGTTAGCAAAGCCTATCGAGTCTACAATAAGAAATCTAGATTGGTTGAAGAGTCTTCTGATGTGGTTTTTGAAGAAATTCCAAAAGCAAATGACCAATCAGAAAATGTAGAAGGAGTTCAACTCGAACTTAGGAGACTAAGTTTGAATGAAACTCCAATTGTTGTTGATGGTGATGAGTCCGATGACGGTGAGCCTAGACAACACATAGATCAGTTGGATCCTGAGGCTGAGCTAATGTCTAGTGAAACCATTCATGAAGCACCACCAACACCTAGGCAAACTAGATTAGCCTCTAGTCATCCCCAAGACCAAATTGTTGGAGACATCCATCATGGGGTTAGGACTAGATCATTCTTCCAGAATGAGGCTAATGAAGTTGCCCTAATTTTCGAAATTGAACCTAGGAAAATTGATGAAGCATTAAATGATCCCGATTGGATCATTGCTATGCAAGATGAACTAGGTCAATTAGAAAGAAGTCAAGTTTGGACTTAGTCCCTAGACCCAAGAAGACCACCATTATTGGAACCAAATGGGTCTTCAAAAATAAATTGAACCACAAGGGAGAAATCATAAGAAACAAGGCACGCTTAGTAGCCAAGGGCTACAGTCAAGTTGAAGGCCTTGATTATGATGAGACCTATGCTTCCGTGGCACGATTAGAGTCCATCCGATTGATGCTTGCATTTGCAGCACATCGTGGTTTCAAGCTATATCAAATGGATGTCAAATCGGCCTTTCTAAATGGTTTAATTAGAGAAGAGGTCTATGTCGAACAACCTCCGGGGTTTGAGAGTTCCGAATTCCCAAACCACGTATTTAATCTCAAGAAGGCACTTTATGGCCTTAAACAAGCACCCCGAGCTTGGTATGAGCGGTTGTCGACATTCCTAATTGAAAAAGGCTTTGTAAGAGGCCAAATAGACCCTACACTGTTTCTACGCAGAGATGGTGATAATATATTTGTAGCCCAAGTATATGTCGATGACATTATTTGTGGCTCAAACAACAAGGGCTATTTAAATGAGTTCATTGGACACATGGAAAGTGAATTTGAGATGAGTCTAGTGGGAGAGTTAACTTTCTTCCTTGGACTTGAAATCCAACAAACCCGAGATGGGATCCATGTGCACCAATCAAAGTATACTCAAGAGATGCTTCGAAAATTCAATATGAGTGATTCAAAGGAAGTAACCACTCCTATGGCTACAAACACAATATTAGATAATGATGAGAGTGGCAAACCTGTTGATTTGACTCAATATCGAAGCATGATTGGTAGTCTGCTATACCTCACAGCCAGTCGACCTGATATACTTTTCGCTGTGGGTATGTGCGCTAGGTATCAAGTTTGTGCCAAGGAATCTCACTTGATTGCTGTCAAGAGAATTTTGAGATACCTTAAGGGCACAATTAGTGTTGGTCTATGGTACCCCGTACCGAATCATTTGACCTAATCGGCTATACTGATTCCGACTACGTTGGATGTAAGTTGGATCGGAAAAGCACTAGTGAGGGTTGCCAATTTTTAGGATCATCTCTAGTTAGTTGGTCAAGTCGGAAGCAACATTGTGTTGCTCTCTCCACGACCGAGGCAGAATATATTGCTATGGGAGAGAGCATATCGCAACTGTTGTGGATGATTCATACTCTAGAGGACTATGGATTAAGCTATAAGGGTGTGCAAGTGTTGTGTGACAACATTAGCACAATTAACCTAACTAAGAATCCAGTCCATCATTCTAGGACCAAACATATTGAAGTGCGTCACCACTTCATTAGAGATCATGTTGCTAGAGGAGATGTTGTACTCTCATATGTAGAGTCCAAATCAAATTTAGCAGACATTTTCACTAAACCACTCCCCGAAAATGAGTTTAGTTTCTTAAGAAGGGAGCTGGGAATGTGTCGTGCTTCATAGACATCAAAATGCATTCAAAACCCTTGATGATCATTTCAAATTGTTGGGAAACAATTGGGTAACTTGGGGACATCTCACACAAACTATAAGGTTCAACAAAACATTTTTGTTTGCTAGAAATGGGGTGAGATGTTAGGATCAACTAAATTTCTCGAAATGTCATTGCATCCCTTGAGAATTTTGGTTGACGAGATAAAAATCACTTCGGTGACCAAGTATGGGGAAAACCAATGCATAACACATGTGTACTTGGCTCTATGATCATACTTGGTCATTCCAATCAAGGAAACTTGATTGGAGACTTAAATTTGATACAAACTTATTTGAAATTGAGTGGATGTTTGTTGATTGAGTTTGACTCCACTTGAGTGGAGAAAAGTGATTGTTACACCCATAGGGACCTTTGATCCTTGTTTAGGGACCAAGTTTAGTCAAGGGATCACTTCAAAGATCGATAATATGTATCAGATCTTATCCCAAATCGTCTGGAAATCTGAAACTGAAAGTTTCAGATCGTATCAGGAATTTCAGGAAACTTGATTGGTCACCGGACCGATTAGGAGTATGTCTGATCGGTCCAACGGACCAATCCAGCTCCTGTGCGAAAAACTGTCAAAACCCACTGTGCTGGGCTGGATCGGTCCCCGGACCGATCTGGCACCCTCTGTGTTGATCGGTCCACAGACCGATCAGAGGGGTCACAAAACACTTCGCAAAAATTGACCAAACTCACTGTGTTGGCCTGGATCGAACCCCGGACCGATCTGTCATCCTGTTCTGATCGGTCCACAGACCGATCAGGGGGTTCAAGGGAAAATCCTCCAAACCTTCTGATCGCTTCCAGATCGATCAGCCGATCGATCAGGAGCCTGCCTGATCGATCACCTGGACCGATCAGGACCAGGCCAGTCCGATCAGGCCGGAGCCTGATCGGTCTGGGCTCACTCAGATCGAACGGTGATCCGTTCAATCGCATTAAAGTTTGGTTGGTGGATCGATCCACCAACCAGTTTAATCACGTATTCTCTTCACTTCGCAAGCCCTAGCCGACCAAAACTCCTCAGCGCCGAAACCCTTTTTCCTTCCTCCTTTGCGCGTGTGATCTTCCCTTCACTTGCTGTGTGTGAGTTCCTCTTGCGATATCCTCTGCGAGTGCGATTTTCTCCTTCTGCACGAGAGTTTTTCTTCTTGCTGTTGGTGTTGGCAACTGCTAGCTGCAAGCTTGTCCCCTGTGTTGCGTTTCTCCCTTGTGCAAGGTTCAAAGAGTGTTTTCCTCTCAACCAAATCAACATGGCACCTAAGTAAGTTTTTGCTTCGTTTTATCTTACAGATTACTTCATCAGTTATGTATTTGGGCTAATCATAATGTGTTTTCTGTCTTGTGTCGTGATCCAATGATTCTGCCGTGACCCTTCCTTGCCATGTTACTGATTAAATCTAATCTACTTTGATCAATGTCTTACCTTATGTTCACTGATTGGGTCATTGATTACACCTTGGTTTATCCAATTTGATCAAATCTTAATCTTGTGATCTCGTAATTTGTGTCATGATAAAATCTATTTTCATGATCAATTCTTTAAATCCTCTAGAAAGTGTTAGTAATATGAGAGAAGTGTCCTAAGGCAATCGCCTTATGATTGTAATCATTTACTTTAATAAATGAATATTCACTATTTGAGTGTACATGTTTGTGTATTTGATTGAGATCTTAAACTCATTCACTGAATGTCCGCAATACAATTCACAGCATGAGAGAATTTGTGATGAATTCACAACTAGTGATTATCTCTACATGTGCAATTGTGAAGTATTGAAATTGTCCCTAGTCGATGAATTGATAAATACGGACACTATCAATTCTGTTGAGACTAGCATGAGTTATTCTCTAATCAGCTGATTCTCACTGGCTGGTGACATTGGGATGTCCGGAGATAAACATGAATGCTAGTTAAGGGAACTAGTTTATTGGAGTGACTGGCTGTAAAACTTCATATGGTAATCTACATATAGATATGTCAATGAAGTTCTTACTGCAACTTAGGTGCGATATTCCTTTGTCTTGCGGTGTTCAAGTCATCTTGGTCATGAAGACTTATACTTTGACATCTTAAGCAAACATCTCTAAGGAGGTCTGGACCCAGGATGATTGGGTATAAGCCGAAGTGCCCGAAGATGTTTGAACATCCTACAAAGGATTCACCACTCCTTGCGAGGAGATGTATACCCAAGGCCTATCATCGGATTATTACTCGAAGCCTCTGGCCAGAGCATCACATGATCAGAGTATGAATATCTCAGATACATGAGAGTAATTAGAATCCGTTGGACGAGAAAGACATTACTTGGGCTAGGTGTGACGTAGTCAGCCTAGTGGGGACTGACACACATAGACCATGTCCTGAACCAAGTGGGTATAAGATGGTGAAGGGAATGAGGCACGATTCATTAGAGCTGCTGAAGGGTTTCAGAATAATTTCTGAGGTCAACCGTTGATCTTTCGATTAATTGGGGATCATGATGTACTACTAGGTGCCACTCATGATCGTTCTATAATTGGTTAATTATAGACGGCCAACATAAATCGAAAGCCTATTTAGCCACACGCACTACGAGTAATCCGAGGGATTTAAAACGAGTTGAAAATTGTATTTTCCGATCAAGAGAGATAAGTCGAATCTGAATTTTTCAGAGACGCATCGGAAGCATAAAATGACTAAGTCTTTTGAAGACTTATTGGACGAATTAAATGAGTTTAATTCGTATGGTTTTAGCTTGGGTTTGGCCGGCCAAAGAGGGTCCCCACCCTCTTTGTTTGGCCGGCCACAACAAAAGGGGAAAACCGAATTTTTGGTTCAAATTATAAAATAAACCGAGCGTGGTTTATTTTATAAAATTATGGATAAAGAAATTTATATAAATAAATTTATATAAAGAAATTTATATAAAGAGATTTATTTTCATGGAAATTAAAATGAACCATGGATTAGTTTATTTTATTTTATAAAATCAATAATGGATTGATTTACCATGATAAAGAAATTTATATAAAGAAATTTATATAAAGAAATTTCTTTCCATAAGAAAAGGGAGACATGGTTGTTTTTATCATAAATTAAATTATGATAAAAACTTGGCATAATGGAATAATTCATAGAAAAATTTATATGATAAATTTTTTATGAAAATTTATTCCATAAAAAGGAGACTTGGCGATTGAGAGGCTACTATATAAAGGAACCAAGGCAAGGCTTGGAGATTAATCTAAGAGATCTAGAAATAAGCCCTCTCTCTCTCCTTCTCTCCCTCTCCCTCCTCTAGTGCCGCCGACCCTAAAAGGAGGACCCCTTTGTTGCCGTGATCTTCATCCACCAAGCAGCTGCCGAAGAAGAAGAAGAAGCGGGCGCAACTTCTTCCTTCCTCCCATAATCTTGATTCCGTTCTTCGTTTGGTGGTTAGTCTTCCCATCTCTCTCTTGGTATTCTTGTCGTGCCTTTGGAGAATCTAGTAGTTCTTGTCGGCACGAAACTCGTGGCTTTGCGAAGTCATCCCGAAGAAAACTCGGCGTGGACGCGAATAGAGGCGGAGCTTCCAAGGGACGGTTACGGTTGGATCTCATCCCTTCCTTCGAGTTACGCGAGGTATTAAGTAAATTAGTTTACTTTCTGCAAAATTTTAATATATGATCATGCCTACACAATATAAGGTTGCATGCTTAGATGTGCGTTTAAATAATTTGAGAAATTATTTATGCTAAATCTTCCGCTGCACGTAATAAATTTTAAAATTACGAACCCGCATCCATGTCAACATGCACCCGGTCCCAACAGTGGTATCAGAGCCGGTTAGTGTTCGACATAATCATATAATTGTTTTGCGGAAAACTTTGTCATGATCTCAATTTTGGAAAATTTTCCAATTATGGAAACTTTCCAATTATGATAAATTTTAGATTTAGGAATTTCAAAGTTTGGAAATCCTCATGAAATTTCGCAAACTTTTGAAATATCCTAGTTTCTGAAATTTTATGATAATTGTGAAAACTTCCCATTTTTGAAAACTTTCCAATTTTGGAAATTTTCTATTTTGGAAATTTTCCAATTTTGGAAATATGTAAGTTTTCTTTGTACCAGAAACTTACAATTATTCTGAAAACCTATTATGGAAATCTCGCAATTTTGGGCACTTTCTTTCAAGAAAGTCTAGACAAATTTATGGATCATTAATTGATAATTAAATTCGAATTGGTTTTAAATTATTAACAAAATTCTTTACTTTGGAGAGCCACCCAAATTAAAGTTAGTTGTTGTAATTTAATTTTCCATTTTGAATAAAATTGTCATGTTTAATTTGGCTATGCCTCGGGGAGCGGGCCAAATTAGATTTATAAGAAATTTCTTTTCTTTGGGTATCTGAGCCTCGGGGAGCCACCCAAAGAAAATAATTTGTTGTAATTAATTAGTCCATAAATAAAATATGTAATCAAATCTTGGAAATTTTGAGGTGATTCTCAAACGATAATTTTCTTATTTGATTTAAGAGGTGATGCTCTTACATATTGTTGTCTCCAAAATTAATTAGGAAAATTGTTTCCTATAGAGTTTTCTTAAATAAGATTTTCATGAAAATAATATGTGGTTGAATTAAGGGAATCTGTCTCTTAATTTAATAAGATTTGATTTTGAGAAATCAAAGTCTTAAACATATTATTTCCGAAATTGATTATGACAATTTAGGAAATTGTTTCCCAAAATAATTCCTTGAATAAAGTATGAAATTAGAATTAGGAAATCCGGTTCCTAATTTAATTAATGAGACTTGATAAATTAAGTCACATACATACTTTATTAAGGAAATCGTTAGTATATGACATAATTATATGTTATGAATGTGCTTAGAAAGAAAAGGATGAGACCCAAAACCCCTTACAAAATATTAAGGCCAACACCTTCCATTAATATGGTTAGAACCGGAGTTTTGTTTCTCGTTTGGGTTGATGAACACATCCATGCCCGGCTTGAACCTCAACATGTTCAAACCATGGAATTAGTTTATAATTAATATAGTTAGAGTCAGAGATCAATCCTTAGTTTTGGTTGTTGGACACATCCAAGCCTGACTAAACGGTTGAATGAGCTCCAACCATATTAAAACTATTTCTTGATTAATGGGTCAGCCTTAAGCTTGGAGCATCGATTTGTTGTGCCACAGCCAAGGTCGATGTAAAGAGAGGTGCAGTTGGGTGCTATGTATATTGTTGCATACTTGTTAATGAGTTAACAACCCAATGATTTATGCAAACATTCAATTAGTTGATAGCATAAAGTGATAGTTACATATATGTGATATGTAATCGGTATAATAACCTACCTTCATAGCTAAGAATAACTTGATGGCCACAGCCATGGTTGTTCTTATCTATGGTTGGATATCAACCTATTTGGAGATGTTCCTATGATCTCCCGAATTGATAAAAAAGGTTATTCAATTCGAAAAATAAACAGGATTTAATTTATGTATGTTGATGTATTCTTATCATTCTTCTCACATAAGCTCAATTTGTATTTCTAGGATAATCACTTGATCATGTCTTCTCTGAATTTGCGTTCCATTTTGGACACCAATAAGTTGACTGGGCCAAACTTCATGGACTGACTTCGAAACCTGAGGATAGTCCTCAAGGTAGAAAAGCTTGCTTATGTCCTTGAAGATCAACTTCCCAACCGTCCTCCAGAAGATACAACTCCAGACCAGTTAGTAGCCTATCAGAAACATGTGATCGATTTTGAACTTGCGAGTTGCATCATGCTAGCCGCTATGGTACCTGAGCTGCAAAAGCAGCATGAGCATATGGATGCTTATACCATCATCTTCCATCTTCATGAGTTATTTGACGAGCAGGCGAGATCCGAAAGGTTTGAGGTCTCTAGACTCCTCTTCACCTCTAAGATGTAGGAAGACACTTCTGTCTCACAGTTTGTGTTGAAAATGTTGGGGTACATTGAGCGACTGGGCACACTCGGTTTTGCAATGGATCATGAACTAAATATTGACTTAATTCTGTATTGTTTGCCCAAAAGTTATTCACAATTTGTGATGAACTATCGGATGAACAAGCTGGAGACTACCATTCCTGAGTTGCTCAACCTGCTAAAGACTATAGAGCCTTTTGTGAAGCAGGATCAGAAGACGATACTGTTAGTTGGTTCCTCGAAGAAAGGTTCTAAGAGGAAGGCCAAAGAACATAATAAGGGAAAGAAGAAAAAGGCCAAAAAGACTGAAAAGACCCAAAAAGGTACTTGCCATCACTGTGGCAAGGAGGGTCACTGGCGAAGAAACTGCAAGGTTTATCTTGAGTCCTTGAAGAAGAAGGCATCCGATGCCCCATCCTCTTCAGGTATCTTCATTATTGAATGTCACTCTATTTCCTCAACCACCTGGGTACTTGATACTGGGTGTAGCTCACATATATGTAATGACATACAGGGGCTAAGGAATAGAAGAAGACTCGTCAAGGGAGAAGCGAATTTGCGAGTTGGAAATGGAGCAAAGATTGCTGCTGTTGCCATCGGAACATATTTACTAAAACTCCCTACTGGACTTGTCTTAGAGTTGGATAATTGTTATTTTGTTCCTTCATTAATAAAGAACATTGTATCTATTTCATGCTTGAATGAAAAAGGTTATCATTTAACTTTTAGTAACAATTGTTGTTACATAACTTTAAATGGTGTTATTTATGAGACCGGAACTTTGTGCAATGGTATCTACACGTTAGATTTATCCGGTGACATTTTCAATATCGAAGTTAGCAACAAACGTGCTCGAATAGATAATCAAATAGACTCCTATACGTGACATTGTCGTCTTGGCCATATAAGTAAGAAACGCATGACCAAATTACACCGATATGGAATTCTGGAATCATTTGAACCCGGTTCATTTGATACATGCGAATCATGCTTAAAAGGCAAGATGACCAAATTATCCTTTTCCAGAAAAGGTAATCCAGTGGGAGAATTGCTTGGTCTAATACATACTGATGTATGTGGACCAATGTCAACTCTTGCACAAGGAGGCTATAGCTACTTCATTACCTTTATCAATGATCACTCACGATTCGGGTATGTGTTCTTAATGAAACACAAATCTGAAGCTTTTGAGAAATTCAAAGAGTTCAGAAATGAAGTAGAGAAACAGCTTGGAAAGGTATTAAGATACTTCGATCCGATCGGGGTGGTGAATACTTAAGTTAAGAGTTTCAAGATTATTTTAGGGACAATGGGATATTGTCTCAATGGACTGCACCATATACACCACAGCATAATGGTGTATCTGAGAGGCGTAACCGAACCTTGATGGACATGGTTAGATCCATGATGAATCATGCAACTCTTCCAAAATCCTTTTAGGGCTATGCGCTCAAGACAGCTGTTTACTGGCTAAACAGAGTCCCGACAAAGGTAGTCTCTACTACTCCATATGAGACGTGGAATAGTAAGAAACCTCACTTAACTCACCTTAAGATATGGGATTGTCCTGCTTATGTGAAGCGGACTGTATCAGACAAATTGGATGCTAAGTCTGATAAATGTCTATTTATTGGATACCCTAAGGAAACAAAGGGTTACCAATTCTATCATCCCTTGGAACAAAAAGTGTTTGTTCCAAGGCATGATGTATTTCTAGAAAAAGAATTTCTTTTACAAGAAAATAGTGGGAGTAATATTGAACTTGAAGAAGTTCAAGAAACTCCAATAGACATTACAGAGACACCTAGTCTAGACCCACAACCAATAACTCATAATGATGAGCTATCAGTTGAACCTAAAACAACACCACTACTTCGTAGATCTGATAGGACACGCAATATTCCAGAGAGATACGGATTTCTCGTAAGTGAATCGAACGACGTGTTACTCGTTAGCGATGACGAACCTATCAGTTATGATGATGTTCTGAAAAGTTCAGAAAGGGACAAATGGCTTGAAGCCATGAAGTCGGAAATGGATTCTATGTACGAAAATCAAGTATGGGACTTGGTTAACCCACCTGAAGGGATTAAGCCCATAGGGTACAAGTGGGTTTTCAAGAAGAAAACCGACATGGAAGGTAATGTTGTTACCTTTAAGGCTAGACTAGTGGCAAAAGGATATCGTCAGAAACAAGGAATTGATTATGACGAAACCTATTCGCCAGTAGCTATGCTTAAATCCATTCAGATGCTCCTGTCTATAGCAGCTCATTATGATTATGAGATATGACAAATGGATGTGAAAACAACTTTCCTTAATGGAAGCCTGCTTGAGGATGTATACATTGTTGGTGCAGGAAGCACCATATCAAACCTTGTTTTGATATTGGCAAAGGATTCAAAGTTAAGTGTTACTTGTTTTCTAACAATGTTACTCAAGTGTGCAGATACAAAGTCCTAGCGAAGGGCTGCTAGGCACCTGGCGAAGGACTGCCAGGAAACAAAGCCCTAGTGAAGGACTGCTAGGCACCTGGCGAAGGACTGCCAGTATCCAAGCCCTAGCGAAGGAATGCTAGGCACCGGGCGAAGGACGGCTCGGCATCCAAGACCTGGCAAAGGACCGTCAGGCAAAAGTCCAACCAGAGGAACGGTTGGCATCAGGTACACTCTCCCGAGAGGAGTAGGTGAGGACGCGTTCCCCGTCGAGGGAACAGTAGGCATCGGTTCGACCTAGGGCTCCATTTTGGAGGCCCAAAGTCAGAACCAAGACAGCTAAGGCTGTATAATCTAACACTTTGTTTTATTGTGTTTTGGACTAACCCTGGATGCAGGACCGAAGGAATGTGTGTCTGCAGCTCAGAAAACCTAAAAGGAGAGAGGCAAGGCTGAGTAGGGCACCCGGAGTGTCCCGGGCGCCCCCAAGGTGCATACAAAACAAGTAAAGAGCAAAAGGGTTCGAACAGCTGCTGGGCGGGGCGCCCCCGTGCTCTCGGGCGCCCGCGCTGCTCCTGGGCGCCCCCAGCGTCCCGGGCGCCCCCATGCGCATGCATCGAACCAAAAGCCCTCGAAGCCAAGCGGATAAAATTTGACCCGGTCAATCCGGGCGCCCCGAGTCCTCCGGGCGCCCCGGTCAAAGCGGATCTAGAGGATCAGACGCGACCGAGACTTTGGCGGATCAAAGGCCACGTGGGGGGCGCCCCCGACGTCCCGGGCGCCCCCAGGCCCTATATAAAGGCCCCTCGACCAAGGCTTCAGACAATCAATTCACTCAACGCCTCAAAGCTCTTCTGCTCTCGCGCCTTGCTCCGGAAACTACCCAACTCGAGCCGACGACGTCCCGTTGCTCCGAAAAAGTTGATCTACTCCGGACGTCGATAAAAGAAGAGCCTCCTTTTTAATTGTTAAAGTTTACTGCACTTACTCTGTATTCAAATCTGTAAACTGTTTTTTGCGCCACATATAGAATTGCCCAAAGTAAACGATCAACGATCGTGGGCCCTGGAGTAGCAGTCGACACAGGCTCCGAACCAAGTAAAATCGACTGTGTCTCTGTGTTCTGTTTTTTATTTCCGCTACGCATTCTCTTTTCAATTCCGAAAAATGATTTCCGATATTCACCCCCCCTCTATCGGTTCTCTCGATCCAACAAGTGGTATCAGAGCGGGGAAGCTCAAATTTGGTGCAACCACTAATTTGAGAGCATTTTCGGATTTTACGAAATAATTTTAATTTTTTTTCTTTTTCGTTGATTGAGGTTGGTGCAACACCACTCAATCTAGTTCGCTTTTTTATTTCATATAAATAATATCTGTAGGTATATTTAAAATATTCTTACGCCTTTTTCAATTTTGAATGTTCATTTTCTTCCTATAAGTCAGAATTAATAAAACGATCAATTTTTAAAAATTTGTCATAAACTTTTTTTATTATTATTTTAATATTATTTTTCTCGAAAATCGTGCTACATTAATTTGAGCAAATTTTCTCCCAACATTAAAGTCTTATCTTTTCATCATTAATCAAAATTGATAAAGCCACCATTTTCAAAAATTAGTCAAAACTTTTTCTTAATATTTTATTATTCTGCCTCGAAACTCATGCAGTTTTTTTTGGCTATTTTTCTCTCTCCCGCACTACTAATCCAAGACCAAGTCTTGGTACATCTCTAGTATTTCTTTTGTGTGCATGACATCATTTTAAATGGCCAACCAAGAATGGAACAGTGCCCGTCCACCACTCTTCTCTGGCGAAAATTTCAACTCCTGGAGAAGTCTAATGGAATCCCACCTGAAGGCTAACTTAGATTTATGGTCGATAATTCAAACGGGGTTCAAATTCCCCACGGAAGATGGAACATCGATCGCTTGGGACAAATTGGACGAACCAACTTTGAGGAAGATCGAGACTGATGCCAGGGCAACAGTAATCTTACAATGTGGCCTGACCAAAGAAGAATTGAAGCAGGTCGGATCCTTCAACTATGCCAAAGAAATGTGGGAAAAGCTAATCAGTCTACACGAAGAGAGCTCCGATGTTGAGATCTTAGAAGCTCAAGAACAAGTAGCTGAGACGGACTCGACACCTGACGACGAAATCGAACCAGAATTAGACGACGAGTTGACTGAGACAAAAATGGTAACCAATTTCAAATCTTCTTTTAAATTAAGGTTAAATAATCAAGTTGATACTGCAATGGTCGAGGAAGGTATAGTTTTTATTGCAGGGAAAATCCCAAGAGAACCACCAAAGAAGAAGATCCAACCTGTACCTGAGTCTGACTCAGACTCGGAATCAGAAGACAGTAAAGAAGATCGACCCAAACTGGTCCGATTAGCTCGCGATCATTACAAGAGTACTGGACAAACGATCGAGAAAGGTAAATTTTCAATATTTGAAAATCTAATACTTATCTCAAATAACATGATTGATTCAAATAAATTAGTTGAGGTTAATATATTAGAAAACTTAATTCATAACCATGCTGATTTCAAGAAACCAAAATTTTATTTCGATTATGATGTAACGTAGATCATTTTTGTCTTGTTTGCTTTAATTGTGTGTTGCATTTTATTTTATTTTATATTATTTTTCTTAGAATTAGGATTGGTTAGATTAAGGACCTGATTAATTGAAACTTGAACAACCTAGTATTAGGACAAGGTTTGATGATAGTACGTTAGGAAAGCCTGACTAAGGAATCAAGTAGGGTAAGGAGTACCTTATTTGGTCTTTTTAGTCCAGTGGAACTAGCCGATGCTACCTCTCCGAATCCTAAGCTAGTTAGACCAGAGTGTCTCAAATGATGACTTGAAAATGATCTTTCTTTAAAAGGCTTTGTCTAGGAAAGGGTTGTTGATCCAATAAGGCTACGGCCAAAGAAGGCCTCTGTGCCTCGCCAAGACCTAGAAGCCAATTATCGAAACTCACTTTTAAATTATTATTTGTTAAACTCGAATCTAACACAAGTTTCAATTAAATCATAGTGTTAACATCAAAAATAAAATTAATGCATCTCACAAAACAGTTAAGGATATCCTGTTTTGTCACTTAGAAATGGGTGAGATGCTTAGGACCTAAAAGTTGAGTCCAACCCAACCAACTAAATCAAATTAATTAAATCTCAATTAACTCAATCAAATTAATCAAATCTCAATTAATAAAATCAATTAAATCTCAATTAACTCAATCAAATTAATCAAATCTTAATTAAATCTTTCAAATTAAATCTTAATTAAATCAATTAAATTCAATTAAATCTTAATTAAATCAATCAATTAAATTCAATTAAATCTTAATTAAATCAATTAAATTTAAATCAATCAAATTCAAATTTAAAATTAAAATTTAATTCAACTGAACAAACTTAACCCTCTAAATTTTCATTTTCACAAAAATCAAATTCAACTTTTTAACTAAGAGTCAATGTTTCAAATCATTGTAATTAAAATCAAGTCTTTTTTGTTCACTAACCTGAAATTTATTTCATAACATCTATTTCTTCCCTTTACCATTATACAAACATTTTTTAAATTAGTTTATTCTTGTATGACAAAAAGTCACCTTGGTGATTACTTAGGATATTTCATTTTGTCTATAGTCTGGGCTTAGATATTTATTTTTTTTTGGACTTTAAAAAAAAATTCTATGTTTTCAAATAATCACTATACTTTTCGAAAATTGTGCTTTACAAAAACCATTATCATTTCAAAATGTTTTTCGAAAACGGGGTTTATGCTTTAAAATTATCTTCATTTCAAATTAAATTTTCTAAAATTATATTACCATGCTAGTATTCAAAACTATTCTTTTGATTTTAGTAAACCCTAAAGACACAAAGGAAGGTCTACTTAATGATCTACAAAGACTCCGAGGATGTGTCAAATTTAGGGGGAGTCTAAATCAAAAGAAATTATTTCTAACAAGTTTGAAATTATTAGATAATTCTTATAATTTGAATCAAACCTTAAGACTCAGAGGAAGATCGCTTGTAGTCAACAAGCTTCCTAGGACTGAGTCGAGTTTAGGGGGAGATCAAATTAAAAAGAATTATTGAGCATTTTCAAAATTATATGTTCTCATGCATTGCACTTTTAAAATCCTTTTGAAAACTTAAATAATTACTCCTTCAAAATACTATCCTGTAAAATCATTTTGCTTATATATATATAACATCACTTTCAAAATTGTACGTGACTTTGGAATACTTTTCAAATCTATTGAGAAGACTTTTGAAATTAATATTTACTTGACTTTGGAAAATTTTCCAGGACACTTAGGGAAAGGTCCTTGTAGTTAACAAGGCTTCCCAGGATTGTGTTAGACTGGAAAATAAACCAAGTCTAGTAAAATATCGTGCCTCCAAAGTTCATACATTTTTCAAAATGTACTTGCATATATTTTCAAAATACTATCATTTTGGCTTATCAAAATTCTTTTGGAAATAATATTTACTTGAGTTGGAGAATTTCCAGGACACTTAGGGAAATTTCCTTGTATTTAACAAGGTTTCCTAAGATTGTGTCAGACTGGAAAAGAAACCAAAGCAAGTAATTTCCTTGTAAGATTATGTGTAAGTACTTTCAAAAAGGATAAGTCAAGTAATTTTTTAATATTTTAAAAGTACTTATGTTTTTCAACTTCATAATATCTTTCAAAATACTTATATCTTTCAAAATGCTCAATAAAGTACTTGCATTTTTGTGCATTTTTGACAATATTCAGAACAAGTAAACTTATTACTTATCATATACACTTGACTCCAATTATGATTTTGAGCATAAATTTTTCAGTCTTTCAAAATTTTGTTACTTTGAAATTATCATAACTCTTGACATTATTTCACTCAAATTTTTTTTAAGACTCACAAGCTCTGATACAAGTATTTCTAAGTGTTTCAATTTTTTGTTAAATGTATGTCTTCTCCTAAATCTTTTTTCTCTTAGTAAACAAAATTTGTCTAAGCAAAAACTTGTTGAAAAATTTTGCCAAATATTTCCCAGTAAAGTTTTTAATGGTGAAAAACTTATCTAGAAATTTTTTAAAGATCTTGTTTTCCAAAATACACAAAGTGTTTCCAAACAAATATTTCTAAGTGTGCAAAAATTTTTGGTAAACAAATTGTTTTTGGGAAATTTGCCTTCAACATTTTACCTAAGTTTTGCAAAGCCTTGTAAGTAAAAGTTGTTTAACAAAATGTAGGTTTGCAAAACTTTTAAATTTTTACCCTGTTCACCCATGTTTTGTTTTTGATATATGTCAAAGGGGGAGGAAAGGTCAAAGTTAAGTGTTTTAACATAAGAATTCAGGGTTTTAGGGGGAGTATGAGAATTTTTTAAATCTATTCTGTTCATACTCCGTTCATACTTCATTGTGCATTTATCTTCATTTCTTAACTGTTATATGTTTATACTTAACTTTGAATTGCGTTTCCATAAATCAAAAAGGGGGAGATTGTTGGTGCAGGAAGCACCATATCGAACCTTGTTTTGATATTGGCAAAGGATTCAAAGTTAAGTGTTACTTGTTTTCTAACAATGTTACTCAAGTGTGCAGATACAAAGTCCTAGCGAAGGGCTGCTAGGCACCTGGCGAAGGACTGCCAGGAAACAAAGCCCTAGCGAAGGACTGCTAGGCACCTGGCGAAGGACTGCCAGTATCCAAGCCCTAGCGAAGGAATGCTAGGCACCGGGCGAAGGACGGCTCGACATCCAAGACCTGGCAAAGGACCGTCAGGCAAAAGTCCAACCAGAGGAACGGTTGGCATCAGGTACACTCTCTCGAGAGGAGTAGGTGAGGACGCGTTCCCCGTCGAGGGAACAGTAGGCGTCGGTTCGACCTAGGGCTCCATTTTGGAGGCCCAAAGTTAGAACCAAGACAGCTAAGGCTGTATAATCTAACACTTTGTTTTATTGTGTTTTGGACTAACCCTGGATGCAGGACCGAAGGAATGTGTGTCTGCAGCTCAGAAAGCCTAAAAGGAGAGAGGCAAGGCTGAGTAGGGCGCCCCCAAGGTGCATACAAAACAAGTAAAGAGCAAAAGGGTTCGAACAGCTGCTGGGCGGGGCGCCCCCGTGCTCCCGGGCGCCCCCAGTGTCCCGGGCGCCCCCAGCGTCCCGGGCGCCCCCATGCGCATGCATCGAACCAAAAGCCCTCGAAGCCAAGCGGATAAAATTTGACCCGGTCAATCCGGGCGCCCCGAGTCCTCCGGGCCCCCCGGTCAAAGCGGATCCAGAGGATCAGACGCGACCGAGACTTTGGCGGATCAAAGGCCACGTGGGGGGCGCCCCCCAGCGTCCCGGGCGCCCCCATGCGCATGCATCGAACCAAAAGCCCTCGAAGCCAAGCGGATAAAATTTGACCCGGTCAATCCGGGCGCCCCGAGTCCTCCGGGCGCCTCGGTCAAAGCGGATCCAGAGGATCAGACGCGACCGAGACTTTGGCGGATCAAAGGCCACGTGGGGGGCGCCCCCGACGTCCCGGGCGCCCCCAGGCCCTATATAAAGGCCCCTCGACCATGGCTTCAGACAATCAATTCACTCAACGCCTCAAAGCTCTTCTGCTCTCGCGCCTTGCTCCGGAGACTGCCCAACTCGAGCCGACGACGTCCCGCTGCTCCGAAAAAGTTGATCTACTCCGGACGTCGGTAAAAGAAGAGCCTCCTTTTTAATTGTTAAATTTTACTGCACTTACTCTGTATTCAAATCTGTAAACTGTTTTTTGCGCCACATATAGAATTGCCCAAAGTAAACGATCAACGATCGTGGGCCTTGGAGTAGGAGTCGACACAGGCTCCGAACCAAGTAAAATCGACTGTGTCTCTGTGTTCTGTTTTTTATTTCCGCTACGCATTCTCTTTTCAATTCCGAAAAACGATTTCCGATATTCACCCCCCCTCTATCAGTTCTCTCGATCCAACATACATGATACAACCTGAAGGTTTCACATCGGTTGATAAAACCAAAATATGCAAGCTTCGACGATCCATATATGGACTGAAGCAAGCATCCAGGAGCTGGAACATCCGTTTTGATGAGACAATCAAAGAGTTTGATTTCTCACAAAATCCTGACGAACCTTTTGTGTACAAGAAGGTTAGTGGAAGTGCAATCGTATTCCTAGTATTATATGTCGATGACATATTGCTTATAGGAAACGATATATTAGTCTTACAGTCGGTTAAAATTTGGTTGTCCAAAACTTTTTCCATGAAAGACCTGGGAGAAGCAACCTATATCCTTGGGATTAGAATCTATAGAGATAGATCAAAACGGTTGCTTGGTCTTTCGCAGTCTACATATATAGACCGAGTGCTAAAAAGGATTAGCATGTCGGAATCCAAGAAAGGTTACCTTCCCATCAGGCATGGGATCAACCTTTCAAAGTCTATGAGTCCGCGCACAGAAGACGAGAGGATTTGCATGAATAAGATTCCTTATGCATCCGCGATAGGATCTATCATGTATGCTATGTTATGTACTAGGCCCGATGTATCGTATGCTCTAAGCATCACAAGCAGATACCAGTCTGATCCAGGAATGGATCATTGGGCGGCTGTCAAGACAATCCTTAAGTACTTAAGAAGAACTAAGGATGTGTTCCTAATATATGGAGAAGGAGATATGATAATACGTGGGTATGCAGATACCAGTGTCCAGACAGATAAGGATGACTCCAAATCTCAGTCCGGATACGTATTTACTTTGAATGGAGGCGTAATAAGTTGGAAGAGTTCCAAACAAGACACTGTAGCAGATTCTACCACGGAAGCGGAATATATTACAGCTTCGGAAGCAGCCTGGATCAAGAAGTTTGTCTCAGAACTTGGTGTGGTTCCAACCATTGATGAAGCAGTGCCGGTTTACTGCGACAACAATGGAGCTATTGCACAAGCAAAGGAACCAAGGTCTCATCAGCGATCCAAACATGTGCTTCGCCGCTATCATCTGATCAGAGAGATTATAAGTAGGAATGATATACAAATTGAGAAAATTCCCATTGAAAGGAATTTAGCGGATCCTTTAACTAAGGCCTTGCCTCAAAGCAAGTTTGAGGGTCATGTTAGAGCCTGTGGTATTGGATACCGTAGCGATTGGCATTAGGCCAAGTGGGAGTTTGTTAGTAATATGAGAGAAGTGTCCTAAGGCAATCGCCTTATGATTGTAATCATTTACTTTAATAAATGAATATTCACTATTTGAGTGTACATGTTTGTGTATTTGATTGAGATCTTAAACTCATTCACTGAATGTCCGCAATACAATTCACAGCATGAGAGAATTTGTGATGAATTCACAACTAGTGATTATCTCTATATGTGCAATTGTGAAGTATTGAAATTGTCCCTAGTCGATGAATTGATAAATACGGACACTATCAATTCTGTTGAGACTAACATGGGTTATTCTCTAATCAGCTGATTCTCACTGGCTGGTGACATTGGGATGTCCGGAGATAAACATGAATGCTAGTTAAGGGAACTAGTTCATTGGAGTGACTGGCTGTAAAACTTCATATGGTAATCTACATATAGATATGTCAATAAAGTTCTTACTGCAGCTTAAGTGCGATGTTCCTTTGACTTGCGGTGTTCAAGTCATCTTGGTCATGAAGACTTATACTTTGACATCTTAAGCAAGCATCTCCAAGGAGGTGTGGACCCAAGATGATTGGGTATAAGCCGAAGTGCCCGAAGATGTTTGAACAGCCTACAAAGGATTCACCACTCCTTGCGAGGAGATGTATACCCAAGGCCTATCGTCGGATTATTACTCGAAGCCTCTGGCCAGGGCATCACATGATCAGAGTATGAATATCTCAGATACATGAGAGTAATTAGAATCCGTTGGACGAGAAAGACATTGCTTGGGCTAGGTGTGATGTAGTCAGCCTAGTGGGGACTGACACACATAGACCATGTCCTGAACCAAGTGGGTATAAGATGGTGAAGGGAATGAGGCACGATTCATTAGAGCTGTTGAAGGGTTTCAGAATAATTTCTGAGGTCAACCGTTGATCTTTCGATTAATTGGGGATCATGATGTACTACTAGGTGCCACTCATGATCGTTCTATAATTGGTTAATTATAGACGGCCAACATAAATCGAAAGCCTATTTAGCCACACGCACTACGAGTAATCTGAGGGATTTAAAACGAGTTGAAAATTGGATTTTCCGATCAAGAGAGATAAGTCGAATCTGAATTTATCAGAGACGCATCGGAAGCATAAAATGACTAAGTCTTTTGAAGACTTATTGGACGAATTAAATGAGCTTAATTCGTATGATTTTAGCTTGGGTTTGGCCGGCCAAAGAGGGTCCCCACCCTCTTTGTTTGGCCGGCCACAACAAAAGGGGAAAACCGAATTTTTGGTTCAAATTATAAAATAAACCGAGCGTGGTTTGTTTTATAAAATTATGGATAAAGAAATTTATATAAAGAGATTTATTTTCATGGAAATTAAAATGAACCATGGATTGGTTTATTTTATTTTATAAAATCAATAATGGATTGATTTACCATGATAAAGAAATTTATATAAAGAAATTTATATAAAGAAAATTCTTTCCATAAGAAAAGGGAGACATAGTTGTTTTTATCATAAATTAAATTATGATAAAAACTTGGCATGATGGAATAATTCATAGAAAAATTTATATGATAAATTTCTTATGAAAATTTATTCCATAAAAAGGAGACTTGGCGATTGAGAGACTACTATATAAAGGAACCAAGGTAAGGTTTGGAGATTAATCTAAGAGATCTAGAAATAAGCACTCTCTCTCTCTCCTTCTCTCCCTCTCCCTCCTCTAGTGCCGCCGGCCCTAAAAGGAGGACCCCTTTGTTGCCGTGAGCTTCATCCACCAAGCAGCTGCCGAAGAAGAAGAAGAAGCGGGCGCAACTTCTTCCTTCCTCCTGGAATCTTGATTTTGTTCTTCGTTTGGTGGTTAGTCTTCCCATCTCTCTCTTGGTATTCTTGTCGTGCCTTTGGAGAATCTAGTAGTTCTTGTCGGCACGAAACTTGTGGCTTTGCGAAGTCATCCCGAAGAAAACTCGGCGTGGACGTGAATAGAGGCGGAGCTTCCAAGGGATGCTTACGGTTGGATCTCGTCCCTTCCTTCGAGTTACGCGAGGTATTAAGTAAATTAGTTTACTTTCTGCAAAATTTTAATATTTGATCATGTCTACACAATATAAGGTTGCATGCTTAGATGTGCGGTTAAATAATTTGGGAAATTATTTATTCTAAATCTTCTGCTGCACGTAATAAATTTTAAAATTACGAACCCGCATCCATGTCAACATGCACCCGGTCCCAACAGAAAGTCATCCAAAGGGAAAGAACCCGTGGAGGAAAGTGTTGGTGCAGATTGCACCCAAGTCAAACCTGTGTTTTGATATTGACAAAAGGGTTCAAAAGTTAAGGGTTCATTGGTGCCTAACAAGTTTCTTGAGTGTACAGGAAAAGTCCTAGCGAAGGAATGCTAGGCACTGGCGAAGGACTGCCAGACTGGACAAAGTCCTAGCGAAGGAATGCTAGGCACTGGCGAAGGACTGCCAGAATGGACAAAGCCCTAGCAAAGGAATGCTAGGCACTGGCGAAGGGCTGCCAGAAGTAAAGACCTAGCGAAGGGCTGCTAGGCACCAAGCGAAAGGCAGCTTGGTACCTCAAGACCTGGCGAAGGACTGCCGGGCAAAAGTCCAACTGGAGGATCCGGTTGGCACCAGGTAAAACTCTCCCGAGAGGAGTAGGTGAGGACGCGTTCCCCTTGAGGGAACATTAGGCGTCGGTTCGACCTAGGGCTCCATTTTGGAGACCAAAGTCAGAACCAAGACAGCTAAGGCTGTATAAAATTATTGTTTTGTTGTGTTTTGGACTAACCCTTGATACAGGACCAAAGGGACGTGTGTCTGCAACTCAGAGAGCCTCAAAGGAGTGAGGCAACAGCTGAGTAAGGCACCCTAAGTGTCCAGGGTGCCCTCAAGGTGAACCAGAACCAAACGAAGCAAATGGGCTTCAGCTGCTTACTGGGCAAGGCGCCCTCAGCAGCGAAGGCGCCTTCGTCAGTGAAGGCGCCTTCAGCAGCCAAGGCGCCTCCAGCTCTCTCTCTGCGAAGCCTCAGCTCTATCCACAGCCGAGTCTTCTGTGCGGAAAAAGTCAACCAAGGCGCCCTCTGCGACCAGGGCGCCCCAGAGGTCAAACCTCATCCCTATTCTGGTGCGATAAGGCTTGACCGAGCGAAGCACGGATCGGGAGACACGTGGCAGGGCGCCCTCGACGACCAGGGCGCCCCTAGGTGCTATAAATAGCACCCCTCGACCCCGAGCTTCAACACCGCTTTCATTCAACGCTTCCAAACGCTCTGACGACTACGCTCTGCTCCAGGAACTTCCCAACTCAAGTCCGTAGCGTCATCGACCTCCCGCTGCACCGAAACTCGATCTACAACCGGGAGTTGGTAAAACAGAGTGTAACTTTCTATTTACAGTCATTTTTGTAATCTTACTCTGTAACCGTTTTGCGCATTATAGAATTGCCCAAAGTAAACGGTCAACGACCGTGGGCCTTGGAGTAGGAGTCGACCCAGGCTCCGAACCAAGTAAACTACTGGTGTTTGCGTTGTTTGATTTTATTCCGCTGCGTAACTGCTCTTTCTTTTAAATCCGAACATTTTCCGATATTCACCCCCCCTCTATCGGTCTTTCTCGATCCAACTAGTGGTATCAGAGCGGGGAATTCAAACTTGGTGCAACCACCAGTTTGAAAATTTTTCGGATTTCATTCGTTTTTCTCTCTCATTTTGTTAAAATTTTCGTTCGAATTTTTCTTTCAAGGTTGGTGCAACACCCCTTGAAATTGTTTTTATTTCTTTACTTCCCGCACTACTAATCCAAGACCAAGTCTTGGAATATTCTTGTTTTTTTTTGTTGTTCACAATTTCAGAACAAATGGCCATCCAAGAAGGCTTTAGCACCGCTAGACCTCCACTTTTCAGTGGAGAAGACTTTCCTTACTGGAAAAGTCGAATGGAGGTCCACCTGAAAACTCAGGTGGATATGTGGATAATCATCTAGTCTGGACTGATGATTCCCACAAATGCTGAAGGCGTACCACAGAACTACTCAGAGTGGGACACTGCCCTCAAACGCAAAATCGAAGCTGACGCCAAAGCAACTCAGACCCTCCAATGCGGACTAACGAAAGAGGAGTTGAACCACGTAGGCCCTTTCAACAGTGCCAAGGAGCTATGGGGTAAACTGATCGAGCTCCACGAAGGAACTTCAGATACAAGGATCAACAAACGGGATCTGCTACTGAACAAGCTCTTCACCATCAAGATGGCAGACAACGAGACAGCAGCCCAGCTCCATGCTAGAATCCAGGAATTGATGAACGGTCTTCACGCAATAGGTCACCAGGTTCAAAACCGTGATCTTATAAGGTATGCCCTAAACGCATTTCCTAGGACCACCTTGTGGGCATCTATGGTAGATGCATACAAGGTCTCTAGGGATCTTTCAAAAATTAAGTTAGATGAGTTATTTTCTGAACTTGAACTTCATGAACAGACTAACTGCAATTTGGCCGAGAAAAGTATAGCTTTCTTTGCAGGGAAAACAGGAAGGACAACTAAGAAGAAAACTCAAGTTGAACCCGAATCTACCTCAGATTCAGAAATAGAAGATCAAGAAGAAGATCAATCTGAACTGGTCCGGCTAGCTCGAAACTACTACAAAAAGTTGAAGAACCAAGCCAACACACGGAGAACAAGCCGAAGAAAGGATGAACCAGCTGAACCAGCAACTGACAAATACAAGCCCAACGTAACCTGCTACGAATGCAAGAAGAAGGGCCACTACAAGACTGAATGTCCAAGTCTAAAGGAGTCCAAAAAGAACAGAAAGAAGAAGGCACTCCAAGCAACCTGGGACGAGTCTTCCTCAGAAGAAGAAGAAGAAGCACTTCAGTCCAATCTTCTAGCCCTGACCGCTTCAGATCAAATCGAGACTGACTCAGACTCGGACCGGGACGACGGCAAGCTGACATTCTCCGACGACGGCGAAATAAAGGTAACGGGCTTTTCAAAATTGCAATTAAATTCTCTTATCTCATATCTATCCCGAGATTTGGCGAAAGCCAAACTCCGAATCGAGTCCCTCCGACAGGAAGTAAAACTCTTGAAAGAGGGAGCTGAGTCTAAATCCTTAACTGAGAAAATTCAGGAAGGAACCCCTGATCAAGTTGAAAAACTTGAATCAGAGAACTCCTCCCTGAAAACTCAAGTTAAGGACTTGAGAACAGCTTTAGAACGATTCACTTCTGGTTCCAAGAATCTTGATATGATTCTTGGAAAACAGAAGTCTGTTCTAAACCGATCCGGACTTGGTTATAGAACCAAATCTCGGCAAAGATCTTACTTTGCTGTACTGAACCAGTCAAGACCTAAGGTTCAGGCATGGGTGCCAAAACTGTGCCTGACTAAACCAACTGGTTCAAATCAATTTTGGATTCCCAAGGACAAGATTCACATCTTGCCTAACCCATACAGAGGCTTTAGTCCAGGGGGAGCCAAAATCAAAACAATTTTTATAATTAGATAATTTCTTTTGATTGCTTGTTTATTTAATTTCTTGCAAATTACCATGCTTAGATTTAAGTAATACTTAGATTTAAGGACGAAATTACTTGAAACTTGAAAACATAGTATTGGGTGGAGGTGAGATGATAGTACGTTAGGGAAGCCAATTTGGCGGAACTAGCCGAAGCTACCGATCCAAGATCCAAGCTAGTTAGACCAGAAAATGACCTAATTTAATTTGAAAGTGAAATTTCATTAAAAGGCTTTGTCAAGGAAAGGGTGGATGATCCCATAAGGCTTCGGCCAAAGAAGGCCTAGTGCCTCGCCAAGACCTGGAAGCCAATTTCTGAAATTCAAATTCAAATTAACTTTTGTCAAATTCGAATCTAACTCAAATTTCAAATAATTATAGATTCTAATCTGTTTTCAAAACTTATTTCTTTAAACTATTTTTCAAAATTTCTAAACCTATTTGGTTTCAAATCTGTTTTCAAAACTAAAATAACATTTTCAAAATAAATTAAAATTCCTTTTCAAAACTAATTTTTACCTTCAAACCTGTCTCACAAAAACCTTAAGGTTAACGTGATTGAAAACCCTAGACTGGGATGAGACAGACTAGGAAGTGAAACTCAATTTAAGCTATCCCTAACTTAAATTGGATCCAAATCATCAAAAATTCTTTATGTGTAGGAACATAAAGATTTGGACCAATGGATGTTAGATAGCGGGTGCTCCAGACATATGACTGGGGACAAATTGAAGTTCACCAAACTCAAGTTCAAAAACCTGGGCTCAGTGGCATTTGGTAACAATGCTACACTCAAGGTAATTGGGTCAGGTAATATTGAACTTAAATCCAATTTCATTATTAAGAAAGTACTATTGGTGGAAAACTTCAATTTTAACTTACTTAGCATAAGTCAGTTATGTGACTCTGGTTATTTAGTTACTTTCAACAATTCTAATTGCCTGATTAGAAATGCACAAGACTCAGAAATCATGCTTAAGGGCACTAGGAAAAACAATGTATACACTATAAATCTTCCTCTTATACCCAAATGCATGTTAACACAGTTAGAACAATCAAAACTCTGGCATAGAAGATTATGTCATACCAATCTAAGAACTATTTCAAAAATTACCCAACTTGGCTTAATCAAAGGTATCCCCAAAATCAAAAATGAAAACCTAATATGTGAATCTTGTAATCAAGGCAAACAAACCAAGTCTAGTCACAAATTGATCCAATCTGATCAAACCCAAACCACACTTGAGCTCCTACACCTTGACCTATTTGATTCACATGGAGCCAAGTCACTAAGTGGAAACCGATACTGCTTAGCGATAATTGATGACTACTCTAGGTTCACCTGGGTCAGGTTTCTAAAGACCAAAGATGAAACCCTGAACCTATTTAACAACTTTTGCAAATTGATTGAAAATCAAAATGATACCAAAATTAAAAGACTTAGGTCTGACCACGGGGGAGAATTCGAGAATCAGAGATTCGAAGAATTCTGTAAAATAAATGGATATAAACACGAATTTTCGTGTCCCAGAACCCCCCAACAAAATGGCATAGTAGAAAGGAAAAATAGAACCCTACAGGAAGCTGCTAGGGCTATGCTCAATGAATTTGACCTACCTAACCACTATTGGGCAGAAGCAATTAGCACAGCTTGCTATATCCAAAATAGGATTCTGCTTAATAAAAGGTTAAATAAAACACCCTATGAACTTTACTACCATAGGCTTCCAAACTTACACTATCTTAGAGTCTTTGGATGCAAAGTCCATATTCTTAATACCAAAGACTATCTTGGAAAATTCCAATCCAAGTCAAACCCAGGTATCTTTTTAGGGTACTCTACAACAAGTAGAGCTTATAGAGTCTACAACAAAATAACTAAGAAAATTGAAGAAACAACCAACTTAATATTTGATGAAGAAACTAATCCAAAATCTGATAATTCTGACTTAGCTTCATCAAATACTGATCAAGAAGATAACTCTGAAACCCTAACTGAACCCTTTAATGACTTAACAATTGAACCAACTTCTGAATCAG
>JAGFNQ010002116.1:0-31312 GCA_024364735.1 Boesenbergia rotunda | reverse complement strand
AGAGGAATTTTTGAAAGCATGAGTTTAAGTACTTAACATAAATTTGAAGCCTTAAGTTTAAAGTACTCAAAAGTTTTGAAAACTTTAAGTTAAGTACTTAGCAGGATTTGAAAAACTTGAGCACTTAGTAAACTTTGAAACAATTTAAGTACTTAGTAAATTTTGAAATAATTTAAGTACTTAGTAAATTTTGAAATAATTTAAGTACTTAGTAAATTTTAAAATAATTTAAGTACTTAGTAAATTTTGAAATAATTTAAGTACTTAGTAAATTAAGTTTAAAGTACATATGGAAGTTTTGAAAAACTTAAGCTTAAAGTACTTATAAAAGTACTTATAAAAACTTAGTACTTAATGAACTTAAGTACTTAGTAGGATTTTCTTAACATAAAAACTTAAGTATTTCTAGAAAGGTTTTGAAAAGCTTTGAAAAAGTAGCTAACTTTTTGAAAAAAATTTGAGTGTTTGAGAAAAATTTGAACTCTCTCTTTTCCTATCTCTTCCCCTTTGCCATATATCAAAAACAGATAGATATTGCAGAAATTAAATTGCATAAAAGAAATGACTTTCATAAAGGAAAAATATTCGTATGATTTTGCTGTACTGAACCAAGACTTAGACCAAATCAGTTGATTTTCTCTTGTAGGGACATGTCTAACTCATTTAGCTACTTACTAACTGTTATAAGCAGTAGTTTTCGCTAGGGTTAGTCAAGTTAAGTGTTTCTGTTCAAGTTAGATTTTCTAAACTTGACACTTAACTTGATTACTGTATAAGTTGTATTTAGTGCCCCAATTACTGCAGATGCACTGACTTAAAGCATCTTGAATTAAGGCAAAGATCTAAGCATCTCAACCCTTTCTAGGTTATCAATCAAAGTATCCTAAAGTGCTTGTGAGATGCTGGCTTCTAACTCTATAGGTGCACGCAGTTCTAGGGTTAGGGCCTAAGCTAAGTCCATTTGCGAAAAAGTCCTAGTTTTGAAGGGGGTAGTTTTGAAAGAAAACCAAGTCGAAAAAGATTTAACACAAACTGATTTTGAAATTAATAAAACAGTTTTTCAAAACTGATTTTTAAATCAAGTAAAGAATTTTTTTTTTCAAAACTGATTTTTAAATCAAATAAAGAAAAAAAATCAACAGTAGAGTTAATCTATTCTACAGAGCACAATCCTAACTGCTGAATAGACAAGAAACCAGTACTCATAAGCTAGTCAACATAGAATAGTCAACACAGTCATACAGTCAAACATAAGTCAACCCTACTAAGTAGGGGCAGTCAAATAGGTACTAAGCAAATCTAGGACGAGGGACCGGGATGATCAGAGGAGCCTGGCTGCCATGATCGAAATAGAGTCATCATCTCATGATACTCTGCATCTCTGGCCTCCCTGTCAGCTCTGTACTGTGCCTCTCTGGCCTCCCTCTCGGCTCTAAGGGCGCTCATGTAGTTGTTGTAGTAGCCCAGATTTGCCTCCATGTTTTCGGCATGATTGGCCTCCACTTCTTCTCGGAGGCTCTGAACACGTGTCTCTAGCTGTGCTACTCGATCGTAGAGTGTCGGAGGAGCGGGTTCGTCTATGTGCGCTCGGGCTGCTGCTGCTAGATCTCCGACGTCAACGTCGACCTCCTCGTCTGAGTCGATCGGAGCTCCGGCCTGCTGTCGTCTCCAACTCAGAACCCCGGTGGCCGATACCTCTAGACCCGCTAACGAGAAGTTCCTAAATCCTATTTCATCAGTCATAGCGGTTATTTCACCCACGGTAATGTCACGACCGTGGTGATGAAGGAGAGAAGTGATGATGTGGCAGAATGGTGTGCGCACTCGTCCCTGGGTCGTGACACTACGCATGCAGAATGGTATAAAACATATGTAGTCCAATGTCTATATCAAGGTGATGGACTAGGGTATATAGAAGGAAAGCATGAAAGGGCCGCATGGCCCCGAGATCTCTAGTGGAGAGTGGTAAGATACAGCGGACCAGGACTCTATACAGGGCATAGTCCTATGCCTGAAGTTCAACGGCTTGGAAGCGTCTATTTGCGGGGAGTCCTTCCCTATAGAAATAGGAGTGGATGGTTTCTAAGGTAATGTGTGAGTAGGGAGGATCAAATGGGGGATTCCTAGGTGGATAGCAGCAAAATGTGGATTGAGAGGGTCGTAGTCCAAGGAAACGGTTCAACAACGTAGGGGTGATAGACAGAGGGATCCCTTGAACAGTAGTGTGAAACATGAGATTATCTTATCGAATTATGTTATTGTAGAACTCTGCACATAAGGATTCATTAATGGTATGAGTGCAGAAGACAAGATTATCTAATTGATAGAAGTTGATAATATTCATGGCTATGGGACATGATTGGGTAAAGAAGTGCCTGTTAAGATAACTTGTTTTAATAGGCTTGTAAATGGTTTGTGCAAACTTATTACATAACTCTAGGGTAGGGAACCTAGGGTCAGGACTTGGTTCGGCCTCGGGGTTGGCCGGGTTTGGTCGACGTCTTCTAAGAGAAGAAATTATGCATTTAAAGAAAGTTTGAAGGAATTGCAAAAAAAAAATTAATTTAATAGCAATAAAATTATACCGGGCAGCTTAGGGAGGCATGGTTGAAGATGAGGGCTTGCAAGATCTCCTTGGAGGGAAAGAAGTGAAGAAGGAAGTGGATTTTTGGTGTGGGAAGAGAAGGAGATTCGGGTGCCTTATATAGGCATATCATCGGGGGTGCCCGGGAGCTTCCGGGTGCCCCGGTCAGTGTTTACTGCCAAAGGCAGTATTTTGACTAGTTGGGGGTGCCCGGGACAGCCCGGGCGCCCTCGTCAGGCTGCTATTGCAGCTTTTGCTGCATTGAGAGCGATGGGGGCGCCCGCGTGGTTCCGGGCGCCCTGGTCAAAGGTAGAGGCAGCTTTTTGCCTAGGGCGAAGGAAAAGGTATGTGAGGGGGGGGGCGCCCGTGTGGTCCCGGGCGCCCGGAATAGTATAGGTAAAGACAAATTTTATGTCTTGTTATCATTTAACCATGGTTTAATCGGTTTGACCATGGTTTGAATTGATTTGACTGCTTTGACTGTGGTTTGACCGTGTTGACCATGATTTAACCATGTTGACCATGATTTGACTTAAATATAGGGTTAACTCATAATATAGGCATCAAAGAATTTCCAATTGAGTCTTAATCCTGCTGTCTCACCCAATCTAGGGTTCTCAATCACGTTAGCCTTATAGGTTTTGTGAGACAGGTTTTGATAAAAGAATTTTTGAAAACCATGATTTATTTTGAAAATCTTAATTAATTTTTGAAAACATTTTAATTTATTTTGAAAGGAGATGTTTGAATCTATACTTAACTGAAATTTGTGTTAGATTTGAATTTTACAAAAAGTAATTTGAATTTGAAATTCAAAAATTGGCTTCCAGGTCTTGGCGAGGCACTAGGCCTTCTTTGGCCGTAGCCTTATTGGATCATCAACCCTTTTCTTGACAAAGCCGTTTAATGAAATTTCATTTTCAAAATTAATTTTTGAAAAAGTTCTGGTCTAACTAGTTTGGATTTTGGATCGGTAGCTTCGGCTAGTTTCACCAGTCTAAAGAGACCAAGTGAACTTGATCTTATTAGAATTGATTTCCCTAACGTACTATCATCTCACCTCCACCCAATACTATGTTTTCAAGTTTCTGTTAAGTTTGTTCAGTCCTTATACTAACCTAAGTCTAAGCATGGTAAATTGCATAAATTTAAATAAACAATCAATCAGGCAAATTGCAAGAATTAAATTCTATTTGACAATAAAAATAGTTTTTAATTTGGCTCCCCCTGGACTATAGCCACGATAATAATTAGGCAAGATGTGAATCTTGTCCTTGGGGATCAAATACTGATTTGATCCAGTCGGTTTGTTTAGGCACAGTTTGGGTACCCATGCCTGAACTTTACTTCTGGACTGATTCAATACAGCAAGGTAAGATCTTTGTCGGGATTTGGTTCTATAGCCAAGTCCGGATCGATTTAGAACGGACTTCTGTTTTCCAAGAATCATGTCAAGACTCTTGGAACCAGAAGTGAATCGTTCTAACGCCGCTCTAAGATCCTTAACCTGAGTTTTCAGGGAGGAGTTCTCTTTCTCAAGTTTTTCAACTTGAGTAGGAGTTCCTTCTTGAACTTTCTCGGCTAAGGATTTAGAGTCAGCTCCCTCTTTCAGGAGTTTTACTTCCTATCGGAGAGATTCGACTCGGAGTTTGGCTTTCGCCAAGTCTCGAGAAAGATAGGAAATAAGTTCGTTCAATTGACTTTTATTGAAACCGCTTACCTTGATTTCGCCGTCTTCTGAAAAGGTTAGTCTGCCGTCGTCCTTTTTTGACTCTGACTCGGTCTCGACTTCTTCTGAAGCGGTCAGCGCTAGTAGGTTTGACTGGGTTTCTTCTTCTTCTTCTGATGAAGATTCGTCCCAGGTTGCTTGGAGTGCTTTCTTTCTTCTTGTCTTTTTGTTCTCCTTTAGATTTGGGCACTCCGTCTTGTAGTGGCCCTTCTTCTTGCACTCGTAGCAGGTTACGTTGGGCTTGTTTTTGTTATTCGTGGGTTCAGCTGGTTCGTCCTTTCTTCGGCTTGTCCTTCGTGTGTTGACTTGGTTTTTCAATTTTTTATAGTAGCTTCGGGCCAGTCGGACCAGCTCAGATTGATCTCCTTCGTCGTCTTCTGCGTTTGAGTCTGAGTTGGACTCGGGTTCAGGTTGAGGTTTCTTCTTTGTCGATCTTCCAATTTTTCCTGCAACAAAGGCAATTCCTTTCTCGGCCATATTGCAGTTAGTCTGTTCATGAAGTTCTAACTCAGAAAATAGTTCATCTAATTTAATTTTGGAGAGATCCCTTGAAACCTTGTATGCATCTACCATAGATGCCCACAAGGTATTTCTAGGGAATGCATTTAGGGCATACCTTATTAGGTCACGATTTTCGACCTTGTGACCTATAGTGTGAAGACCGTTTATCAATTCTTGTATGCGTGCGTGGAGTTGGGCTGCTGTTTCGTTGTCGGCCATCTTGATGGTGTATAGTTTGTTCAGGAGTAGATCCCTTTTACTGATCCGAGTATCTGATGTTCCTTCGTGCAGCTCGATCAATTTTGCCCACAACTCCTTAGCACTGTTGAAGGGGCCTACCCGGTTCAGCTCCTCTTTTGTCAATCCGCATTGGAGAGTCTGGGTCGCCTTTGCATCAGCTTCAATTTTGCGCTTCAGGGCGTTGTCCCATTCTGAGTAGGTCTGCGGTACTTGTAACGCCCGCCCTTATATCTACTCTCGGGGCAGGGTTACGTACAATTTATCATATAATAATATTTTTTCTATCTTCTAGCATAAAATTAAAACAAACAATGGAAG
Organism: Boesenbergia rotunda; assembly: GCA_024364735.1. Lineage (NCBI taxonomy): Eukaryota > Viridiplantae > Streptophyta > Magnoliopsida > Zingiberales > Zingiberaceae > Boesenbergia > Boesenbergia rotunda. Next base: position 25,940 of record JAGFNQ010002116.1, on the reverse strand, counting down.
GACTAAGTGCTGAGCATGCTAGTCAATACATGTCAATCACATGTCATGCTTGATCAAAAGTTATTCTATAACATGATAGGTTCACATATTATTTCAAGTTCACAACCTAACCAAATCAAATCAAGTATATGAGAATTCTAAGTGTAATCATTATCATGCAATATCAAACCTAATTACTAACATTCATTTTTGAAGAAAATGTTATCATAAACATAGCAATGTAGATATAAAGATCTTTCTTCTCGAGCCACCACCCCACACATCTCCAGCCTCCTGCCTCTTCCATTAGTTTAAGTGTTCCTTACCCTTATCTGCAGCATAAGACAACACATAAACTAGTAAGCACAAATGCTTAGTAAGGATCCTGTCCTACTCGCAAAATCCATACAAAAGAATATAACATGTACACATAATAACTCATAAACATGAGTTCATCAAAGCATACTAAACATCCAAGTTTCTAAGCATGCAGTATAAAGTACCTTAAGCATATCCTTCATATATAATAAATGTTTTCAATGAATGTTTTCAAAACAATTCCATAAAGGTATTACTTAAAAATACATCCATATCATATTGGGCCCGGTTGTGTATCACATATCGCGCGTTACCTATTGCGCGTTCCCTAATGAATTGAGGTAGCGAGCCACCAATCAATTAGAGCAGGACCCTTCCGTCCTACCGGAGCCATGACCTTATGTTAACATGCACCCCGGATTTGTTTAACGACCCCCTTCCGAGTCGGGTACACAACTTCTAAAGTAAAATACTTATCATGCTTTTACATATATGCTAAGGAGTACTCCAAAACCACTCTTAAGGGACACACCACTCTTCAAGGGTGCTCATGATCCCGTAGGGACACACCACACAACATAAGGGGTGCTCTTGATCACATACTTAATGGAGTATCCTTTCAAGCATTTTATCATACATATCACATGCAATTCATAAAGGGTGCCCCATGGGCTATATAAATATGCTCATACATACATCACATTTCAAGCACTTACACATACTTATATATGACAAAATTGGTCACATCAATCATATTCATATCATATCCTACTTCATGGTTTAATTTAACCCTTCCTCACCCTAAACCTAGGGTTTGGCCGAAAATCAAGGGTAGGGGTAGCTTAGGTTTTTGACATCAAACATCCCATACAAACATCATATATGTATACATCATGTATCATACTAAGCATAGCATACATCATGGGGAAATCAACTTTCACAAACCTAATATATCATGCCTTGGCCGAAAATCATGCTAGGGGAAATTAAGATTTCCAAATCAAGTATTCCATTTAAACATCACATGCATATACATATTATCTTACTAAACATAATCATGTCTCATAGGGTAGTTTCACCTTCACAATCCCTAATGTTCATGCCTTGGCCGAATATCACATACTAGGGAACCTTGAGATTTCCAATCAAGCATTTCATTTAGACATCACATACATATACATATCATCTTACTAAACATAATCATGTCTCGTAGGGTAGTTTCACCTTCACATACATTTCATGCAACTTATTAAACATAAATTACATCATAGGATAATTATGCAACCCTAAATCCTAATCCCTCTAGGGTTGGCCGAAACTCAAGGGTAGGGTAAACTAGGGTTCTTGAACTTAGGTTTCACACAAACATTTACACAAACACTTTGTCTACACTACTAAACATGGATACATCATAGGAAATCATACAATCCCTAAACCCCAATTTTTTCCTCCATGGCCGAAACCTGTAGGGGGGTGCAACCCTAATTTTTGTTATCACCACTTGAAGGAAATCAACATATAGGTATACCCTAAGTCTCAAGGGTTCTCCTCATGCATCAAGAAGTAACCAAAGTCTCCTCTTTGGGTGTTGGCCGAAACTTACACAAGGTAAAACCCTAGTTTTTGAAAACCACAAAAGCAAAAGAATCATACACAACTATTACACTGCAGGCGAGGGGATACTTACATCCTTTCGCTTGACTTTCACTTTCTCTAAACCTTTAGAGTACCCTTGGTTGAAGGAGGGTGAGTGTTCTCCTTACTAGCACTTCCCTAGAACCTTTGGCCCTAGTAGAGGGCAAGATCTTTGGATGGTCTTCTTCCTTCCAATTCCCTAGGGTTAGAACCCTAGGGTTTACTTTTCGAAAAATTGAAAGGGAGAAGAAGATGAATTTCGGTGGGGAGAGTGAGGAAGAAGAAGAGAGGAAGTTATTCCAACCTCTCCTTCTCTTATTTATACTTTTCTCATGAAGAGACATGTCTCTTCACTTCCCTAGCTTTAACAAGCATGTTTCTTATTCTCTCAACAAGTAACATGGCTTGGTGCAATGGTTATGACATGATTAGTGCAACTAGGAGGTTCAAGGTTCAATCCTTGCTTCCTCCTTTCTACATTTTCTTTTTATCACATTTTGCACTAATCCACATCTAAGCCCATTAAGCCAAGCCCATCATGAAATTTCATAATAATAATAATGTTTCATGAATTTATAATATTTCATATGGGAAAATTTTGGGGTGTTACAGTACTCCTTCGGCGTTTTTGGGGATTTCCAGTCCGGACTGGATGATGATCCACATGTCCACCTGAGTTTTCAGGTGGACCTCCATTCGACTTTTCCAGTAGGAAAAGTCTTCTCCACTGAAAAGTGGAGGTCTGGCGGTGCTAAAACCTTCTTGCATGACCATTTAATCTGAAACAGAAAACTAACAAATTTTTTTTTCCAAGACTAGGTTTTGGATTAGTAGTGCGGGATGAATAAAATGAAATAGCGAGGGGTGTTGCACCAACCTCGATTAACGGGAAAAAGAAAATTCGAACGAAATATTTAAAGAAAATTCGAACGAGAAAAAGAAAATAAAAATCTGAAAAAAAATTTCAAACTGGTGGTTGCACCAAGTTTGAACTTCCCCGATCTGATACCACTTGTTGGATCGAGAGAACCGATAGAGGGGGGGGTGAATATCGGAAATCATTTTTCAGAAAAACTTAGAGAAAGTACGCAGCGGAAATTAAGAAAACAGAATCACACAGAGACACTATCGATTTTACTTGGTTCGGAGCCTGGGTCGACTCCTACTCCAAGGCCCATGGTAATTGACCGTTTACTTTGGACAATTCTATATGAGGCGCAATAATAGTTTACAAGGATTGATTTACAAATTTAGCACAGTAAACTAAATAATTAAAAAGACTCTTCTTTTACCGACGTCCGATTGTGAGTTGACCTTTTCCGGAGCAGCGGGACGTCGTCGGCTCGAGTTGGGCAGTTTTCGGAGCAAGGCGCGAGAGCAGAAGAGCGTAGAAGCGTTGTCTTGGAGTTGTGTTCGAAGCTTGGGGTCGAGGGCCCTTTATATAGGGCCTGGGGGCGCCCGGGACGTCGGGAGTGCCCCCCCACGTGTCACTCGATCCGTTACAGTCTCGGTCAGCGTCTGATCCCTTTACATTCGGGATCAGCTTTGACCGGGGCGCCCGGAGCGCTCGGGGCGCCCGCATTGACCGGGTCAAAGTTTTATTCCTTCGCTTCGCTGGCTTCTGGTTCGAGGCTTGCGCATGGGGGCGCCCGGGACGCTGGGGGCGCCCGGGAGCAGCGGGGGCGCCCGGGAGCGCCCCGCCCAGCAGTTGTTCGAAGCCCTTCTTAGTTGCCTTGTTTTGTATGCACCTTGGGGGCGCCCGGGACACTCCGGGCGCCCTACTCAGCCATTGCCTCACTCCTTTGAGGCTTTATGAGCTGCAGACACACGTTCCTTCGGTCCTGCATCCAGGGTTAGTCCAAAACACAATAAAACAATAAAATATTAGATTATACAACCTTAGCTGTCTTGGTTCTGATTTTGGGTCTCCAAAATGGAACCCTAGGTCGAACCGACGCCTACTGTTCCCTCGACGGGGAACGCGTCCTCACCTACTCCTCTCGGGAGAGTGTACCTGATGCCAACCGTTCCTCTGGTTGGAATTTTGCCTGATGGTCCTTTGCCAGGTCTTGGATGTCGAGCTGTCCTTCGCCCGGTGCCTAGCATTCCTTCGCTAGGGCTTTTTACTCTGGCATTCCTTCGCCAGTGCCTAGCAGTCCTTCGCTAGGGCTTTTCACTCTGGCATTCCTTCGCCAGTGCCTAGCAGTCATTCGCTAGGTTTTTTTACTCTGCACACTCAAGTGACATGTTAGATAACAAGTAAGACTTAACTTTTCAACCCTGTTGCCATTATCAAAACACAGGTTTGACTTTGGTGCTTTCTGCACCAACAATTCTAATTCAGAAAATAATTCATCTAATTTGATATCTGAAATGTTCCAAGAAATCTTGTAAGCATCTACCATCGATGCTCACAATGAATTTCTTGGGAACGAGTTTAGGGTATACCTGATTAGATCACGGTTTTCTACCTTGTGACCTATCGTGTGCAGACTATTCATAATTTCTTGAATTCATGCGTGTAGCTGAGCGGTTGTTTCACTGTCTTGCATTTTGATCATGTTTAGTTTGTTGAGGAGGAGGTCTCTCTTGCTGATTCTGGTGTCTGACGTCCCCTCGTGCAGCTCGATCAACTTATTCCACAGTTCTTTAGCATTGTTGAATGGGCCGACGCGGTTGAGTTCTTCCTTCATCAGTCCATACTGGAGAGTTTGAGTGGCTTTTGTGTCCGCTTCTATCTTCTTCATGAGTGAAGCGCCCCACTCAGAGTATCCTTGATTTTCTCCTTGCGCGTTTTTTGGCATCTCCAGTCCAGACTGGGTGATGATCCACATTTCCACCTGAGTTTTCAGGTGGACCTCCATTCTGCTCTTCCAGTAGAAAAAAACCTCATCGAAGAACAAAGGAGGGTGCGCGGTACTGTAACATTCTTGGATGGTCATTTAGTGTTCCTGAAAATAATCAAAAGCAAAAGGCTCGTTCCAAGACTTTGTCTTGGATTAGTAGTGCGATATACAAAAAAAACTTAAAAATAATTTGAGTGGTGTTACACCAACCTCGAAGAACGAAGAAAAATAAAAATATAATTTAAAAAAACGAACGAATTTTTTTTTGAAAAACTGCTCAGTTGGCGATTTCACCAAGGTTAAGCAACCCGCTCTGATACCACTTGTGGGATCGTTGTAATCGTTAGAGAGGGGAGGGGTAAATAGCGATTACGTAAAATTTTTTGAAAAAAATCAGAACACAGCGGAAGTATTAAAAATCACAATGCTAACACGTTTCTTTTTTACTTGGTTCGGAGTCTTTGACGGCTCCTACTCTAAGGCTCACGGTCCTTGACCACTTTCGTTGGGCAATTCTATAAGTCAAAAAAGTATTACAAATATTTGAGTTGAGTACAGAATTTTAACAACGAAATAAAATATACCGATGACACCGGAAGGATCGTAGAATATCTTGGGCGATGTGTCATCGATCTTGATCGTTTGCGGCGCGAAAGAACTCGAGCATGGAAGAATTCTGAAGAGCGTTAGCGTGCTTGAGTTGCAAGAAGGCTTCTTTGCGTTGAATGGAATTGATTCTGGAAAGCAAGGGGTGAAGCCCCTTATATAGGCAGTTCTCGGGCACTTGAGGCTTGTGGGTGGCCTGACACGTGTCGCGAATCCGGCACGTCCTTATCCGTAGACTTGTCCAAACTTCTATCCTCTGATCTTGGGCGCCTGGGATCCCTGGGGCGCCTGATGGCTCACGGGCGCCTAAGTTGCTGATGTGGCAACCTGCCAGCTCAGTCGAACTCACCCGCTGGAACAAGCCATCTGGGGCACCTGATAACTATCAGGCGCCTAGCTTTTTGGGTGCTTGACTCCTCTCAGGCGCCTGGGTTGCAGTGGTAAGGAACTCATCACTCCTACAACCAGGGTTATTCTAAGATCAATGTATAATATAAATAATTGAATAAATCATAGTTTGAGCTATCTTGGTTTTGATTTTGGATTTCAAAATGAAACCCTAGGTCGAACCGACGCCAACTATTCCCTCTTCCATGGAACGCATCCTCACCTACTCCTCTCAGGAGAAGTTACCATTTGCCAACCGGCTCCTCCAGTTGGACTTTTGCTCGGCCTCTGAGACTGCCAGATCTCGAGACGTCCGTTCCTTGACCCGCCTCTACTTCTGTCTGCAATCCTCGCTCGGGTAAGACTCCTGCCCAATATTCTGGATCATGACTTCGTTACCCAGTCCATGACCAGGACTTCTTGCTCAACCCTGCAGGTCAAGACTTCGTGCCTATGTGAACTAGGACTTTCCAGCACACTTGGTAAATCAATTAGATAACAATACACACTTAACTTTGAACCCTTTGCCATTATCAAAACCAGGATTGATTTGGTGCTTTCGGCACCAACACATCCGAGGGTCGTGAGCCAAAGGAAGAGAATTTCAAGGGGCGAGCTGGAGAAGTGGACTTCAAGGCATACGCGAATGATGAACCTCGGAGAGGTTAAGAGTGAGTTTGTAAGATGAGCAGTTGACTGGCAAGGGAAGCAGTTGACTGACAGCGCTGAGAGGAAACTCACAGAAAGATCAGTCGACTGGGGTTGAAACCAGTCGACTGGTCTATTCGAAATCTAGCAGTTAGGCTAGCCATTGGCTGGGCATCAGTCGACTGGTCCTGGTGGCAGTCAATTGGTGTCGAGGCTGAGTTGTTTTGTTGACAGGTCTCTCCTCTATTTAAAGAGGAGCTTGAGACTTGAGAAGGGTTAGTTGTTCTATTGTGAATGATTCTTGCTCAAGTGCTCAAGCTTCCAAGTCCACTCTATTCCTCCTAATCTTAGCTTTCATCTTGTAAAGAGGAAGAGAAATTTGTGAGAGGTTGTTCTCCATCGAGAAGGAGAAAGCATTAGCTGGAGATAGCCCGGGAGTGATCCACCGAAGGATCAAGGGTTTGTCCACCTCAAGGACACGTCATGGAGTAGGAGCAAGTAATCTCTGAACCATGTAATGTTTTGTGTTAGCATTGTTTTAATTATAGTTTGTATTTTTGCTTATACACTAACCTTGTAGGAAGAAACCAATGAATTGGGTGAGAAGCTATTCACTCCCCCTCTAGTCGGTTCATCGATCTCAACAAGTAGTGTCAGAGCGCAAGGTCGTTCTTTAATTTGACTAACCGCCTAGAAGAGCACTTCATCAAAATGGCCAGTCGCACATCCAACCACCCAAATTCGAAGAAGAATTATCTTGGTGGAATAAGAGGATGGAGGTATTCTTCGATACTGATTTCGATATTATGTTAATAATGAAAACGATTTTGAAGTGCCTAGAGATCAAGAGAACAAGTCACTCAAAAAGATAAGATGGAACAAGAAGCAAATGGATGATTATCTAGCAAATCCAAAAGTCTTACACTATCTACTACGTATGCTTCCCCAACAAGAGGAAACAAGGATTGAGAGCTACACAAGTGCCAAGGATTTATGGGACAAGATAGTAGAGCTTCATGAGGGTACATCGGAAGCAAAGTTGGCAAAAAAAGACCTTCTCCGATCTCAACTCTGTTGGGATCTCCCAGCACCAAAACACAAAACGCAGCGGAAACAAGATCCCTCGAGCGATCCACACGAAAGAAAAACTCGTACAAAGTTTATCTATCTAATAGATCTATCTACAGTGTATACCTTTGGAGCGTGCCATTTCGCTTATCCTGCTCGTCCAAGATGCGCCGGATCTCTTGCACATTCAAGTGTTCGTGCCTCTATTCGTATCCACACAGACATGATCTCTCAACTTCGGAAAGAACTACCTTAGTTGTGCTAGCAACTTGAGGTAGTTCACAAGACAACCAAGAACCCAAAAGGGGTTCGGCCAAGGGAGAAGAGGAAGAAGAGAGGAAGAGAAGAAGGGGTATCTCTCACTTGTCATTCCAAATGACTCGACTCTCTTTGATACTCATCCCATAAATATAAAGGGTTTTTTGTCTCTTTGACTTCCCTTCATTAAAGCCAATAAAGAGCACATCTTTTCATGTGTCTCTTCACCTTCTCTTCATCCAATGAAGAGAGACTCTTCTCTTTCCTTCATTAAATACTTTAATGAATTTCCCCTGCAATTCCGACCGGGCCTCTCGGGCACCCGACCAAGTCTGCCGAGCAAGTCGCCGAGCTCCCGACCCAGTCTGTCGAGCGCCGAGCTCCCAACCAAGTCCCTGAGCTCCTGACCCGAGCTCCCGACCCGAGTCTCCCAAGCTCCTGTTCTAAGCTCCTAAACTAGTCTCCCGAGTTCCCAACTCGATCTCCCGATCAGATCTTCCGATAAGATCTCCCGAGTTCCCAACTCGGGCTCCCGATCAGATCTCCCGAGTTCCCAACTCGGGCTCCTAATCAGAATTCCCGAAGCATCATGTCCTTAGTGTGTGACCCAATAGGTTCTCGTGACGTTGGCAATGCGCCTAAACGCTTTAGACACATAAGCAATGAGTGACATCTAGCAATGTATTATTGCTACCCAAGTAACAAGAAAAGTTGAGATCCGACTAAACCTCCGTGACTATGATAATGTATGGCATTGTCCTTCTATCCTTGATATCTAGATCGACCAATGAGGCATAGACCGGGTCATCCTTGATCAATCTATGTGTTTCTTGATCCTCGAGTAGAATCACTCAAACAAATGAGCTCAATATCTCATATTGACTCATTTGAGCATGGTCATGCGTTTTAGTAGTCCTACTCGATCAAGGGGCCCACAGATATCACTCCTGTCATATGGGAGGGATAGATCCCATCTACATCACTCACATCCCTCCGCATAATTCATTACATACCCAGTGATCGCCTTTATAGTCCACCCTGTCACGGGTGACGTTTGACGATACCAAAGTACATAACTCCTTATATAGGGAACCGTAGTGACTTCAGGTCTAAGGACTATTCATACTAATAATCACACGAGAAAGTTTATGACACTCATATGATAATCTATGAAACTTTCTTATGACGGGTCAATTCAGTACACATTCTCTAATGTATACCCATGTGTCAACTTGATATCACATATTCATGACTTGTGAGCTCAAGTCATCAATTGACCTACATGCTAGTCTCCATGCATTAATATTGTCCCTGAATATTAATGCTTGACTAGGAATAATTTAGTGTAGTGTTCTCTACATTATCTCACTATCGATTCAACCAATCGATATAATGTAAATAAGAACCTACTACACAAGGACATTATTATACTTAGTTATTTGGCACAAAAATAAAGTAAGTATAATAACCAAAGATGCCTTTATTAATGATAGTATATGCTACAAAAAGTCTCTAGTCAATCATCACATAATTGGCTCTAGGGCTCCTACTAACAAACTCAACAACATTAAGTTTGATAAAGGGGAGAAGGTATCTAACTTACATGCTAGAATTAAGAAAATTTTAAATGGACTAACAAGTGTAGGTGAGCAACTCTCCAACCGAGGCATATTAATGAAAGTCATCAATGCCTTCCCAAGAACCACAAATTGGAGCTCAATGGCGGACTCATATTACATATCCAAGGATCTAGAGAAAAGTTCGTTCGATGAATTTTTCTCAACTATGGAGTTCCATGAAACTCGGATTGGTGGATTGAATGTAGAAGCCCATCAACCAAGAGGAGTGACCCTTGCGGTAAACAAGGGAAAAGGTAAAAAGAAGAAGCCTCCTCATCCGACTCAGAAGAATCAAGTGTATTCATGGATAGTGATGATGAAACCTACATGGTAAGAAAAATGAGAAAAGCTTTTAAACATTTTTCAACTAACAAATCTCATGGTAGGAAGAGTTCAAGAAGCAAGAGTAGAATAAAAAAAAATATATGCTATAATTGTCAAGGAGAAGGACATATGAAGGATGAAAGCCCTCTTTTAAGGAAGAAGGAAGGGAAGAAGAAAGAAGAAAAGAAGAAAGCAAAAGAAAAGGGGAAGAAGGCCCAAAGCTTAAAGGCAACATGTGATGAGTCATCATCATCGAAAGAGGAGAAACACCATGTATCTTATTTTACCTTAATGGGAATTGAAGATATAGTCTTCATCCGAAGTTGAAGAAGGAAAATGTTCAAGTGAAGATGAAGGGAGCTCAAGTGAAGAAAGAGGCTCAACTTCGAATTCTGACGTTCGATAAGTGAAGTACACAATTTACCCACTACTACTTTAGTTAAAATCATTTCTAGCACTAATGATGATTTATTTAAAGCTAGAAAGAAAATTAAATATTTGGAAAATGAAATTTGCATGCTAAATGAAAAATCAGAATCCATGACACTTAGGGTGCTTTTGGTTGGGGGTTATCCTTGATAACCTTGGTTATCCATCCAAGGTTATCAACGAAAATCTTGTTTGGTTTAGAAAATTAGCGATTCCCAAGTAATGATCGATGCCCGAAATGTCAGCAAAAGGGTCATGCAACCAAGAATCGGAAAACCTTAGGAAAGTAAGGGGGCGTTTGGTTTGTATTTTCCAGTCTGTTTTCCATTTTCATTTTCTATAGAAAATGCGGTTTTCTGGAAAACATGTTTGGTTTGCATTTTCCAGCTTTGTTTTCTAGAAAATAACATAGCATTTTCTGGAAAACTGGAGAATGAAAAAATGATATTTTTCCATAAAACTAGAAAATGCGGTTTTCTGGAAAATGAAAATGAAAAACGAAACAAACCAAACGCCCCCTAAGGTTTTTCTTGATTCCGAGGTTATGAAACTTATCTTTCCAAAATTATCCTCCATATTTATATTTAAGAAGAAAATAACCATTACAATTTATTAATTTCTAAAAGTATTATTCGCAGTCGTCGACTGACAACAACGGTCAGCGACCACCGTCGGCGACCGGCGGCCACCGCCGGCGACCGACGGCCACTGCCAGCGATCGGCGACCACCGTCGGCGATCGACGATCGACGACCACCGCCGGCGACCGGCGACGGCGACCACCGTCGGCGACGGCGACCACCGTCGGTGACGGCGACCACCGCCGGTGACCGACGACCACCGTCGGCGACCGACGACCACCGTCGGCGATCGGCGACCACCACTGGCGGCCGACGACCGGCGACCACCGTCAATGGTCAGTGACCGACGACTAGCGACCACTGCCGGCGATCGGCGACCACCGCCGGCGTCCGGCGACCGGCGAGCACCGCCGGCGGCCGGCGACCGACGACCACCGTCGGCGACCACCGCTGGCGACCACCGTTGGCGACCAGCGACCACCCGACATTCACCACCGGTGACCATCGTCGATGGTCGGTGACCGACGACTGCCGTCGATGGCCGGCGACCGGTGGCAAGCGACCACCATCGACGACCGACGGTTGGGGCCGATCGTTGGCAGTCGACGTCGACAGCAGGCCGACAGCCACCGACGATCTACGCCGATCACCGGTGTTCGGTGCTGACAGTCGGCCGTCGGTGTTGGACATCGACTGCCTACATGGACACCGACGATCGACGTCAACGCCGACATAGATGTCGTCGATGAATATTTTTTTAATTTAATATTTTAATAAAATTATCTAAATAAATTCAAAAGGGCAATATGGTAAATATTTATTATGTTATAGACTATTACCTCCAAACAAACAAGATTTTATTTGATTATCTAAATTAAACTAAACAACTTCAGATTATGTTTCATTTCCTATTACCTTAGTTATATGATTACTTGGTAATCACATAACTAAGGTTATATATGATAACTTGAATCAAACGCACCTTAAGGATAGCATGCATGCTTCCTCTTCTTCTAGTTTAAATGATTCATGTTTAGATGAGGAAAATAGAAAATTAAGGGAAAAAGTAGATAACCTTACTAAAGCCCTTAGGAAATTTGAAGTTGGCTCCAACACTTTAGATATAATTATTAGGAGCCAAAGAGCAAGCTTCAAGAAAATCGGGCTAGGATATGGTCAACCAAATAATGAAAAAGTCTACCATTGCTTGCTAGTTAGGGGTCAATAAAAAACCAAGACCCTAGATAGAAAATGGATCCCCAAGGAATATTTGGTTAACCCAAGTAGAAAGAACCTCTATTAGGTGTCAAAGTCAATCCTCAAAGGTTAGAGGATTTATGGTTAGTCAAGCATGAATACTAAAATTTAAATTTTTAAAAAATGGTTGACTTGAGACCTTAAGGGGGAGCACTTAGCCAAATAGAAATCTTGATCAAATGGGCTAAGTAGGGATTACCTTTATTACATCTCATAATAACTTGATTCATGATTTTATGCATATGAGATGTTAGGATGATACAAATAATTCACTTGTGCTTATAGCATTTTGATGAGTTATTAGATGTATCATTTTAGTAATAATAGACCAACTATGGGAAAGTAAATGTTTAATTAATGGACATCTTGCCCATAGATCATAGTTGGATATTTCAAATGTTTTGAAAACAATTCTATGTTTTATTTGTTGGTGCATTGATTTGAAAAATATATGGTTTCAAAACTAGAGGTTGAAAGTGATACAAAATGGATGGTTTTTTCAAGTTTTTGAGTTTTGGTAAAAAATTCAAAAATATTTTTATTTTTCATGAAAACATATTTTTTTCCTGTTAGAGGATGTCAACAAAAATATGTTTGAAAATTTCATAATTTTTTGAATTTTCTAGAATTATTAATGCATTTTTGAATTTCAACTCAAAAGGCTGAAATTTGAAATTGATTAGTACCAGTCGACTGGTGCAGAGGACTAGTCGACTGGAAACTCTGTGGAAGTGTTCTTCGAAGAGGTCAGTCGACTGATATCTGTCTCAGTCGACTAGTACCTGAGTTTTCTAATTTCTACTTATTTTCATAATTTAAAACTTTATTTTCATTTGATACCATAGGTTAATATTGATTGGTACAATCTTTTTGATGGTGCCAAAGGGGGAGAACTAAAAGGTTTAAGTTAGAACTTAACTTATTTCTTCATGTTTGTGTAAAATTTAAAAATCATGAGATAAAACATAGGTTAATGGGGAGCTTGGATACTTTTAATGCTTCATATAATACTATGCTTTGTAATTTTCAAATTGTTATTTTGTGCCTAACTTAAACATATTGTCACACATCAAAAAGGGAGAGATTGTTGGTGCAATCAACCTAGGTTTGATCGGATAGATCATGGGTTTTGATGTGTGTGTCAACATGATTAAGTTAGGTTTTCATATTGGTTTGATGTGTGTGTTTAAGTCATGCAGACTTGGTGAACCACACATGAGGAACAACGGAGTGTGCATCCGAGGGACGAGAGCTAAAGGAAGAGGACTTTAAAGGGCAAGCCAAGGAAGTAGACTTCAAAGGCATACGTGAAGGATGACATGGAAACAAGTCGCAGGCTTGTGTGCATCCGAGGGACGAGAGCCAAAGGAAGAGAACTTTAAGGGGCGAGCTGGAGAAGTAGACTTCAAGGCATATGCGAAGGATGGACTTCGGAGAGGTTAAGAGTGAGTTTGTAAGCTGAGTAATCGACTAGCAAGGGAAGCAGTCGACTGGCAACGCTGAGAGAAAACACATAGAAAGATCAGTCAACTGGGGTTGGAACTAGTCGAATAGTCTATTCGAAATCCAGCCATTAGGCTAGCCGTTAGCTGGGCATCAGTCAACTGGTCCTGGTGGCAGTCGACTGGTGTCGGAGCTGAGTTATTTTATAGACAACTCTCTCCTCTATTTAAAGAGGAGCTTGAGACTTGAGAAGGGTTAACTGTTCTATTATGAAAGATCCTTGCTCAAGTGATCAAGCTTCCAAGTCCACTCTCTTCCTCCTAACCCTAGCTTTCATCTTGTAAAGAGGAAGAAAATTTTATGAGAGGTTGTTCTCCATCGAGAAGGAGAAAGCATTAGCCGGAGATTGCCGGGGAGTGATCCACCTAAGGATCAAGGGTTCGTCCACCTCAAGGACACACCGTGAAGTAGGAGCAAGCAATCTCCGAACCACGTAAAGGTTTTGTGTTAGCTTTGTTTTAATTGTAGTTTGTATTGTTAGTAGGAGCCCTAGGGCCAATTATGTGATGATTGACTAGGGACATTTTGTATCATATTCTATCATTAAAAGACATGTTTGGTTATTATACTTACTCTATATTTTGTGTCAAATAACTAAGTATAATAATGTCCTTGTGTAGTAGGTTCTTATCTACATTATATCGATTGGTTGAATCGATAGTGAGATAATGTAGAGAACACTACACTAAATTATTCCTAGTCAAGCATTAATATTCAAGGACAATATTAATGCATGGAGACTAGCATGTAGGTCAATTGATGACTTGAGCTCACAAGTCATGGATATGTGATATCAAGTTGACACATGGGTATACATTAGAGAATGTGTACTGAATTGATCCGCCATGAGAAAGTTTCATAGATTGTCATATGAGTGTCATAAACTTTCTCATGTGACTATTGGTATGAATAGTCCTTAGACCTGAAGTCACTACGGTTCCCTACATAAGGAGTTATGTACTTTGGTATCGTCAAACGTCACCCGTAACAGGGTGGACTATAAAGGCGATCACTGGGTATGTAATGAATTATGTGGAGGGATGTGAGTGATGTAGATGAGATCTATCCCTCCCATATGACGGGAGTGATATTTGTGGACCCCTTGATCGAGTAGGACTACTAAAACGCATGGTCATGCTCAAATGAGTCAATATGAGATATTGAGCTCATTTGTTTGAGTGAGTCTACTTGGGGATCAAGAAACACATAGATTGATCGAGGATGACACGGTCTATGCCTCATTGGTCAATCTAGATATCAAGGATAGAAGGACAAGGTCATACATTATCATAGTCACAGAGGTTTAGTCGGATCTCGACTTTTCTTATTACTTGGGTAGCAATGATGCATTGCTAGATGCTGCTCATTGCTTATGTGTCTAAGGTGTTTAGGCGCATTGCCAACGTCACGAGAACCTATTGGGTCACACACTAAGGGCATGATGCTTCGGGGAATCTGAGTGGGAGACCGAGTTGGGAACTCGAGAAGTCTGATCGGGAGCCCGAGTTGGGAACTCGGGAGATCTGATGGGGAAATCAGATCGGGAGCCCGAGTTGGGAACTCGGGAGACCTGATCGGGAGATCTGATCGAGAGCTCGAGTTGGGAACTCGGGAAACTAGTTCGGCAGCTCGACGCTCGGCGGACTGGGTCGGCGCTCGGCGGATTGGGTCGGCGCTCGGCGGACTTGGTCGGGAGCTCGGCGCTTGGCGGACTGGGTCGGGAGCTCGGCAGACTTGGTCGGGAGCTCGGCGCTCGATGGACTGGGTCGGCGCTCGACAGACTAGGTCGGGAGCTCGGTGCTCGGCAGATTGGGTCAGGAGCTCGGCAGACTGGGTCGGGAGCTCAGCGACTAGCTCGGCAGACTGGGTCGGGAGCTCGGCGACTTGCTTGGTAGACTAGGTCAGGAGACCTAGTCGGAAGCCCGAGAGGCCCGGTCGGAATTGCATGGGGAAATTCATTAAAGTGTTTAATGAAGGAAAGAGAAAAGTCTCTCTTCATTGGATGAAGAGAAGGTGAAGAGTCACATGAAAAGATGTGCTCTTTATTGGCTTTAATGAAGGGAAGTCAAAGAGACAAAAGACTCTTCATATTCATGGGATGAATATAAAAGAGAGTCTTGTCATTTTGAATAAAAGTGTGTGAGCCTTCCCTTCTTCCCTTCCTCTCTTCTTCCTCTTCTCCCTCTTGGCCGAAACTCCTTTTGGGGTTCTTGGTGGTTTTGTGAACTACCTCAAGTTGCTAGCACAACTAAGGTAGTTCTTCCCGAAGTTGAGAGATCGTGTCCATGTGGATACGAATAGAGGCACGAACACTGAACGTGCAAGAGATCCAGCGCATCTTGGACTAGCGGGTTAAGCGAACAGCACACTCCAAAGGTAAACACTGTAGATCGATCTATTAGATAGATAAATTTTGTACGAGTTTTCTTTCGCATGGATCGCTCGAGGGATCTTGTTTCCGCTGCGTTTTTGTGTTTTGGTGCCGGGAGATCCCAACATGTATTTCCGCTTGCACACTAACCTTGTAGGAAAAAACCAACAAATTTGGTGAGAAGCTATTCACCCCCTCTAGCCAGTCCATCGATCCCAACAGACCTAACTTGACTCGGTCGACTACATCAAAACGTACCTGGGGTACTTACACTATATCCTTCTCAGAAGGTCGTACGTTAATCTATTCGTGCAATTCAAATTCCGAAAATAACTCATCTAATTTAATTTTAGAGAGATCTTTGGAGACATTGTAAGGATCTACCATTGATGCCCACAAAGTGTTCCTAGGAAACGCATTTAGTGTATACCTAATCACGTTGCGGTTCTCCACCTTCTGACTGATTGCGTGGAATCCATTGAGTAGGCCCTGAATGCGTGCGTGGAGTTGGTTGACCATTTCTCCTTCCTGCATTTTCATGTTATTCAATTTATTGAAATAGAGATCCCTTTTGCTTACCTTAGTATCCAAATTCCCTTCATGCAACTCTATGAATTTGTTCCAAAGATCTTTCATGTTGTCGAAAGGGTCGATGCAGTTGAGTTCCTCTTTGGTTAGGCCACATTGAAAAGTTTGGGTAGCTTTAGCATCAACTTCTTGTTAGAACCGTGACCGTCAAGCTAAAGGGGGGGGGGGGTGAATAGCTTTTCTTCGATTCTCTACCTACAACATTAGCAAGCGCACGCGGAATAACAATTAAACAAACTAAAATCAATGCTAACGCCAACCTTTACGTGGTTCGGAGATGATGCTCTTACTCCACAGTTGTCCGTAAGGTGGACGATTCCTTCATCCTTCGGTGGATCACTCTCCGGCTAGCTCATGTAGCTCCATGTGGGTGGAGAAACCTTGCCACAACCCAAACTTCACCTCTGAGCTCTTAGACTACTATTTGGCCTTTAACCAAAGCCAAATTCGTCAAATTTCTCAGCCAAAACGAAGCTCTCTTTAAATAGAGCCTAAGGCTGAAAACCTCTACCAGTCGACTGCCCCCAGGCCAGTCAACTGGTCCCAGCCAAACAGCATCCCAACGGCTAGCTGTAACGGCTAGTTTTCGACATGATCAGTCGACTGGTCTTACTGTGAGTTTGAGTTTCTCCGCTGGCAGTCAACTGCTCCATTCCCAGTTGACTGCCCAGCTTACAATCTGACTCTCCCTAACTCCGAAGACCCTCCTTCGCGTATGCCTTCAAGTACACTCTCTTGGCTTGCCCCTTGAAGTCCTCTTCCACCGGCTATCGTCCCTCGGATGCGCACGCAAGCCCTCGTCTTGCCTCCATGCCACTTTTCACGTGTGCCCTTTGAAGTCCACTTCCCGGCTTTTCCTTGGAGTCCTCTTCCCTCGGCTCTCGTCCCTCGGATACGTCCTCCATGTGTGACTCACCAAGTCCTGCAAAGTCAATCACACATATCAAATAACAAAAGTAAACCTAACTTAAACCCTTTGCCCAAACATCAAAACACATGATCACTCCGGACCATAGATTGCCCCAACACTTCTATCTTCTTTTTCAAGGCAAGTTCCCACTTCTCATAATCCACAAGTTCTCCTTCTTCATTGCAGGGTAACTCGAGGTCATTTCAGATGATAATCTATATATCTACCTAAGTTTTCAGGTGGACCTCTATTCAACTCTTCTTGTAGCCAAAATCCTCGTTGGAGAAAAGAGGCAGGTGGGCGGTGTTGTAGCCTTCTTGTTGGGCCATAGAATTTGCAAGTACACAAACAAAGAAATGGATACCAAAACTTGGTCGTGGATTAGTAGTGCATGAAGAAATAACGAAAATGAAAATATTGAGTGGTGTTGTACCAACTTCGAGAAACGAGAACAACTCGAATGTCAAAAACTATTATAAAGGGTGATTGCACCATTTCTAATTAATTCGAGAATCATAAATCTGAAAATAAAAAAATGCTTGAATGGTGGTTTCACCAATTCAGAGTGACTCTGCTCTGATAGCAATTGTAGGATCGATGAGAGTGATAGAGGGGGGAAGTGAGTTGCGCTCGCTCATTCACATTTTTAGAATTTGAACGTAGAGAAAACCAAGTATACAACAGAAATAAGAAAGAGAGAAAAACAAACACGACTAATACATGTTTGTTTTTATTTGGTTCGAAGTCTATAATGGCTCCTATTCCAAGGCCCATTATCCTTTATCCTTACTTTGGGCAATCCACTATTAGTTTGAAATAAGTACAGATATATTATAAGTGATGTACAAAATGTAATAATTATACCAATGGCCAAAGTGTTGAAGGTTGAAGTGATGTCGTTGGAGCAGTGTTTCACCCTCTTTGAGCTGCTTCGAGCGCAACACATAAGAGAGTAGATTGTAGAATTATTGATGGTGAAGCTCTAGGTCGAAGCCCCTTAAATAGTGTCTCTCAGGCGCCTGCACACTCTCTTGGGTGCCCCCATGCTGGTGATGTGGTTAAGCTGCATCAAAACTTGATCTGTCAAGTTTTATCCTTTCCCAAGAGCCCGCATACCTCCCAGGCATTGTATGGTGACGTGGATCAACTAACGAGCGTGCACCAACTCAATCGAACATTGGCTGGTAGAGGGTGCAAGATAGAGTATGGACAATGATGTCGATGGACATGCACAGTATGGACAATGATAGTGGGCGACACTGATTGCTACCTTATCCTTGGTATCTCATACGGAAGATGAGTAGGCAACCAACATGCTCCGCAGAGAGAGTGAGAGATGGTACACGAGTGAGCACATATATGCTACCATGGTTTCCCTTCTAGATCTGACAATTTGTCAGCCATGGCATAAGGGTCTCCATTATTGATGCAGTCTGACCCGATTGTTGTTTTGGTGTTGACACCGATTTAAGTTTGGTTGAGTAAATTCATATTAAGCCCTGGCCGGGTCCTGGTGAGTGAAGTTGGGTGATGGAAACCCCGGTGAGTGAAGCCAGGTCCTGGTGAGTGAAGTCGGGTGATGGAAACCCCGGTGAGTGAAGCCAGGTCCCGGTGAGTGAAGCCGGGTGATGGAAACCCCGGTGAGTGAAGCCAAGTCTCGGTGAGTGAAGCCGGGTGATGGAAACCCCGGTGAGTAAAGTCGGGTCCTGGTGAGTGAAACCGTGTGATGGAAACCCCGGTGAGTGAAGTCGGGCCCCGATAAGTGAAGCCGGGTGATGGAAACCCCGGTGAGTGAAGCCGGATCCTGGTGAGTGAAGCCGGGTGACTGAAATCCCGGTGAGTGAAGCTGGGTCCTAGCGAGTGAAGCTAGGTGGAAGAAATCCCGGTGAGTGAAGCCGGGTCCTAGCGAGTGAAGCTAGGTGACGGAAATCCTGGTGAATAAAGTCGGGTTCTAGTGAGTGAAGCCAGGTGACTGAGCATGAGTCAGCCAAGTGACTGGATCGGTCTGGAGTCCAATCAGGAGTTGGCACGAGCTCCCTTGTTAATAGATCGGTCTGGTGACCGATCCAGGGAATCTAATCGTTCTAGTGAACGATCAGAAAGAGAACAAAAACATTCTGTGTGGTTTCTGATCGTTCTGTGAACGATCAGAGAGAGAACAGAAAGAGTATGGAGAAAACCTGATCGGTCAAAGCGACCGATCAGGATGGCTCCTGATCGGTCCAGAGGTTCCTGATCGATCACTTTGACCGATCAGGGCATAACCTGATCGGTCAAGTGATCGATCAGGTTAGTAAAAGCTGGTGGGAGCTACTTAAAATCCCAGTGAGCTGGTGGATCGGTCTGGTGACCGATCCCCGATCTCTGATCGGTTAGTGTGACCGATCAGAGCTTCACTGGATCGATCAGGCAGGAGCCTGATCGATCAGGCCCATCACTGATCGGTCAGGGTGACCGATCAGTGTCTGATAACTTTAATTTGAATCATTGTCAGATGTCTGATTCCGCTCTGATTCCTGCTGATTCACTTTTGATTCATTTCGATTTGCTGTGCTAATCTTTTGATGAGTGTGCAGGTGATACAAGGATGACACAAACCAAGAAGGAGGGTCAATTGGAGATTTTTGCTTCAGGCATGTTTGTTTGTTTTTCATTCACAGGATTCAACGGCTTCTGGCGCGGGCTGGCAACTGTCTGGCTAGAGCTGGCAACTGACCTGAGGCTCGGCTGAAGAGGTTTCAGTAGACTGAGCCCAGTAGAGGTCAGTGGTGGTTGTAGACGCGCCTGACGATGAGCAGAAGGAAGTTTAAGAGGGAGAGGCTGGCGATGCAGACACAACAAAAACAAGAAACAGAAAAACAAGCGAAAGGTTTTGCGAGGTTTTGGCTGTGTGATTGTTGTGCTGTCTGAGTATTGTTTCTTCTCCCTTGAAGCTTCCTACTGCATCTATTGTGTGTAAGTTTCTTCTCGAGTCTCCGTGTGCTTAATCTGATATCATTCTTGAGACTATTGTGGAAAGGTTACTCCACCGAGAATGAGTTCTATTCTATCCGGATTTCAGGGGCTTGATCTGCCGACGATCAAGGGATCGCCCACCTTACGGGCACGCCAAGGAGTAAGGGCAAGTTATTCCCGAACCTTGTAAACCTTCTGAGTTAGCGTTTGTTCTCTGTCTTGTTCTTTCTGTTTCGTGTTATTGCTTCTGTTGCTAACCCTAAGTGCAGAAAGACTTCAAAAAAGCGAAAAATTTGTATGTCTGACTATTCACACCCTCCCCTCTCTAGCCATCCAATGTCCAACATTCATGGTTACTTTGGTATGGTTATGTATGTTTTGATGATATATATTTATCCTTTTCATAAAAAAAAATAAAAATAAATGAGGAATAGATCACCGAACAAAGTGAAGCAGTTATGCTGACAAAATAACATGAAGGGGTATAATAATGTAGATTAGAATTAAGAAAAGCAAGTAAATTAGTCTTAATAAGAGTATAAAATATGCCTAACCTATGCTCATCATCTGAATTCATCGCTAAATCAGGGACGAATTCCTAATTCGTCACTGAATCAGCGACGAATACCTGATTTGTCGCTGATTTAGTGATGAATTAGGAATCCGTCGCTAAATCTAATATTCCGATCAATAATTTACTCTAAATTTAACAACGAATTATAAATTCGTCACAAAGTTTGTGACGAAATTTGACTTCGTCACAAATTTAGTGACGAATATATAATTCATCGCTAAATTTATTAAATTTGGACCAGTCCAAAATTTATTTGTCCAATGAATCCATAATTTTTCACAAGATTTGTTGTTATTTTGTGATAAATTATTTTATTGCTAATTTTGTGTCATAGTGGTGAGATTTTTAAACCCTAAATAAATTACTGACATGTAAAAAACGTGAGTGAAAACGACTGCTTCGACGATGTTCCCGAACTGTTCAACCAAAGCATGTCTGGGTGAATCTGTGTTTTTTTTTCGTCATGCCGCATTTTTAGAAAATCTGAATCATTACTTCCATGAAACAAATAACTATGCTTTTAGGTTCTAAGCAGTTTTGATTTTTTAAGAATTTGTTCTCATTTGTGGTTGATAATCAGTCTTACAGAATAAGTTCAACACCAAAAGAACGTCTTCTCGGAAGGCCAGTTGCTGCTCTCAATCACAATCCCGGTTGTGAACAAAGAAAAAAAGGAGAATGACCGGGCCCGGAAGCCTTTGGACGCATGGGTTCAGACAACATGGGAAGGATGATTTCCACACCTCCAAGAAACTCCTCGGCACCTCCACGGTCTGCTTATGGTGCCGCATCACCAGAAGGGAATTGATAAATTCTGCCGAGTCTACTTTGACTTCCTACTGCAATCTATGGACCGCGAGAAGCCATTACTGCTTGAACCATCCATTTCATCTCCAACGCCGACTCCTTATCTTTTTTCTGATGTGATAAGTCTCCTTCCTCTTTTTGTCGTACTTTTCTTATTCATGTGGTGGAAGATTATTTGGATGAACCTATATATCTGGAATTAAGATTAAGATATCTCGTCAATAGCGGACGTTGGACCCTTTCATCGTTTGCTAAGACATACCTTTGCATATTCCTTCTATTATAAAGCTGCTGCAAATTCTGCTCTTGTTATTGTGTTAATTGTTCATCGAGGACGATCACAACCTTTAGATTAAAGGAAAGATGGGATATTCTGCAGCATACAGAGTTCCAAATCCATTTCTAATGAAAGGGTCGGTGAATCATATGCTTTAACTCTTTTAAGGATGCAACACTTACCCCTACTTGGTGTATCTTCCCTGTGTTTCTTCTAGTTTTGCAATGGAGATCAAAATATTTTCAATAATAATGATGCATCCCATGAAGACAATTAACTCTATCTATGTTCGTCAACTGCTATTGCTGATGTTAATATACACAGGACAATTAAGAATCAAGCAAGCCCTGAATTATAGTCCAGCCCAACTCTAATTCCTGGATCCCAACTTAACTCCGGGATCCATCCTTGCAAGCAACTATTACTGTCTCTGGTTCATGTCCAAAGTCCCCAACCAGATAGTTTACTATGCTCATGGATGGTTTACTATTGCAAGTACTTAATTCGGGTGGAGTTCAGATTGGCTCTCTCTGCTTACATCACTTTTCTTCCAACTACTCTTGTGTTTTGCATTTTCTTCAGAGTTTGATTACAACTATTATTTTCCTGACTATCATATTTGAGATCAATATGTATTACTTCTATTCATTCATAATGGATGACTTTAATGCTTGTCTTCTTGAAGTACCTTTAGAAATTCTCAAGTACTTCATAGAGGCCGCGGACCTTTCATATAAGGGTTGAGCACATATCGTATCTCTATTAGCAAATGTTTGTTTCTGAGCACAAACTCCTCCGATTCGAACATAATCGAGGTCAAGATCAAAGGCGATGATATCAACCTCTCCTTCGTATAAGGGTCGCGCATATATCTATCTCTATCGGTCGGACCCAAACTCCCAGACTCTGACATAGTCGGGGTCGAGATCAAACGCGATGATATCAACCTCCCCTTCGTATAATAGTCGAGCGCATATCGCATGTCTAATGACAAATGTCCATTTCCGAGCTCAAACTACCCCGACTCGGATATAGTCGAGGGTGAGATCAAATTAAACACGACAATATCAACCTCTCCTTCGTACAAGGGTTGAGTGCATATTGTATCTTCATCGGCAAATGCCCGTTTCTGAGTCCAAATTCCCCGACTCAGACATTGTAGAGGTCGAGATCAAAGACGACACTATATGCCGATAAGTCTCACCCATAGCACAATGTTGGTAATGGTAAGTCTCTACCCGACTTTGAAGAAATTCGGGAGTCGTGGATCGAGCACGACGTCATCATGCCGGTAAGAATTATTAGTTTCAAAATTCTAAAGACTTATGTGATAATAATTCAAAATTAATTTTAGATATTGCAGTATTAATGAAAAAAATCACAGAGTTGATATTCAAAATTTTGATATTATTTAGATTTATTTTAAAATTATTATTATTTAATTTTCATGTAATATTTTTAATTTATCATGCAAGTAATCTAATATGACAGAAAAATTAACATTCAAATTTTTATGCAAAGGAGTATTTTTGAAAATAATATCATCATGTAAATTCTTGATTTTTTAGAAAAACTATAATTAAGACTAGCAAGGTTATTTTTGTAAAAATTAAATTTCTATACTATCCTCACATTTTCTAATATTACTGATATGTTCTTCCTCCATTCTAGACATTGGTTCTTGTAACGACTATGCTTTTGGTACTTGAAACACTTATATGACTCTTGTCCATCCGGACTCCTGGCACTGGTACCTTAGTTGCTGCCGATGGGGTCGTCCGAATCTTATGAGTAAGACATTATCCCTGCACTTGAAATAAGTTATATGAAATTTAAAACTTGACATAATTAAATGGAAAATGATATGCTCAGTAAAAAATCTAAAGAAAAATCTCAGTGAATGGCGTGACACTTTGCATGCAACGATCCCCGACGGGTTCACCGTGCGCCCAGGGTATAGTTTGATTCGGGGCAGCGATCGGAGGCCGCCAATGGTGTCTAAGCGATAATCAAATATGTGTACGCAAAGTGTCACATCATTCACTGAGATTTTAATTGAGTTTTTTCACTAAGTGTATCAGAGCTCTAATTAAATTTACCTTTTTCACCCTTTCTCCCCCTCAATTCTTGGCCTTCTTGCTCCTTCGACGGTGAGTCTGATCAGAGCCTCCTGCTTTGATACCAATTGTAGGTTGGTACCATCGAAGGGGGGTGAATATCGACTTATGCTTTTTTGAAATCTCGTCGATTGTTCGTTCAACTTAATGTCAGAGTTGTTAGTAGCACAGCGGAATAAAATAAATAAAAGAAAACAACATAGAGATGACACGCGGGATTTATTTACTTGGTTCTCAACCCCCTATGGTCAGTACGTCCAAGGCCTATGTACTCAGCGTGAGCCCACTAATAATCTCCTTTCCGAAATTTTTAGAAGCGGAGAAAACTCATCTTACAGTTCAATATAACAAGCACAAATAACTAAAATTTAAGTACAACTAGTAATAAAAGCAAACAAACAAAAAATGAAGATCTCGGCCAATCCGGAAGTCCAAAGCGTAGCACACTTCCTCCTGGAGCTTCCTTGGTCGTAGAGTTTCGCCTTAGCACTTTTGCTTCGCAGAGAGTAATAGTAGAATGAAAGAATTGATGCTTTGGAGAGTAATAGTAGAATGAAAGAATTGATGCTTTGAAACTTTGGCTTGAACCCCTTTATATACTGGTCACTCGGCGCGCTCGTGTAGCCTTCTAGGGCACCCTCAATATTGATCCTTATCCGATCCGTTCATTGAGGGATAAAAGCTGTGGAAAGGGTCCTGGGTGCCCAGGACCTAAGGCACCAGAGTGACTCTTGGGCGGTCGGGTCATTCAGGCACCCGGGAGCAGTTCGGGCGCCCGGGCCATCCCGGGCGCCTGGGAGCTGTCCCGGGCTATAGTTTGCTTCTTGCTTTGCTTTTTCTCTCCTTTTTTGCCTCCAGCTTCAAATTCCTACAAGACAAGCAAACACAAAGCAAGCAAACATCCTAAGTCTAACTTCTGTAAACCTACCTAACCTACTTGGCATTGCTTGGAGTTAACTCTCCAAGAATTTACTACCTAAAGTTAACTCTCTTAGGGTTTCCCACTGCCTAGCTTCACTCACTAGGAATTTACCTTGCTTGGCTTCACTCAACAGGATTTTTACCCATCTTTACTCACCAGGATTTCTTGTCCGACCCGCGGTCAGGTATTCATGCCCAACTTCACTCACCAGGACTTCGTTCGCCTAACTTCACTCACTAGACCTAGCTTCACTCACCAGGCTTTCATGCCCGATCCTCGACCAAGACTTTGGTGCCCAACCCTCGACCAGGTCTTCATGCCTAATTACCCGAACCAGGACTTCGTTGCCCAACTCTTGGCTAGGTCTTCCTGCCCAATTCCCCGAACTAGGACTTTGTGCCCAACTTTACTCACCAGGTCTTTGGTGCCTTAACAAGGACTTATTTGCTAGTCATCTAATCCTGACTAGACTTTTCTTTGCCAAACATCAAGCCTTGTTTGGCTTAGTCCTTTGGTCTCTCTGACCAAATCTATGTTTAGTCACTTTGCTAAATATCAAGTTATGTTTAGCTTAACTCTTTGTCAAACTGACCAGACCTAGGTTTAGTTACTCTGCCAAATATCAAGTCCTATTTGGCTTAACCCTAGGTTCTTTGTTAATCATTCTGCCAAACATCAGGTCCTGTTTGGTTTACCATTTGGTCAAACTGACCAGTCCTGGGTTTACCCTATTAAATATCAAGTCATGTTTGGCTTAACCCTTGGCCAGACTTACCAGACCTTGGTATATTGTCAAATATCGAAACCCTGGAGGTTGATTGTTCTTGTTTGATACTTTTTGCACCAACATGTGTGTCATATTATACCTGTCATTTATTGATATATAGCATTATTGCATTCCTAGTGCTTATTTGTAGGTCATGATTTATGTTTTCATATCTGTGCATGTCATATTGAGGTTT
>JAGFNQ010002115.1:0-132332 GCA_024364735.1 Boesenbergia rotunda | reverse complement strand
GATGTGGGGAGATTAGGAATTGAGAGTTAATTGGGATTAATTCATTTTAATTAATTCTGATTACTCTAAATGGTATGTAGAGTTATGAATCATTAGAAATATTAAATTATTAATTATGCTAATTGATGCAGGGCGTTGACTTAGTTCCTGATCTCGGATATTAGTTTGGACGGGGGATCTCAGCGACTACGGACTTCGACTTGGGAGGTGGGTATCTCTGGCTTTTCTTTTAGATTTGTCACAGATATATATATATACTGGATATGCTTGGTTAGCAATAGAGTAATAGATTGTGGCATGACTCTTATATTTGTTTTGCTGATGTTGTTTGTGCCATAACTGATATGTGATACTTATACCTTTAGGACTTAGGTTATGGTGCATTATCCACGATCTTTGCATATCATGTTGATATAGGTGGACTAGATAGTGGATGCTGTTTGACCAGTGTTATGCATCATCGTGCACTGTACATCACTGTCGATCAGGGGCCCTTTTGGGTGAGCTAGGTCGATAGTCATACTGACCTACCCATACGGCCACTCATGGGTTAATGGTTGACGGAGTATTGGGTAGTGTGCTCTGTGCTGCTCCGCTCATGCACTCATGGGTTAGTGAATCTGAGCGTAGTAGCAGGCAGATGTCCCTTCTTGAGTAGTCCATATACCAAGAGATGAGAGGGAGAGGTCTCTCCCCCATTTATATACATGAGGTAGGGGTAACACTCAGACAGAGATGTCCTCCACAGATGACCTTAGGCTGATAGAGATATCGCTAGGATAGGCCATGGAGTAGGGGTGTTACACCGGCAGCATTCCGTCTACTCGATCGCTCAGGAGTAGTGATGGCAGAGTATGGACGGCAGTCACAGCCCTACGTCGGAGGGTGGCCTCCGCTCAGCTTCCTCCCGTACATAGGTGACGATGTCTGACCGACGGCAGGGGTGACCATGTCATTGCACCTTGTGTATTCGTTTATTTTGCCCTTACTTGTGCTTGTTTTTACTTGATGCTGCATTATGATTGACATGCACTTACAGGAGACCCTTATATCTGATCTTGGCGACTCTGCTACTTTGGTATGGTAGTTCTTATTTTGCTCTTGCAGTTGTTCTTATTTCTGCCTACGCACACGTTATTTCGGTAGTCTATTACCCTGTTGCTATCTTAGAATATCTTGTATATATATGATGAGATATTCGCTGAGTTCTATGACTCATTCCGTTACCTCCTTGTTTTTATTTCAGGATGATTGACTGGAGCGTGCCCGACAGCCTGTCCCAGTTTGTGTACTCGTCAAGATGTCTTCGAGATTTTTCGTCTAGTTTGTTGGTAGTATTTTCTATTATTTTTCTGCCGCTGTTGCTTTTGTGTTGGATTTAGTCATAATATACAGCAGTATAGTTGTATTTTTGTGAGACCTTTATGCCTTGTGTTTTGTCGTAAGTCGGACCGGTCCGCAGTCAGGTATGGTTTACTCGGTGTTATTTTATGTTCTGTTTTGATTTGAGGTCTGAGGCCCATTTAAACTGCGTGGTTATGATATATGTGATGTATGTTTGTGTAAATTGTCCGCCGGACAGGGGATGTGTTGTCCGATTTTCTATTGGATCAGCGGCTCTTGAGGTCTCGGGGAGTGACATGTAGCTCACTTGGTACCAGGATTCATAAACTTTAGTACTTAGCCTGGAGGTCTAGAGTTCGAATCCTGGGGAAGGCAAAAATCCACTGGTCAGGGGTGGGAAGTACTTGTGAGTAACGACCGCCTAAGAGGTCGCCAAAGGGGCCGTCAAATGGGATTTGGCCGTCCAAGGGGCCGAGGGCCGCCAAGTGGGCCGCCTAAAGGGCCAAGTGGTCGGGTCGTTACAATAAAAAGACGTCGTTTTATTGTAACAACCTGGCCCCTTGGGCGACCCTCGGCCCCTTGGGCGGTCGTTACTCACAAGTACTTTCTACCCCTGGCCAGTGGATTTTTACCTTCCCCAGGATTCGAACTCTAGACCTCCAGGCTAAGTACTAAAGTTTATGAATTCTGGTACCAAGTGAGCTTAGCCTGGAGGTCTAGAGTTCGAATCCTGGGGAAGGCAAAAATCCACTGGCCAGGGGTGGGAAGTACTTGTGAGTAACGACTGCCCAAGAGATCGCCAAAGGGCGGCCAAATGGGATTTGGCCGCCCAAGGGGCCGAGGGCCATCAGTTGGGCCGCCCAAGGGGTCGGGTCGTTATAATAGGACTTTGCCTGGACTTCAAAATGCTTATATCAATGCATCACAGTAAGTATAGGCACTAAATACGAAAACTTACAGTAATCAAGTTAAGCATTTCTGGCAAGTAAACACTTAACTTGATCAACCAAGTAAATACTACGATCCATTGATAGGTAGTTAGTAACTAAGAGTTGGACATGCAATTAAGGACATACAATCAATTGGTTCAGGAGCATTAAAATTAAAATTTATTTTATTTCTTCCTTTATATAAGTTTTTTAATCTAGAAAATTTTATTTTCAGAATGCTTTATTTTTAAAGTTGGTAGTTATGTTCTTAAATTGGTGTTCAAATCATCCTTTTAAAAACAACTTTAAAATATTTTTTTGAAAAATAATCCTTTACCTGGGCATATTTTGACAAACTATTCACTTTAATTTTTTTACCTATTCACTTTAATTTTGAAAATTACTACTTAACTTGGTTGTGAAAACTTAATTTTCAAAAGATGTTGTAAATTTTCTAATATATTTGAAAGTCATTTTCATTTGCCTAATCCTCAAAATCTACTTTGAAAATAGTCATTTTTCCAAAAGATAGTATTGAACTTTCATTTTTGCAAAATTATCTTTTGATTTGAAAAAATCTTTTTCTTGCTTTGAATTTTTTTTAACAAGATAGGTTCTGACTTGAAAATTATTACATGAAAATTATTACATAACTTGATTGTGAAAACTTAATTCCCAAAAGGTGTTGCAAAACTTTTAATATATTTGAAGGTCGTTTTTTAATTTGCCTAAACTTATCCTTGAAATTTACTTTGAAAATAGGCAATGTCCTTGAACTTTTATTGTTGAAAAATTATCCTTTAATTTGTATAAAGAGTCTTAAAAAGCCTCTTTTAGCTGCTATCTTAATGTTCCATTCTTTTGAAAATTTGCATTAAAAAAAACTCTTGCTTTGGATATATAAACGAAATTTGCACTAACTTTAAAATTATTGCTTGAAATTATTCATATTTAAAGTAAAAAAAACTTTTGAAGATTTTCACTAGCTTAATTTTCACTAACTTTAAAATGTTACACCTCCCCTTGATCAAATTTTTGCTAATTAGTTTCTATCCTTAATTTGTTTTATATTGATTGTAACACTTGTCATTAAAGATGAATGATTGTCTACTTATTATGATGAATGCCAAAGGAGGAGGGTTAAGGGTTACAAGCTAGAAAATTATAAATACTTGAAATCAACCCTAATTTTAGAGCATGTCGTTGAATCTTATTATTATTTTTGCTATTTTTTCTAACTTCAACCGAGGTTGTCATTGCATTAAAATGGGGGAGATTGTTGGTACAGATGTGCAATTTGCACAATGGTCAAACTCTGGTTTTGATAAATGACAAATAGATTAAAGTTAGAGTTGTGGTTATCTAACCTTATTACCGAGTGTGCAAGATTGAAAAGTATAGAACTTGATACTAGACTGAAGTCTAGGATGGTGGAGTTCTGGCAAGAAGTCCAAGGTGGTGGAGACTTAGCAAAAGTCCAGTTGGGTCTGAGAGGCTGACTGTTGGTCGAAGTCTAGGGTGTTAGAGTCTTGGCAAAAATCCAAGTTGGTGGAGCATTGGCAAAAGTTCTGGTGGGTCAAAAAGCTGAGTAAATATGTACAAGGTAAGTATGGTAAATCACTAGAGGATCGAATTCCGGTGAGGACAAGTTCCAGTTGGGACTTTAGGCACGGTCCAACATAAAACCATTTCAGATCTCTAATTAAGTTGAGACCTCTGGCTACAAGTTCGACCCTGACTTTTGGAGGCCCTTAGCAACAAGAGAAAAAGGGATCTTATAGGGGAAAAAATACTAATATACAATTTCAATAGAATTTGATAGAAAAATTTGTAAATCAATACATTTCATTTAAATTATGATGAAATTCATATAAAATATGTTTCTCAATATTCTTCAAAAATTTCAATGTCATACAAAATATATTTACCAAGTTTTCCAAAAAGTGTGATACAAACAAATAAAAAAATAAGTATCAAATAATCAAACAAAAATCTACATCTTCTAGCATTTTGAGAAGCAAAATCAAAAATAATTAAGATCTTCAAAATTAAGTTTTTCTAATACCTCATTTTCAATGCATAAAATTGTCAAGCCATTTGATCTTTTTTAAGCCATTTAATCAATTTTAATTTAGAAAAACTTTTTTCTACTAATACTATAGTAGCTGGAATAGTTAACAAAACTTTAAAAGCAATGGAGATATTAAAAAAAATAATCTAAGACTTTTACGAGCTTAAAAACTTCAAAAGTTGACTTTGTTTCTGTTGCTAAACATATTTATATCACTTGCAAGTTGCAACTCAAAAAACATATCATTAGCATCATTATCATATTTGCCACTATATTTTAGTGCAACTTGAAGATTATCACAACACTTATGTAATCTATTATCATTCATTGAAAACAATTTTTTAAGATTGAATAGAAAATCAAAAATTATTTTAAAACTTTTAATTGTTTAAATCTACTCTTTGAAGATGAAATATATCAACCACAACCAAGAAATAATTAATCCTAAAATTAAGATTCCTCAGCTTATTGTGAACTCTTTTCATGACAATTTTTATCAAATTGTTTCCATTTACGAGTTATATACTTTTTGAGAAAATATAACATTAATTTCTATTTTACTAATGTCATAGGATTGGAAACCTTCCTCCCTTTATTAAAACAAACCAATAAAATATTTTTTTTTGAGGTTTTATTAAAACAATCTAATTATATATATAATATATAGTATATATGTATGTCAAATTTGGGGCTCCAAAAATCGAGGGGCCCTAGGTCGTCGCCCTCGGTGACATGCCTCAGGGCTGGCCTTGCAAGTGACAAACTATATTTTGGTATTAGATCTATGCTTAGGAGTTTATATAAATTAAGGATAAAAAATTTAAATCTAAAAAAAGAATTAGCTAATTCATACCCCTTAGAAATATATGATAATGTGAAAGATGAAAATGATAAATTAAAAATTTAAATAGAAAATTTAAAAATAGAACTGCATGGCTAAATTCTTCTCCCAAAAAGAATTTTAGATATACTAAAAGTTTTAACTGATTTATTAGGAATCATAGGGGCCAAATTATAAAAATGTTCAAAAATTATATTCCACTAAAATTTTTGATTAACTCTGTAGGTAAAAATATATTTTGGATTTCCAAATCAATTTTAAGTTGTTGAATATATTTTGAATAACTTGCCATTAAGTTTCTTTATTGTTAAAAAATCTAAATAAAATAATAATATTTAAAGTTAATTAATTTTGAAAATTTTTCATGATGCACAAAGACTTTATCCACTTACTGTAATTGTTCACAATTTTTGTAAATGTTCGATGAATTATTATGAATTTATTTTTGAAAATATACTTTTTATTCTTAAAAATAATTAGAAAAATATTTTCAAAAAAATCGATTACATTATTATTATAAACACTCGATTCAAAAATTTCAATTATTGTATATTAATATTAAATAACCGCAAAGATGAATTTGGATCAGCTTATTTACTCGTTCTCACCTTTCGGTGAGCAAAGAGTTTATTGGGTCTAGGTCTCGTACAATACCTAATTGTCGATATGACAAGAAGTTTTTTGTAAATTGTAAGTAAGAAAGCCTTCTTGATGTTTCTAAATGTTTTCAATAAAACTTTTTCGTAGAAGTATTTTTGTCACGCCCCGAGAAGCCGCTCGTCCGATACCGACCGGACAGCTACTCCCTCGTCTCGGCGGACAATCCAAAAACCTAACCACCACAACTACCTCAGCCTGCTTGTACCGCAGCCTATAGGGCTGAAACAAGCGACTGTAATAAGATAAAACAAAAACGACGACAAGGCTGCGTACCGGTACGACTTACGACAAAACCAAAAACAGAATCGAAACCTCCATGGCACACAAAAGTACAACTATACTGCCGTAACAATACATGACACAAAAGAGTATAACATACCAACAGCGGAAATGAAAAGAAATACAATGAATAAAAGAAAAGGGTACCAACATGTACCACAACCAAAAGACACGCGGAAATCGTCTCGGAGACACATGAACTGGGACAGGCTGCTGAACCATCCAGACGATCATCCTGATAAGAGAAAAAATATAGCCAACGGGATGAGTCCTAAGAACTCAGCGAATACCGTCTAATGTGCATAGGAAGAAATAATAGCAGTAAGTCACCGTCAATCTATCTATCACAATACTGAAGATAACTGCAGTAAATAGAAATGCAGAACTGAACCATAAGCAGTAAAAGGACTACATACCTACCTGCGTCGATCCCAAACCCGGTAGTATGTATGTCATCCAGTGCAACAATCAAGTGCAGCAATCACAACCATATGCAGAGATGCACAGTATGCTCATGATGCAACATGGGTCACCCCTGACGCCTCGGTCAATAATGCACACGTGGGACCATATGGGTAGGGCTGTGACCTGGTCTTCCCTGCACGAACAGACGGTCGATAATGCACACCCGAGACCGAATGGGTAGGGTCGGAGACCATAAACGTACCCCACCATCGGGTGAAGTAACGCTCTAAACGTCCCTGCTATCATCGGATAGGTAGGGGACCTGCTGCAGCGCCGGGTCCGCCAACGGGGCTACACGACAGGTCATGTGGCAGGTCTGACGGCCCATCTCAACCACTAGGGGAGTCAAAGGTCGCCTACATATGCCCCTACACGAGTAGCAAGTACGACGGCCCATCTCAACCTCCAGGGAGTCAAAGGTCGTCCCCTATGCTACGTGCAATAATGATGCGTGTCACTATCCCATGCATCATCCACTATCTATCCCTGCTGTCATCTACATGATATGCAGTAATCCATATAACCGGTATGCACCAATACCTAAATCCTAGCGTAAGGTATAAGGTAAACTGTGCATCATCAATCCATACAGATATAGTAAGCAGTAAAGCTAACAGATACAACTACCGAAGTAAAAGCACAGAGATAAAGATATCAGATATCCCTACTGCTAACTATGTCTAGCTATGTATAAAAGAGGTACCCGCCTCAATATGAAGAAATCCAGGCGTCGAGAAACCCCCGTCCAAAAATAATAGCCGCGATGAAGATAGCTGCGACAATCAATATCCTGCACCAAATACACAATCACTTAGCTAAATATAACTTCTAATTTAATTAGGATTAATCCTAATTAATCAATCCTAATTAAACACCCCTTGGATTAATTAGGATTAATTATAATTAATTAATCCCAATTAAATCCTAACTTCTTAACCAAACACACCTCCACCTTCTAACCTAAAACGAAATAGACCACCACACACAGGGAAACAATCACCCGAGCCATCCTTGATCAATTCCCCAGCACACGGCAAGCTCCAGATCATGATGAACACAGAACGTGTACAGAGAAATGGGAATCCTCAATCCCACCTTAAATCATCCCACAGCGTAATCCAAGCATGACATATTAACAGAACCTAGCAAGATCACAAATCAAACACTAACAACATACATGCTATTAGGGTTAATCAATCCAAATAAACATAAATCGGACACAAGCCCCCCCTGAGATCCAAGAACCCCAAAAACGCATGAACACAAATCAACATCCAAGCTCACGGAAAAACCAATCTGATCAGAACAGAAAGACTCGATCCCAGACCTAATTCCTTACCTCAAAAGAGTTCGGCGTCCCTTGCTCTGGCTCCGGCTCCGACTCAGGCGATCACGACGTGCTCCTAGTACCAGATTCAACCCAAGCCGACCAAGAAACCCTAGATCAATCAATCCCATCTCAGGACCAAGATAGATTGTGAAATACTGAGAAGATCGAGGTAAGAGTCCCGGAATCGAAAACTAGGGCAAATCCAAATCGCTTACCTCCTCGATGATGCCGGCGACAACACGATCGGCTAGGGAAACGGGGTCACGAATCTCCTAGTATCGACTATCCCTAGTGGCACGAACCGAGTGATTGCCGGCGTTGGTTGAGTGGGCTCGACGGCGAAAACGAGAAGCGGAAGAAGAAGAAAAATGAAGAAGGCGCGAGAGATTTAGGGTTCGTGATCGACTCAGCCACGAGGGGTTAAGATAAGGGTCTGGTCTTTTGCAAATAAACCCATCCAGATTCTGTTAATCCCACTATAACTCTTTAAATTTGGAAATTTTGCAATTTAACCCTCGAATTTCCCAGATTCTCACAGTTGTATGGGCGCCGCACCATAAAAATTTGATCTTTAGGGGTTGTCCACCCCTTAGGGGAGTCAGAAAGATCATGCGCGGGAAGAGCACCCCATGGTCCCTCGTCACGTCCATCGGGTATCTACTGGTTTGTTTCTGTTTCATTTTCCTATTTCTTCCTCGCTTTTTTTCTGTCATCACCCCAATGCTGGTCTTTGGGCGGATCCGTTCTAGGGTTTATGCGAACTAGTTGACGTCAGTTGATCTTTTGGTTGGTTGTTTGACGTGTTTTGAACTTGATGAAACTGGTAATATTGGGGCAACAATTTATGAACTTGATTCTCGTTTTCTTTTTCTATGATTAATATAGCGTATGGATGGTTAAAATTGGTCATTTTCTCGTTGATGTGAACCCCCCCCCCCCCCCCCCCCCCCCCCCCCCCCCCATTTTTGACCTTGTCATGTAATAGCTGTTTGGTCGATAGTGTTTCATACGACTTCAATCTTTTCCTCTTCTATGCCCTTGTTGGTTAGCAGGAGCTAATAGTGTTAACCCTAGAAGCAATACAGGATCAAAGAAGGATGCAGGGATAGAAAAGGAACTGTCCGGTGCTACCATTTCAGCACACACATATACCTTCCGCAAACTTGCGGCAGCGACTAAAAACTTCAGAGATGAGTGTTTTCTTGGAGAAGGTGGGTTTGGCTGTGTGTAGAAAGGACAACTTGAGAGCACTGGTCAGGTTAGTTTTTCATCAGTACTTTGCGGCAATTCCAGTGTAATCTCTCCATCTATTTGGACAAGCTAGTCAGCAACTGGTATTTTCTAGGAAAAGATGGATAGGATTATCTATCCATCTCAGTTGTTTACTAGTGCGGATTCATGTGCACTTACACATAAATTTTCTTGCTTTTTTAAAAGTTGAATTTGTTTCGGGTTTATTTTGTTGAACTCTAGTTGCTCAATTCTGTTGGCAGATCGTGGCTGCTAAGCAGTTAGATAGAAATGGACTTCAGGGAAATAGAGAATTTCTTGCAGAGGTGTTGATGCTCAGCTTATTGCATCACCAAAATCTTGTAAATCTTATAGGTAACTGTGCTGATGGAGATCCAAGTCTTCTTGTTTACGAATTTATGCCATTTGGATCATTGGAAGGCCATTTACTTGGTACTATTTCTGTCATTTTCCTACTGTTGCTATGTCTCAAGAGTTCTAATTTTTATTTACTGCCATTTTTGTAATAAATTTTGCGCATCGTGCATATTATGCATACATATGTATATGTATATATATAGTGTGTGAGAGAGAACACGAGAATGACATAGTATTAACTGCACATGTTCGGATTTTTTTTACTTTTTCTTTGACCCTTTTCCTTATTTATTCTCTTACTGTTGAAGGTGTTGAAAGCAAGAACGCTGTAGCATGCTTGTAGTTTTTTTAACATTGAAAATTGATTAGTTTTCTTTTGTTTTGCATACCACGAGTGGATCAGAGTCTCTTCACCAGCTTATTCAAGCCATAGGCTGCTTGATTTCTAGAAAATGTATCTTCACTCTTTCATCATGAAAATTTAAACCACTTATGAATGAGCTGGATACATATCACATCAAACATAGATAAAGTGTAAGGGTAACTATTAGCTCTGTCAAGAAAATAATTAGAAACAAGTCCATGGTAGATATTCTTATTATTACATATTACATCAAACCACCTATGAATGAGCTGGCACTTGGCCTTGTTATTGGTCATATTCTTATTCCATGGTAGATATTTAGTACTCATGCAAACGACAATATGAAATTCCTGGCTCCTTCCTTGATTATCAAATACATGATTGTACATAAATCGTAATAACTTTAAAAAGTCCATTGATTTCAAAATCTAGGCGATTGTGACCTATGGCGTATCTGGTTGCATGCACTGACCATTCTCCTGACCCGCGAACATGCTACAGGAACATTTTTTTAAGCACTCTATTTCAATCCCCATTGTCCGTAAGTAATGGGATCTACATAGTCCAGTAATCGACAACCTCCTGGTTATCAAATCAAGGCCCCAGAGCTCTAGTTTATATTTTTGGGAAACAAACCTCATTGATCCTGTAGTTACTATTTATTTGCTTTTGTTTTCTTAAGAAGATTTAAGTTGATATATGGTGGTGCCATTTTATTTGTTTTCTATATATTTATTTATTTGCACTAGTGGAATAAGACTTGGTTGTTGTTGTAGTGTTTCAAATAGTTAGTTCGTATCTCTTTTATTTGGAAAATGAGAATGTCATATATCATCGTGATTGTTGTTCTTGCACAATCAAACCGACTGACATCATGATACATCTATTTGGGCAATAGGCCTTGTTTAATTATAGTTAAACTAGAAATAATCTTTTAGTCGAATAACTTCAGTGATCTCAGAATTATCTGGATTTATTAGAATTTGAATGATTTCAGATCTCCCTCCTGACAACGAACCACTGGACTGATACAAGGTTGTCAGGTGCAGCCAAGGGTTGGTGTTTCTACATGACAAAGCTAACCCCCCCCCCCCCCCCCCCCCCCCCCCCCCCCCCCCGCGCGAGGGTTTTCACCCAAAACTGTCAGACTTTGGTCTAGTAAAGCTTGGTCCTACTGGTGATAAATCTCATGTTTCGACAAGAGTGATGGGCACCTATGTCTATTGTGCTCCAGAGTATGCTATGACAGGGCAGCTGACAGTGAAATCTGATGTTTATAGTTTTGGAGTCGTTCTTCTTGAATTGATAACTGGGTGAAGTGCAATTGATAGCACAAAACCACATGGTGAACAAAACCTGGTTCCATGGGTATGCTTTCTGTTGTTCTTGTAGCCATTGAAGTCAATGTTTCATGCGAAGATGACCAGGGATTAGTTGACTGACCTTGGTGGGATGGGATTAGCCTTTGCTTTGCCGATCTATTCTTGAAGAGAGCTTGGTTACTGTGTCCTCGGCTTAACTGATCTGATCCTCTAACCGGCTTGTCTTTCTTTCCTCGCATGGCAACCACCCTCAGAGCCCAGGCACCTCCTCAAGCCAAGCCTTTCTTGGGCTCTCTTATTAATTAATGCTCCTAGTCAATAAAGGATTCGAACCGAGCGATCGACGAGCGAGCCAACCTTAGACTGATTCTTTTCTTTGAAGCTTCAAGAAATGCTTCAATTTCTTTTTATGGACTCGTTCGATCTTCCTCATCAGATCTATCTATAATATGGGTTTAGGTTCAAGTTTTTTCTTTTCTTGGACTGGTTCGGGAGCACTGGTCTGGTATAATTGAAAGTTCCCTGATTGGACTGGTTTGGTTGCTAGAAGAAGCAGCATTCCCTGGAGTGGTTTGTTCATTCCCATCCCTGGTTGGTAGAAGAAGCATGGACATATTGATTTTTAATATCATGGAGTTTGGTTGCGGCTTGTCTCACATATGGATCAAATTTGATCTATAAATATACAACAGAGTTGTATATACCCTATTGTGTTTGAATTTCAATTCTTCCCAACATCAGAATGAAACATCCCTTATCTTTGGATGAACATCATTTTTGACCTCTAACCAATACTTGAACTCTTCCTTTATTGCCTTCCTATCTGCGTATGATACCTATACTCCGATACCAACACACTCCTGTGATACACTTAATTTTCCTGCTCGTCACATGTAAAAATGTATAGAAAGAACCATGTTGGACACTTGGATTCAAACCTGTGTTGGACGTCCTGTGATATTGGTCTTTCTCAATAGTTCCATCTTTCAGATTTTTGGATCAAATCTGGACTGACAAAGATTGATTAGATAGTGAATACATTCATCTTCTTTCGTAGACTGGGGTGGATCATAGAATGAAATTTTGATTTTGAGTTTGTGCATCTTGATGTTTGATTGGCGTAATTTTCATTTTCGATTGTTTTAAATATTTCTTTAACGGGCTACTTTGTCCCAGGTGAGGCCCTTGTTCAACGATCGAAGGAAACTCCCAAGGCTAGCTGACACCAAACTGCAAGGCAGGTTCTCTAAGCGCGGTCTCTACCAAGCACTTGCTGCAGCCTCAATGTGCATCCAAGCACAAGCTGCTAATCGTCCTCCCATTGCGGATGCTGTAACTGCTCTGTACTACTTGGCAAACCAAGCTTATGATCCCGATTCTTCTCCTACCTCCGGTAACGAATCTGGAGGGGGGAGCTTCTGGCCGAAAATGGCAGCCAGAACGATCCGAGAAAGATGACTCACCAAGAGAAATAACTGGCCCCTCGAAGAAGGATCACGATTGAGAACAAGCCGTGGCAGAAGCAAAATTGTGGGGAGAGAATTGGCGGGAGAAAATACGCGCAAATGCATGCAATATTACAAATGCAAATAGCTGAAGACGAACACTTTTCTAACATGAACAAGTTAGCATATCCTTCTTACTTTTTGATCCCTGTTTCAGGGAAGTGAAAAAGTGTAGTCTGTTTGTTAAAGTGATGTGATCCTGTTGAACTTGATATAGCTGGATCGCCGGTGATGTGTCTTTGTTGTTTACGAGAAGAAGATTTTGATCTGGAAACGAAAGAAAATCCTACGAGACCACGAGGAAGAAATAGTCGTCAGTAAGTAGACCAGGGGTTTTTGGCGCAGCTATTAAATCAATGTCAAGAAGAAGAAAATGAAGAGAGTTGAGTGGAGCAGGTTTTAGGGTTTGAACATGTGTATTTGCGCCAACAGAGAGAAGGACCTTTTTTATAATGCCACTCTAATCCCTATGTCCATGTGGCATCATATCGTGTCATTCTGTTATCTCTGTATCAAACAATCTCATCGTAAATACGAACAACAAAGGATTTTTATAATGTTACTCTAATTCCTGTGTCCGTGTGGCATCACATTGTTGTTTAATTATCACATCATATCATCATGTTATCCCTGTATCAAATAGTGTCATTGTAGATCTGTTATCCATGTATCAAACAGTCTCATCGTATAAATAGGTCGTATCTTATATTCTATAACAAGATATGATTATACTAATGAAGGAATGGTTTTTAAGGTCTTAGCCAACCTAGTGGTCAATTAGGGGTTTGACCCAATATTAAGATACTCGGGCCGAGAATACTAGAAGAGCGGGGCTTAGAAGGTGATCCGGAGAAGGGGTTAGGTTCCTAGGTTCATGGTCTGTTTGATTAGGGTATGTGTAGGGGAGCAAAGCCCTTGGAGCAGCCGAACGGGGAGCTAGCCTCTGGGTTATTTGATCGACATTATCCAATCGGAGTATATGGGGAGTAGAGTTCCTGGAGCAGTTGAATGGGGAGTTGGGCTCCTGAGCTGTCCGATCGAAGTATATGTGGAGCAAAGCTCTTGAAATAGTCGAACGAGAAGAGCCCCTGGAACAATCGAACGAGAAGCTAGATCCTGAGTTGTTTGATCAGTATTATCCGATCGGAATGTATGGAAAGAAGAGCCCCTGGAACAATCGAATGGGTAGTTGGTCCCCTAGGCTATCTGATTGACATGATCCAATTGGAGTGTATGGGGGCAGAGCTCCTAAAATTGTCGAAAAGGGATCTTGGCCCCTCGGTTGTTCAATCGATATTATCCAATTGGAATGTATGGGCAACAAAGCTTCTGGAACAACCAAACGAGAAGCAAGGCCTCTAGGCCGTCTGATTAGCATTTATTTACTTTTCTGTTGAAATTAATTTCATTTATTAATTTACTATAAATTAATATATTTGCTTTGAATATTTTAATATTCAATTATTTTATTTTTAACGTATTAAATTTATTTATTTATTCATAATTTATACAGATTTTTTTACCAAGTCATTCTTTAATTTGGATTCACGTTCAGAGTAAAGGTAGAACATTATCTGTGACCAAATTTTCACACGATGTGTGGATTTATTTTGCTATAAATTAATTTGTGACACTGAATCTAGGCATCTAGAATAATTTTATTAGTTTTCTTTTATTTTTTTACTCTAGAGTTAAACCAATTATATTTAGTTTTTTATTTTTTTACTCAAGAGTTAAGCTAATTATATTTTATCTTTAAAATTTAAAAATTGAATTATAGTGTTCAAATTAAAAAAATTAAAAATTAAAAATTTTTAAGTATTTATGGAGTATATATTTACGGTGTTTAATAGTTTTTTTTTGCTTATTTTTGTTAGCTCCTTAGTTATGTCAATTAAATTTTAATTTTAAAATTTAGGGATTAAAGTTTAGTGTCGAAGATAAAAATATTTAAAACTAATGAATTTTAGATGAATATGAAGTATAATATATACTAGTGATCTTGTCTATGACTTGCACGTTAATAAAATACATAAATATATATAATTTTTATCTTATCCTAGGATGAGAATTTATTGAGTTAAAATTTGAAATTTTAATTTTAGAAATTTTAAACAATAATTTCAAATTAAAATTAAAATTATCTTTTTTAATTTGATAAATAATTTTCTAAAATTTTAATTATAGATTACGATTTGATTTTTTTTAATTTATAATTATAGATTTATCTTTTAAATTTATATTTTTAAAATCTATGATTTTATTTTTTTAAATTTTTTAAATTTGAAAAATAAGAAGTTAAAATTATTAATAAAAAATTCTTTTCCTGTGAAAAGAAAAAAAATCATTACTGTAAATTAATTTTTGACTTTATAAGTTGATATAAACTAATTTAGATTTTTAATTAAATAGTATTATATTTAAGATTTAAAATTTAATAAAATATTAATTTTTAAAAAAT
This sequence comes from Boesenbergia rotunda, assembly GCA_024364735.1. Classification (NCBI taxonomy): domain Eukaryota; kingdom Viridiplantae; phylum Streptophyta; class Magnoliopsida; order Zingiberales; family Zingiberaceae; genus Boesenbergia; species Boesenbergia rotunda. The sequence goes on along the minus strand of JAGFNQ010002115.1, from coordinate 117,153 downwards.
CAAAAAATTTGTAGTGAGTAAGAGTTTCTTCTCAACCGTCTGATCATTCGAGACTCAATCTCCGGCACCACTGATAGATAGCCTACAAAAGACTCGACTTCTGAGTCAACTGGTTTGATTCTTTCTCATGGTTTCGCCGTTCCTCAATTTGGGTCAAATGTGAGACCAGACTAAGGCCACAAAGTACTAAACATTTCTCATGTTGGAGTTTGACGGTCATACCTAATTTTGTAAAATGTTTGTTTTGTATACAACTTGTCAAAACTCAGTCAAAAAATACATATTTGTGTCAGACAAAACAAAATAAAAAATTACTGCAATTCACACATGACATAAGAAGAAAATATATTTTTCGATGCATGCATGGCACCAAGAATTCAGTTTTGATCTCGTGGGTTCAGACTTAAGTACCGGCCAGAGTCAACCATGGCACTGAGTCAAACACCAGCGTAGGAACGAGAGAGTTGTTCAGGTCAACGACTGCCAGGCGGGTCGATGCTTTAAATAAGTGTAGCGGCGCAGTGCATGCCTTCACTGCAAGTTTTAGCAGGGAAAAAGAATTTAGGGTTTCAATTGAGAACAGGGTCTCGAGATATCAGAAATGGGTTGTGTTTGGGTAAGATGATGATAATTTATTATTATTATTATTATTATTATTATTATTATTATTATTATTATTATTATTATTATTATTATTTTGCTAATTTTGAGTTTGCCGTTGGTGTGGGCAGGTTCGTTTTGCACCGGCGAACGACTCGGGCGCCGACAGAACTCCGGCCCGACCGGGAATAGGAGATGGCGATGGATCCCATACTCAAGCTGTCGGCGAGCGGCAGCTGCTGCGGTTAGATGAAGGTATGAAACTTCAACGATCGACAACCCCGACTCCGCCGCCGGTCGGTGATGGCGGTGGAGCTCGTCATCATTAATCGATGAGAGCCAACCGCCAGCGGATGGAGACTCGAGATCCGAGATCTCAGGAACTCCGACTAACCCACCGATCATCAATGACCGCAGTGGAGCTAGTCATCATGCCATTAACACGTGAGCCAATCGCAGGCGAATTAAGCCTCGAGATCCAAACGCTCAAGAACTCCGCCTCCGCCGCCGATCAATGAGGGCGGTGGAGCTCGTCATCATGCCATAAACTAGAGCCAACCGCCTGCCGATAGAGCCTCGAGATCCGAGCGCTCCGGAACTCCGACTAAGCCACCGATCAAAAATGGCGGTGGAGCTGATTAATCATCATGCCATACACGAGAAGCAACCTCTGGACAATGGATGCATTACAAAAAAATGGAATCGTCATCTTAACTCCGTCTCGCTCCAAGTATTCAAGGATAAATCACATTTTACTAATGGGTAAGAGTCTGACGAAGAATTAAGCATTGGCGACCTCGAATTGAGACTCCGATCAAACAGTCGACGTCTTACACGGCCGCCCGTGGAGCAACCTCTGGACAATGGAGCCTTGAGATATAAACGCTCAAGAACTCCGACTTCGGCGCCGCACAAAGACGGCGGTGGAGCTCGTCATCATGCCATAAACGAGAATCAACCGCCGGCAAATGGAACCTTGTTATCCGATCATGCCATAAAGGAGAGCCAACTGCCAGCGAATGAAGACTTGAGATCCAAACTCTCAAGAACTCCGGCTGCGCCATCGATCAAGAACGGCGGTGGAGCTCGTCATCATGCAATGAACGACAGCCACTGTTGGGAGGTGGGGCTCGTATCATTGATAATGAAATATTTAAAATTTTGTACTATCGCGTATAGGAGGTGGAAATTTAAAATAAGGCGAAAAAAAAGTATATTCAAATTGTTAGATGTAATTCTATTTTCTATTAAATGACAAATAAATACAATTTTCTTACTCTTCATAAATATATCATGTGAAAATTATCCAACTCTTTGACATAAAACTCACTTTCTTTATTTTAACTCCTTAATACACATCTCAATTTACCTAATTATATTATTTTTTAACATATTTAAACTAAAATCTAATATATTTACTATCAAATTAACCAGAACTCTTTTTCCATTTATCATGAGAGAACAGAAATTCTCATTATTTTTTATAGGTAAAAAAATCTAAAAGGAAGTATAATTCTTCTATATTTAGTATATTTAAATTAGAATATAATATATTTACTATCAAATTAAATACGACTCTTTTTCTATTCGTCGCAAAGGAACAAACACCCTCATTATTTTTTATAAGTAAAAAAAGTCTAAAAGGAGATATGATTCCTCCTAAATTTAGTATCATTGAACTAGCTAGAATCAAATATATTTTCTATTCAATTGAGTATGATTTTTTTTCTCCCTTAACCAATCTATTCTCAGCTCATATCAACTGATTGCCTTAGCCTAAATCAATTGGGTGATTTGGTTAAATGGTGCTATGTTTAGAATATATTATATCTTATTATGGACTTTTTGTACTTAGAAAAATAAGGATAGTTATGTAAATCAGAGTGTATTAGGGAGTTGAAGTAAAGAAAAATTTATATGTTGAAAGTGAAGATAGATTTTTTCTAACGCATGGACTAAGGTGAAAGCTAAGTTTAATGTGAAGGATTTTAGAGTAATTTACTATTAAAATTTACGCCAATGTAAAGTAAAAATAAAAATTATATCAGTCGGTGTATAACAATTTATAGCAACAAATAATTACACTCATTGTAAACTCTTTTTATCGTTCATTTTCAAATCATACCAAGATAAATCACGGAGGTAGATTATAATCTATAGTCAACTGACTAAAAAAAGTCAAAAGAGTTTTTTTATGAGGATATATATCCGTCCAAAATTAATTCTTATTTTATCATAATAAATTTATCATTGTCTAATTAATTAAATAACCCGTAGAAATATCTATAAATATATTTATCTGAAGAAAAATAATTATACAACAATTATTTTACGTGTAATTCAAGAAGCCTTCAATTTTTTTTAAACACGTATTCATGCATGGTTTTGAACGCCCAATAGATCCCGCGTTGACTATTTGCATTGTTTATATTGTGTATTTGGTTTTTCTCAGATGGATCTTCTGTCCCAAAGATTTCACATATTCGTAACGATGGTCGACGAGTCGTTAATTATCGATCGGACATCATCGAAATTTTTTATAATCGTCCCGATTCAAACGATATTTTGAAAATACGGTGAATTATTGGTCGGAATCGTCACAATTTAATCTGTCGAATTCGCGATACGACGGATCGACATTGCAGCGATCCTGACAGGTCTATCATATCTCTTAGGTGCGTTTGTTGAGGGATCCTTGATAACCTTGGTTATCCATCCAAGGTTATCAAAAAAACTTTTTTGGTTTGATAATCAGCGATTCCAAGTAATGATTCATCCGAATCTACGTTTCGTGTAGATAAAATCTGGACTATTTTTTCTCGATTAAGGTGATGGAAATTATTTTCAAAATACCTCAAATAAACATTAAGAAAAAAGATGGGGTTTTAGTCCCACATTGCTAATCGGCGAGCGTCAGTGTTTCCTTATATGTGTTCATGTGCTAATGTTCTTAATACAAATGCACAGGAGGTCTCGACCCTTGGGCGAGCAGGCGCTCGCACCTACGAGCCCGCCACCCGCCACACGCGCGCAATGGGCGCTTTGTTGCCGCACTTTGCACTTACGTATCGTCGCGAGGAGCATTGAGGAACTTTAATTTATACTCCACGTGGCGATGACATGTCATGATCAGGTGACGCCACGTGGCATGTCAGCGACGAGGTAGTGCCTATGCGGCACGTGACTATGTAGAGAACGATGATTGGATTGAGTGAAGAGACGATGGTTGTCGAATCAAAGATCTGGAGCGTCGGATTCGAATCTGACTGTGAAAAGGGATGATGGATCTGAGGCGTCGGATTAAATGTTCTAATCTGGCGGCTGAGATCAAGATGAGATCAACTCTTCAGATCAAGGGACGAGATTAAAAGACCTTTAAAAGATTATACCCTTTCATTACGAACGGTCTAGATCTGTCCGAATCAAAGGGTACTTACCTCTTCACTCAATATAAATAGATCTCTCCACTTGATCATTTCATTCATTCAAGCATTGCAATCTAAAAGCATTCGTACTCATCCATCTTATGCATCAAGAGTTCAAAAAGCCTACGGAAAGGTTCGTCAGTATTGGAATTTGAAGTGCTACTATTCCGAGACGACGTCGTTGTATCTTGGAAACGAATTGCTACTATCCGTGAGCACCAGTAACGAAGCAATATCGTTTTATGAAGATAGTATCGCACACTAGCATCGACGTAAACCAATCAGTTTGCTTCCTGCGAAAGCAACCTCCCGGAAGATCTAATGGTCGTAAATCAACTAAGTCAAATACCGAGGAGATACAAGTCGGATTCCAACAGATAGTGTCCAATCGACGATCGGATGACTCGTCGACCATCATCGATGAGTGGAACAGACGGGATATGAAAAAAAAATAGGATAGAGAATCTGCTTCTGTTTTTTCTAAAAAAAATAATTAACGAGGTTTATCCAACCTCGGACGACCGGTCTGGTCTCACGGAAGTTTCCCACCGGCGTCAAGGTAATTAAGAAAGCGCTCACAATGGACGATCTAGAAGCTCAACGTCCCATAATTTACGCTCCATTTGAAAAAAAAAAAATTCCTACACCACAGCGCCGGAGGCACTTCCGATTTTTCTTTATCAACATTTTGATCTCTGATGTAACCAAACGGTCTATGACGAGGGCATAAAGTGGTCTAGGTCAACGCATTCGACCTAATATGTTGATAAAAAACGAACACCAATAAATATGGTATTAAATAGAGACGGAGGGTGGACTAAATTTACTATAATAAATTATATATTATTATAATATATATATAATAAAAATTTATTATTCTATTGTGTGAGACAAAGTTGTGAATATAAAATTCATCTGGCCATAATAAAATCTACATTTATATATTCCATTTAATCAAAAAGGTAAGAAATCATACGTAATTGATCTTAGAATCAACACGGATAATATAAATTATAAAAATTATTAATTTAGATATTATGATTAATGCGTAGAGAGATCTTCAATTTAATCTTTAATATAAATGTCTTTTGATATTTCATTGTTAAAAAAACTCTGTCAATGATACAATTAAAAATAAATAATTTAAAATAAAATGAATCAATATAGTCAAATAAATATGATATGGTAAGTCAGGAAAAACAAACTCGACTATCAAAGAGTCATTATGAGAGTAGAGTTTAGATTTGATGCTGAAATATATTCACTACAAGGAAACTCTTAAAATAACGACGGATTTCTTTTTCCATCGCTAAATTAGTAACCGAAGTGATCTTGTATCACTAATTAGTAAGTATATTAAAATTCAGTCGCTAATTAACAATGAAAAAAAATCCATCGCTAAATCCGTCATTGTTTAAGTATTTTTTTCCGAATTTATATTATTATATTAAATTCTCAATCGCTAAACTAGTGATTGAAATAAACTTCCGTCACTAAAATAGCGATGGAATAAAATTTCCATAGCTAAAATACCGACCGAAAATTAATTCGGTCGCTATTTAGTTATCGATAAAAAATTTCGTCGTTAAAATAATGATGAAAGTTTATTTCCATCAGTATTTTAGCGACGAAAATAAATTATTATCGCTATTTTTACGACAAAAATAGTAATGGAATAATTTTCGTCAATAAATTAGTTTCTAATTAAGGTTTTAGGTCGAGATTTTTTTTGCTTCGAAGGATCACCAACTCGGTCACCACCCACCCTATTGAAATTCCTCTTTCTCATCTGGATTCTTTTCCTTCTCAGGCTCCTCTGTAGCCGGAGCAGCTCCCGCACGTCCTCCAAGGGCAACAAATACTATAGCAGACACTGCGCCATCTGTGGGAACAGAGGCAAACTTCTCTCGCCCTGCATCGATTAGTTTCGTCCTTCGTACCACTGCATTGTCTGCGACAACCATGATATCCCACCACTCGCCCTACCGAGGTGATCTCGTAGGACTCCTCGACACCACTGAGATTAAAGGAAAGGCTTGGCCGACGAGTCTTTACCACATCGAGGGCTCAGACCTTTGTTAAGCCGGCCAATTCTAGTGCACTTCTCTGCAGAGTTTTCCTCCGCCGGACAACATTTTTCAGTCTAGTTTTGCTCGTTTCTTTCCTTTTACTTGCTGTAGAACGCAATCTGCATTTTCCCTTCACTTGATTTCGAATTTCTGCTTATTTCCCAGCTTAAGAATCGGAAATTTTCTGTTTAGTTTTCTAGTTTTACAGTCTACCTTTTGCAGAATTTTTCCAGGTTTTCAACCTTCTATTACTTGAATGCAAGGTGTTTGTTTAATTGCTCTTATCAAACATGTGCTTGAGTATGAAATTGCTTGCCTTCTAGTTAGGAGTTTTAGATGAATCCTTACTGAAATTTTCTGATTGTGGGTGTTCTTTTGCTGTTCTCTACATTTAGTTAGCTTAATACTTCAAATCTGAGTAGTTAAGGCTATTAGGTGGAAGTTAATAGCTAAGTTTAATTATTTTGTTATCCTCAAAACCCAAAACATGTTTGATTTAGCTAGCTTTCATTTTTTCTGCAGTTTACTGTTTTCTATAGATCCAAGAAACGCATGCATCATATTGGGTCCTTGAGAGACGATTCGGGTTAAACTATTACTACATAATTGCTTGAAACGAGAAAATTAATTGACCTCGTAGCGTGACTTAAAACGATTATCAATTTTGGCGCTATTGTCGGGGACCCTTCTATGATGTTTGTTTGTTTTTAGGTCTTGCAAGAATTCTGAATTTTTTGATTATTTTCTTGCATCTCACTAATTTTCTTCATTTGATGTGCAGTGTATGACCAGGTCTTCCTACTCCAGCTTAGCTGATTTTGATCCTGAGATAGAGAGGACCTTCCACGCACAGAGGAGAGCTCAACTAGAGATTTCTAGACTTTCTACCAGTAGCAAGCCTTTGTTAGAAGTCCAGATGGCGAACAATAGAACCATGAGGGAGCTTGCAGCACCAGACATGACTTTTCAATGCATCCAGTACCCTGAGTTGGAGGTTGATTTTGTGCTATGGTCCGGACTCATTCATCTACTCCCAAAGTTTCATGGCTTAGCTGGTGAGGACCCCACTCGACATCTCCAGGAGTTCCACACAGTATGCTCCACTATGAAGGCGCATGGTATTGTTGAAGATGACATCAACCTGAGAGCTTTTCCATTTTCCCTTGTGGATGGAGCAAAGGACTGGTGGTACACCTTACCACATGCCCTAGTTACTTCTTGGGCTGAAATGAAGAAAGCTTTCTTGGAGAAATTCTTCCCAGCCTCAAGGACTACTGCCATTAGGAAGAGTATCTGTGGGATCCAGCAGGTTTCTGGAGAGACACTGTATGAGTATTGGAAGCGCTTTAAGAAACTTTGTTCTAGCTGTCCCCACAATCAGATCAGTGAGCAGCTACTCATTCAGTACTTCTATGAGGGACTTCTTTCCATGAATAGGAGTATGGTGGGCGCCGCTAGTGGAGGGGCCTTAGTGAACAAGACACCAGAGGAAGCTAGAGAGTTGATTTCTATTATGACAACAAATTCTCAACAGTTTGGAAGCCGTCCGTTGGTGCCTAAAGGAGTACATGAGATCACAAGACAGAATATGGAAACTCAAGAGGTGAAGGTTAATCTTCAGGATTTGACTTCTCTCATTAGGCAGATGACTATCTATCAGACTACTCAACAACCTTCAGCTCAAGTAGCCCAAGTAGTGAGAGTTTGTGGACTTTGCAGTAACACCTCTCATCCTACAGATTTATGCCCCCAGGTGCAGGTTGATGATGGATCTTACCTTGCAAATCAAGTGGCGGCGGCAAATGCTTTTCAGTCCAAGCCTCAACCTTTTCAACCTCAGCCTTATGGATACAAGCAGTTTTATGATCCCATGTCCAATATTTACAATCCAGGTTGGAGAGATCATCCTAATATGAGGTATGAGAACACATCACATCAGCAGCAGCCTTATCAGCCACCACTTCCTGTTGCGCCACCTGCAGTTTAGAGACCACCAGGATTTTATAGTAGTCCATCTCCGTCAAGAGTTCCACTGGTTCAACAACAAAAACTGGAGTTTCCACTCACTTTGGAGCCCTTTTTCACTCATTTTCAGCAACAAAATGACAGGAGTTTTCAGCAGCTTAGCGCTCAGCTTCAGCAGCAAAATGAGAGGAATTTTCAGCAATTTAACGCTCAATTTCAGCAACATCAGGGAGACTATAGACAGTATCAGAGTAGGATTAATGCTTCCATTCAGAACATAGAGCGACAAATTGGACAGATATCATCCACCATCAGTCAGATGCAATCTCAAGGATCGAGTCAGCTACCTTCTCAGTTTATTCCAAACCTTAGGGGGAATGTTAGTGTTATCACACTCAAGAGTGGACGGGTTACACAAGAGGCTTCTACCTCACAGATTCCTACAGTACCACAGGTTGATCTTTCGAGGTCTCAGACAGGAGTAGAGCCAAAGTCACTTCCACTACCAGAGCCACCCATTCAGTTACCACTCCCTCAGAGGGCAGTTGGTCCAAGGAAGAATGCTGATTCAGACAAGACACAGGAGCTTCAGGAGCTGATTAACATTTTTAGCAAAGTGGAGGTGAACATCCCATTGCTCAGAGTGGTCAGGCACATTCCCAAGTATGCTAAGTTTTTGAAAGATCTGTACACTCACAAGAAGAAGCTAAAAGGGACAGAGTTGGTCAGTATGGGAAAGAATGTTTTAGCCATGATCCAGCCGATGCCTCAGAAATGCAAAGACCCAGGGGTTTTCACAGTACCGTGTGTGATTGGAGACTGCATTTTCGAGGATGCTATGCTAGACTTAGGAGCCTCCATCAATGTCATGCCCAAGTCAGTGTTCATCTCTCTAGGCATTGGACCATTACAGCCTACTGGGCTGGTTATTCAGTTGGCCAACCGTAGTTTTGCTCATCCGGCTGGAGTCATAGAGGACGTATTGGTGAAAGTCAAAGATTTGATATTCCTGGCCGATTTTTGCATTTTGGATATGGAGAAGGACCTAACCTCAAGCTCAACCCCATTGATTTTGGGACGCCCATTCCTGAAGACTGCAAGGACCAAGATCGATGTTCATGCAGGGACACTTACCATCGAGTTTGGGGACACAGTGGTTCAGTTCTCCATCCTTGATACGATAAGATATCCCGCCGAGGACCATTCGCTGCTGGGCATTGACGTGTTAGATACGCTAGATTCTGAGGAGTCAGATGACATTGATTCAGATCTAGCCGACACAGAGAATTCAAATGAGGTGGTTGATGATAGTGGTGGATCAGTTTTAGTCTGTGACACTATCCAGGTGGAAGACGCTGAGGTGTCTACATTGGAGGCAGGTCCTGAGAGATTGCTCCCATCAGTTTTGCAACCCCCAAAGCTTGCTTTGAAGCCCCTACCTGAGCACTTGAAGTATGCCTACCTAGGAGAGAACGAGCAATTGTCGGTCATCATTGCTTAGCATCTCGAGCCAGGTCAAGAGAAAAGGCTACTAGATCTTCTACGGATGTGTCAGAGGGCTATTGGGTGGACCATTGCAGATATACCAGGGATTAACTCATCCATTTGCATGCACCGGATTTTCCTAGAGGAGGATGCAAGGTCGGTAAGACAACCACAGTGCAGACTCAACCCACTTATTTTAGATGTGGTCAAGAAGGAGGTAACCAAGCTACTACAGGCCAGCATTATATATCCTATCTCCTACAGTCAGTGGGTGAGTCCAGTGCAGGTGGTTCCTAAGAAGTCCGGTATCACAGTGGTGGAGGGTAAGGAGAGTGCTTTGATTCCTACTAGAGTCCAGAGTTCATGGAGAGTATGTATAGACTACCGGAAGCTGAACCAGGCTACGAGGAAGGATCACTACCCCTTACCATTCATCGACCAGATGTTAGAGAGGCTTGCTGGTAGATCACATTATTGCTTCTTGGACGGTTTTACAGGATACTTTCAGATTCATATTGCTCCAAAGGATCAGGATAAGACGACTTTCACCTGCCCATTTAAGACTTTTGCATACAGGAGGATGCCATTCGGATTATGCAATGCCCCAAGTACCTTCCAGCGATGCATGGTAAGCATTTTTTCAGATCTTTTAGAGCACTGCATGGAGGTATTTATGGATGACTTTACTGTATACGGATCCTCTTTTGATGCATGTTTAGATAGCTTGTCTAAAGTTTTGCATCGTTGCATAGAGACTGACCTTATACTTAATTATGAAAAATGTCATTTTATGGTTGAGCATGACATAGTTTTGGGTCATATAGTCTCTAGGAAAGACATCGAAGTAAATCCTGCAAAAATTGATTGTATTACATCTCTGTCTTATCCCGCATGCGTGCAGGGCGTTAGTTCTTTTCCTGGCCATGCAGGATTCTACAGGCGATTCATTAGAGATTTCAGCAGGATAGCCCTTCCTCTCTTGACCTTGTTGCAGAAGAACGTGGAGTTCCATTTTGATCAGCAGTGTAGGGACGCCTTTGATCGCTTGAAGGCGGCTCTCACATCGACCCCTATCATCCGGCCCCCAGACTGGAGTTTACTATTCGAGCTGATGTGTGATGCATCAGATCATGCCGTGGGAGCAGTGCTTGGCCAGAGGGTGGATGGAGCGCCGCATGTCATTTGCTATGCATCCCGGACACTTGATTCTGCTCAAGCCAATTATACAACAACTGAAAAGGAGGTTTTAGTTATTGTTTTTGCTTTTGATAAGTTTCGTTCATATCTATTGTGCTCACATGTGATTGTTTTTTCTGATCATGCAGCTATTAGGTATCTCTTAATGATGCCAGATTCGAAACCAAGATTGATTCGATGGATGCTTCTGCTTCAAGAATTCGACGCCGAGATACGCGATAGGAGCGGGAAGGAGAACCTAGTAGCTGACCACCAGAGCAGGATTGAGGGGGCGACAAATCCTACAGCCATTGCAGATGCATTTCCACATGAGCATCTTCTACAACTGCAAGGTAATGTGCCATGGTATGCCGATCTCGTTAACTATCTGGTTGCACATGTTTTTCCTACACATTTTTCTAAAGCTCAACGTGATAAATTAGCAAGTGATTCTAAGTATTATGTGTGGGATGACCCTTACCTTTGGAAATTTTGAAGCGACCAGGTAGTTAGGAGATGTATCCCTGATTTTGAGTTCCAGTCAGTACTTTCATTTCGTCATACACTTGCATGTGGGGGGCATTTTGGGCCCCAATGTACAGCTAGGAAGGTTTTGGATGCAGGGTTATATTGGCCTACCTTGTTTAGAGACTCTTATCACTTCCATAAGACTTGTGAGCGCTGCCAGCGAGTAGGAAACTTAGGACGTAGGAATGAGATGCCTCAACAACTCATGATATTTTATGAGATTTTCGATGTTTGGGGTATCGATTTCATGGGTCCTTTTCCTGTTTTATATGGATTTATTTATATCTTGTTGGCTATTGATTATGTGTCTAAATGGGTGGAGGTAATCCCCACTAGAACTAACGATTCATCTGTGGTTGTAGATTTTGTCAGGACTCACCTATTTTGCAGGTTTGAGGTTCTCAGGGCGATAATTAGTGATTAAGGGTCTCACTTTTGCAATAGACACATGAAGGCGCTTTTGAGCAAGTATGAAGTGATCCATAAAGTGTCCACCCCGTATCATCCTAAAATAAATGGACAAGCTGAAATATCAAATAGGGAGATTAAGCTTATCTTAGAGAAAACTGTAAGGCTAGACCAGAAGGACTGGAGCAAGAAACTTGATGAAGCATTATGGGCCTACCGGACTACCTACAAGACACCCATTGGGATGTCTCCCTACAGAATTGTTTATGGTAAGGCTTGTCATCTACCGGTGGAGGTGGAACATAAGGCTTATTGGGCGGTTAAAGCTTGCAACATGGACCTGGAAAAATCTGGGCAACACAAGGAAGTTGCACCTACAAGAGCTCGAGGAATTAAGATTGGAAGCCTATGAGAGTTCACGCATTTACAAAGAAAAGACCAAGTCTTTCCACGATAAGAAAATTATGAGGAAAGAGTTTCATGTGGGAGAGAAGGTATTTATAGAGTAACCACCGGGTTCATTTATCCATAATTTTCATCTCATGTTTGTTAACTCAAAATATCCTTACATAGTCTTCAACAAGTTCTTTGTACATGGTTTCATTGATTATCTAAATGGTTACAAATTCGAGGATTTTCTGGTTCGAATATTGATTCTTCAAATATAATGATAGTTTTATGATATTTTTTTTATTTATGTGGATGACATTGTAATGATCTATAATGATCAAAAAGGCGTCAGAACTCTATTAAGAGAGTGTTTGACTAAACTTATTAAAAACAACTTATAAGCTCGTATAGCTTATAAGCTATTTTAGGAGCTTATAAGTTGTTATGTCTTATTTTAAAAATAAGCTATTAAAGTATTTGGATGACAGAGTGTACTGAGAAAAGAATGTTGGGACCTTTCCGATTGCTAGAGGGGGTGAATAGCAACATTCCGATGGTTTCTTTCTACAATGGTTAGTGCACAAGGGGAATAACAAAAACTAAAACTAACAAATAAAAAGACACACCGATTTATGTGGTTCAGAGATGAAACTCCTACTCCACGGCTGTTCATAAGGTGGATGATCTCGATCCTTCAGTGGATGATTCCTGGGAACACCTCCGGCTATCTCTTGTCGCTCCTTGTCGGTGGAGAAACCTCGCCACAACCCTTTGACGCGACCTAAGCACCTGTTGGCTACTAACAGGCTCTAACCAAGTTTGTTTCGCCAAAGAACAGTAGTCAAACACGAGCTCTCTTAAATAGAGCTCGAACCTGTTTTGACCGTTACCGGTGCAGTCGACTGGTCTTCACGAATTCAAATGTCACTGCCTTGACGGTTCGCATTCTGGTCGACACCAGTCGACTGCATCAGTCGACTGGTCCATTACCAGTCGACTGATCTTTTTGTGCTCCATATCAGTCGACTGCCCTAGCGCCAGTCGACTGCTACCTAAGGTTTCCCTTCTCGAGTACAATTCGCTCAGCACTCGAACCTTAGGATTTTCCTTTCCGAGTACAGTTCTCTCAGCACTCGAAACCTCACGACTCAGTTAACTCTTCCATTAGCAGCCTCGACATGTTGCCTTCAAGTCCTCTTCGACTTTGGCTTTCGTCCCTCGGATGCATGCAAGCCCGCGGCTTGTCTCCCATGTCACCCTTCACGTATGCCTCGAAGTTCGCTTCCCTCAGCTCATCGTCCCTACTCCAACAGCATCGATCTGTTGCCTTCAAGCCCTCTTCGACTTTGGCTCTCGTCCCTCGAATGCATGCAAGCCCACGGCCTGTCTCCCATGTCATTCTTCACGTATGCCTCGAAGTCCGTTTCTCTCGGCTCATCGCCCCTGTTTTGCCCACGGTCCCTCGGATGCATGCAAGTCCATGACTTGTCTCTCATGTCATCCTTCACCGGACCCGAAGACGTCCAACTAAGTTAATGTGTATCCTATAAACCTACACACTCACATACACATATTAGATCAACATGAAACCCTAACTTGATCATATTGACACACACATCAAAACTCATGATCTACTCGATCAAACTTGGATCAATTGCACCAACAATGAAGTCGGTGTAGAGTGAGTTGTTAGATTTGTAAAAATCTATGACTACTAACACTCATATTTTAACGATGAGTCCATCCATAGAGGGAGAGTTTATCAAGTCAGTCTTACAATGACCACAGTGTGAGGTCTGTAAGATAATAATTGGGCAAAAGTTAAAAATACGTTTTTTCTATTTCATTTATTATTAAAACATCATTTATTTAATTTTATTTTATTTTAATTTCAAATAATATTTTTTTGACGTACAGTAGAATCGAAATCATAACGGCTATTAAATTATAATAATAAAAATCCCATATCTACTCTACAATCATAATAACAATTATGATCTCATAATCACTATTAATATATTATTGATCAATAAAAATAAATTATATCTATTATAATATAATTTTATTAGTTTTGATTAAAATTAAAATATCTAACAATTATGATCCCTGCAGGAAAATAGTGTGGAGATGAAATGAGATACTATTTGGATAATAAATAAAAAGCTATCCTTTAAATATTCCAATAAAAAACAATATTTTAAATTTTTGCCCGTAATAATACGTGTTACATATACCTAATTAGGATGTGAGGCTTCAGTTGGTAGATGTACAGCAGAGAGTTCCTTGTCGGCCGTCTGATCCATTCGAGACTCAATCTCTGTCGTCGCTCGCCGGCACCACTGATAGATAGCTTACAAAAGACTCGACTTCTTATGACGTTCCTCGTTTTGAGTAAAATTTTAGACGAGACTAAAGCCACAAAGTACAAAACATTGGCTCGTGTTGGAGTTTCAAAGTTCATACCTAATTTGGTAAAACGTTCGTTTTGTCTATATACAACTTGCCAAAACTCAGTCAAAAAAACACATTTTTGTGTCTGACAAAACAAAATAAAAAATTACTGCAATTCACACATGACATAAGAAGAAAATACATTTTAATTTGGATGCACGCGTGGCACTAGGGATGGTAATGAGTCGGGTTCGGGTCGGATTCTATATCCTCCGTACCCATACCTATCGGGTATCGGATATCCATCGGGTATACCCATACCCATTAAAGGATCGGATATCTTATATACTAATAATTTTTTTTTTCTATCCAACTTTATCATTGGACAAAAGTACATTATAATTAACATTAAAGTTAAAAAAATATATATCTATAATTTTAAAAATAGATTAAACATATATATAATCTATTTCTATCATTAATACAAATTATTAGTAGGTTTTGGGAAAAAAATCTTTAATGTATATATGTATTTTTTATTTAATCGGGTATTCGGGTCGGATATCGGGTATTGGTAGTGCCTCCATATCCTCCTCCATTCGGGTCGGATGTCGGATCCTCCATCGGATTCGGGTGAAATTGCCATCCCTACGTGGCACCAAGAATTCATTTTTGATCTCGTGGGTTCAGACTTGAGAACCTGGTCAACCATCGCACCGAGTCATACACCATCGTAGTAACGAGAGAGTTGTTCAGGTCAACTACTGCCACGCGGGTCGATGCTTTCTTCTTCTTCTTCTTCCCTGCGTGAGCTATAAATAAGTGTAATGGCGCGGTGTATGTCTTCACAACAAGTTTTAGTTTTAGCAGGGAAAAAGATAAAAAATGGGATCAGTTTCGGTAATTAATTAAGATGAATGATTTTAGTTTGTTTCACTCTCTCTCTCTCTCCATTTTTTTGTTGCTAATTTTGAGTTTGCTGTTGGTGTGTGCAGGTTAGTTATGCACCGGCGAAGATGGACTCGGACGCCGATCGACAGAACTCCGGCCCGACCGGGAATAGGCGATGGCAATGAAGATTTGGGAATTCAACTCTCGAAAACCCCGATTTCGCCGCCGATCAGCGACGGCGCTGGAGCTCGTTATCATGCAATGGACGAGAGCCAACCTCCGGCGGATGCTGCCTCGATATCCGAGCTCTCAAGAGCTCCTACTAAGCCACCGATCAATGACGGCGGCGGAGCTCATCATAATGCCATAAACGAGAGCCAACTGCCGGCGGATGAAGCCTCGAGATCAAAACGCTCGAGAACTCCGACTTCACCGACGCCCAATGACGGCGGCGGAGCTCGTCAACATGCCATAAATGAGAGACAACTGCCTTCGAATGAAGCCTTGTTGAGTTCCAAACGCTCAAGAACTCCGATTCCGCCGCCGCCCAATGACGGCGGTGGAGCTCGTCATCATGCAATTAGCGACAGCCAACCTCCGGCGAATGGAGTATTGATATCCAAACGCTCAAGAACTCCGACTCCGCCGTCCATCAATGACGGCGGTGGAGCTCGTCATCATTGATAAAGAAATATATATTAAACAAAAATGTAGTGTCGCAGAGGGTGGAGAATTTAAAATAAGGCAAAAAGAATAAAGTTATAAAATGAAAGCATATTCAAATTGTTAGATGTAATTTTATTTTCTATTAAATTCCAAAGAAATATAATTTTCTTACTCTTCATAGTTTAAGGTTTGCTTTTTCCAACATATTATATATATTATTAAATTTTTTTAGTTAAAACCTTGAGTAATAAAGTTTATGCAAATATAAAATCAAAACATAAATGGTTTGCGGGTCGACTTACTTGTAACAAAATAATATTTTTAATTTAAATTTAAAAACCAATAATTTTTTTTTTAATTTTTAGCAACAAATAATTTTAATTACGCTCATTTTTAATTCTTTTTGCCGTCCATTTTCAAATCATACAAAGATGAATCACGAGGAACTGTCGAAAATTAATTCCTAGTTTATCGTAATAAATTTGTCATTGTCTAATTAATTAAATAACCCGTGGAAATATGTATATTTCTTTGAAGAAAAATAATTATACAACAATATTTTACGTGTAATTCAAGAAGCCTTCAATTTTTTTAAAACACGTATTCATGCATGGTTTTGAACGCCCAATAGATCCCGCGTTGACTATATATTTACATAATTTGTATTATGTATCTGGTTTTTCTCAGATGGGATCCCCTGTCCAGGAATCCCTGACCTGCCTATTCCATATTCATCATTGTTGATCGACAAATCGTTTGATCATCGATCAGACAATTATCGATGGTTTTTTATCATCGTCCCGAATCAAATGATATTTTGAAAAGACGATGAATTGGTTGGAATCGTCACAATTGTAATCTCATCGGATTCGAAGATGAATCTAACGAGATCGCAATTGCAGCGATCCTGATAGAGTCTATCGTGCTCCTGAGGGTATAGTTTTATTCAGGACGACGACCGAAGATCGTCGATGGTGTCCAATCGACGATCGGATGACTTGTCAACCATTGTCGATGAGTAAAACAGGCGGGATAAGAAGAAAATGAGGCAGAGAATTTGCTTTCAGTTTTTCTTTATCAATGAATGCTGGTCTCTGATGTAACTAAACGGTCTACGACGAGGGCGTCGGATCTTCTGTCCCGAGACAGGCCCCAGTCCCGTGGTTCCGTTCACCGACGATTGTCGACGAGTCGTCCGATCGACGATCGGACACCACTAATAATTTTTGATCGTCTTCCCGAATAAGACGATATCCTCGGAGAACGGTGAATCGGTTAGAAACATCGCATTGCAATTTCGTCGGATTCGACGGTGAATACGACAACATCACAATTGCGACGATACCCGACGGGTTCACCATACCCCTAAGGTATAGTTTTGTTCGAGACGGCGGCCAGAGGCCGCCGATGGTGTTTGATCGTTGATCGAATGGCTCACCGACGATCGCTGACAAGCGGGACAAAGGGACTGAGGAAGGATCCGGGACAGAGGATCCGGCCTCCTACGACGAGGGCATAAAGTGGTCTACGTCAACGCATTCGACCTAATATGTCCATAAAAATGGAACACCAATAAATATGGTATTAAATAGAGACGGAGGGTGGACTAAATTTACTATAATAAATTATATATTATAATAATATAAATAATAAAAATATATTATTCTATTGTGTTAGACAAAGTTGTGAATATAAAATTCATCTTGCCATAATAAAATCTACATTTATATCTTCCATTTAATCAAAAGCTTCCTCCTTAATTCGTCTTAATATCAAGATGGATAATATTAATTATAAAAATTATTAATTTAGATACTATGATTAATACGTACGAAGATCTTCAATTTAATCTTTAATATAAATATCATTCGATATTTCATTGTTAAAATAACTCGGTCAATGATATAGGTAGAAAAAAATAATTTAAAATAAAATGACTGAATCTAATCAAATAAATATGATATGGTAAGTCAAGAAAAACAAACTCAACTATCAAAGAGTCATTATGAGAGTAGAGTTTAGATTTGATGCTGAAATAAATTCACTACAAGGAAACTCTTAAATTACAATAGCTTTCTTTTTCCATCGCTAAATTAGTAACCGAAGTGATCTTGTATCACTAATTAGTGAGTAAATTAAAATTCAGTCGCTAATTAACAATGGAAAAAAATCCGTCATTGTTTGAGTATTTTTTATCTGAATTTATATTATTATATTTAATTAGCTAAAAAAGTAAATCTCCATCGCTAAACTAGCGATTGAAATAAACTTCCGTCACTAAAATAGCAATGGAATAAAATTTCCATAGCTAAAATACCGACGGAAAATTAATTCGGTCGCTGTTTAGTAATCGAAAAAAAATTCGTCGTTAAAATAATGATGAAAGTTTATTTCCATGGGTATTTTAGCGACGAAAATAAAATATTATCGCTATTTTTATGACGAAAATAGTAATGGAATAATTTTCGTCACCAAATTTGTTTCTAATTAAGGTTTTAGGTCGAGATTTTTTTGCTTCGAAGGATCGTGTGAAGCCAACTCGGTCACCTCCCGCCCTATTGAAATTCCTCTTTCTCGTGTGGATTCTCTTCCATCTCAGGCTCCTCTGTAGCCGGAGCAGCTCCCGTAATCCTCCAGTGGCAACAAACGCCACACCAGACACTGCGCCACCTATGGGAACAGAGGCAAACTTCTCTCACACTGCATCGATTAGCTTCGTCCTTCATACCACTGCATTGTTTGTGACAACCATGATATCCCACCACTCGCCCTACCGAGGTGATCTCGTAGGACTCCTCGACACCACTGAGATTAAAGGAAAGGCTTAGCCAACGAGTCTTTACCACACTGAGGGCTCAAACCTTTGTTAAACCGGCCGATTCTAGTGCAGCACCACTCCGAGGCAAATGACGATCCATTAGTTCCTACTACGTCTTCAAGTTATCCAAGCTAATGTTCTGCCTTTTGTTAGAATCAAAAGGATTCAGATATCTCCATAATGGTATAATATTATTCACTTTGGGCCTAAGCACTCATGATTTTGATCTTAGATTCTACCAAAAAATCTCATACCAATGAAGATATCTTTTTCTTATAAACCCTTTCCGTTCTTGATGTCTGATCCACCAGGACTTTCTGTCCCTCGGTCCACCTGACCTACTAGGACTTCACCACCTAGCCGCAACTAGAACTGGTCCTCTTTGATCAAAACACGGGAGCCCACATATCCTTTATTTAAGACTTAACGCACATAGTTAGATCTGGATGAGCAACCTGACTCTGATACCAATTTGTTAGGACCAAAAGGAATTAGGATATCTCCACAATGGCATGATATTGTTCACTATAGGCCTAAGCCCTCATGGTTTTGCTCTTGGGCTCTCCCATAAGGCCTCAAGCCAATGGAGATATCAAATTCCTTATAAACCTATGATCTTTTCATGTGTTATTCAATGTGGGACTAAGTTTACACTCTTGCAACCCCTAACAACAAGTTTGCCAACAAAATCATCATGTCAGCCTACTTCTTCATCACCGTCAACACGTGGTTCAGATGATAATAGTTCTCATCGAATGTTTCCCTAAAGTGGCATATATGCATGATTCCCACTAATGTCAACTCAACATCGATCCCCTCCCACAAACTCTAGTGGTCTCCTCAAAACTATTAAACTAACTTATATTTCACAAACAAAAAGGGATTCGAATTGGCATAGTGCAATGAATATAGAATTTGATGCACTTTTTCACGATGAAATATAGAGCCTAGTTCCATTGACTTTCTCCTTGAATATGTTGTACGTCAAATTATTATTATCAATAGTTGTTAGTTCTAATTAGCCTATACGACAATTAAACGTTTCTAATGAATTCCTTCATGTTTGTCTTGAGGAAACCATATTTATAGAGCAACCATCGAGTTCATTCATCAATAATTTTCATCTCATGTTTGTTAACTCAAAATATCCTTATATAGTCTTCAACAAGTTCTTTGTGCATGATTTAATTGATTATCTAAATAATGGTTGCAAATTCGAGGATTTTCTCGTTCGAATATTGATTCTTCTCTATTCTTCAAATATAATGATAGTTTTATGATATTTTTTTCTTATTTATGTGGATGACATTCTAATGATCTGTAATGATCAAAAAGGCATCAGAACTCTATTAAGAGGGTGTTTGGCTAAACTTATTAAAAACAACTTATAAGCTCGTATAGCTTATAAGCTATTTAGGAGCTTATAAGTTGTTAGGTCTTATTTTAAAAATAAGCTATTAAAGTGTTTGGATGACAGAGTGTACTGAGAAAAGAAGTCGACATAGAGTGAGTTGTTTGATTTGTAAAAATCTATGAAGAATAAGATGGGGATTAATGAAAATTTATAAGGATATATTAGAGAAGAAAATTATTAAAATAAGATTTTTTTTTAAAAAAAAGTAAGGTCACTATTACTTTTTTAAAATAACTTGTAAATTATCAAACAACTTATTTTGATAGCTTATAAACTATTAGTAAAAAATTTTACTAAACATATTTGAAAAGTTTAAAAACTCCTAAGCCGCTTATAAACAACTTTTTAGAGCTTATAACTTCAACCAAACACCCTCTAAGTCTTCTCAATCAAAAAGTTCCTATTCGAGATTTGTGTAATGCTTGATTGTTTTCTTAATATTGAATTTATTTTACATGAAAAAGATTATCTACTCTCTCAAAACAAACATATTTCTAAGCTTTTTTAAAAAATTAAAATGGATTGAATACGTTGAATCTCTACATCAATTATTATAAATAATTTCTCTATAATTTGATCTCTCCGGTGATATATGATCCTTAAGTTTATTGAAATCTTATTTGTCTTATAATATATCATTGTCAGTACACATTTATTCAATGTACCAATCGGATTAAATCAAATAAGTAATAATTAGAATGAACCTATTTTATTATTAATATGTCAAATGACGAAGTCTTATAAGCATGTTATAAATTGTATGCTGGTATCTGGACAAATTATAGAAGTTTATGATTTACACCTTTCTTTAATTACTTTTTGCATTTACAAGGGCAAGACATGACACTTCCAATCAATTAATGCGAGTTCAAGAAATTTTGCAACGAAAGCTAGCTAAATGTATCTAACATGATAATTTTTGCCTTGAACGGAGCCAATCCGGATGATCTACTCAGACAGATCCTACGATAACGTCAACACTGCCATCCTTAGTTAACTTTCTCTTCGGGAAAGTGAATATCTAAATAAAAATTTTAATCGTCAATCAACGGTATATCTTATTGGATATATAATGTAAATGAAAAGAGAAGTGGTGGGATTTTAGTTCCACAGTAAAACTTTTTAGTGAATGAAAAGTGAGGAGAAGAATAAAAAGGGTTCTATTGTGAATGAGACTTTAGTCCCGCATTGGGAGTCTCAAGGCATAAATGTTGATTTATATTGTTTCACAAGCATGATAGTTGTGAACAATTGCTAGGGGAGAGTCTCTCTCAGCCGTGGGTGCGCAGGGGGTGCAAATCTAGGGTCTGAAATTGTACTGAACCAATGAACTCGTGTGCATGCACGACCTGCGCGCGTCGAATGTCCGACCGGTCGGGGCAAAATTAGTCCAAGTAGATGAAAAAACGTTTTGCCAAATTTTTTACTCAAATATAACTGATGCATTAATTTTGATTAATGCAAGATCAGTAACCTCCAGACGTTTGGATCTGGCCGGTACCCGACCTCTTTTGATAGCGTTCGGGTACTTCCTCAGTTCGTCACGAGCAACAAGTGCTCTGTTATGCTCGTGGTTCGGCTGTTGTATCCTGAGAGACAAACGTCCAATATTTGAGCCTCGAAACACCGCCGGAGGAGGACAAATCTGTTTCAAGGACACTGCGTTGTGCAAGCCTCAGCAACTTCTGGTCAGGAGACTTAGTCGGGAGCTCGGGAGCTCAGGAGATCCTAATTGGGAGTCTCCGCTCGGAATTTCTAACTTGGGAATTCCGCTCGGGAGCTCGCTCGGGTGCTCAGGAATTCTGCTCGGGAGACTGCAGACTGCATAAAAGGCAGCTTGGGCTAATCAACAGTTAAGTTGAAATTCTTTTTTGTAATTTCAATTTATTGTAAATTCTCCGAAAGGAGTACATTTCCTCCAACATATCCGATGTCCAATCGTCGATCGGACACCACCGACGACTTTCTATCGCCGTCCCGAATCAAACTATACTTTGAGGGATGATGAACTCGTTGGGATCACTGACAATGGTGAATCCGTCGGAATCGGCGATAAACGATATGAGATCGTAATTGTAGTGATCCTCGACGATTTCATCGTGCCTTCTAGGATATAGTTTAATTCGGGAGGATGATCGAAGATCGCTAACGATATCCGATCGATAATTTAAATGTCAAGCATACGGCCTCAGCCCGTGCCTGCCGTACAAGCTATTTAAGCACAGTGATTGTCAAACCTGTCATTGGCTAACTGCAGCTCCATCACAATAATATGGTCTCACGTTTCTACTTTATCGTGCTTCCTCGCCCAGGCGCTTTTGCTAATCTATTTTAAAATTAATATAAAAAAATTATAAAAATAATTAATTCGAATATTATAATTAATTAATAAAAAAATAAAAGTACTGATTTTATTAATTATTAATCCTCATATTTTTAAAATGCTAACCCTCGTATTTTAACCATGAGTCCATCCATAGAGGGAGAGTTTATAAAGTCAGTCTTACAATGACCACCGTGTGAGGTCTCTAAGATAATAATTGGGCAAAAGTTAAAAATACGTTTTTTCTATTTCATTTATTATTAAAACATCATTTATCCAATCTCATTTTATTTTTATTTTCAAATAATATTTTTTTGACGCACAGTAGAATCGAAATCATAACGGCTATAAAATTATAATAATAAAAATCCCATATCTACTCTACAATTATAATAATAATTATGATCTCATAATCACTATTAATATATTATCGATCAATAAAAATAAATTATATCTATTATAATATAATTTTATTAGTGTTCATTAAAATTAAAATATCTAACAATTATGATCCCTGCAGGAAAATAGTGTGGAGATGAAATGAGATACTATATTTGGATAATAAATAAAAAGCTATCCTTTTAATATTCCAATAAAAAAACAATATTTTAAATTTTTGCCCGTAATAATACATGTTACATATACCTTATTAGGATGTGAGTCTTCAGTTGGTAGATGTACTGCAGGAAGTTCCTTGTTGGCCGTCTGATCCATTCGAGACTCAATCTCTGTCGTCGCTCGCCGGCACCACTGATAGATAGCTTACAAAAGACTCGACTTCTTATGACGTTCCTCATTTTGGGTCAAATTTTAGACGAGACTAAAGCCACAAGGTACAAAACATTGGCTCGTGTTGGAGTTTCAAAGTTCATACCTAATTTGGTAAAACGTTCGTTTTGTATATATATATATATACAACTTGCCAAAACTCAGTCAAAAAAATACATTTTTGTGTCTGACAAAACAAAACAAAACAAAATAAAAAATTACTGCAATTCACACTTGACATAAGAAGAAAATACATTTTTGGATGCATGCGTGGCACCAAGAATTCATTTTTGATCTCGTGGGTTCAGACTCGAGTACCTGGTCAACCATGGCACTGAGTCAAACACCAGCGTAGGAGTGAGAGAGTTGTTCAGGTCAACGACTGCCACGCGGGTCGATGCTTTCTTCTTCTTCCTGCGTGCGCTATAAATAAGTGTAATGGCGCGGTGCATGTCTTCACGACAAGTTTTAGTTTTAGCAGGGAAAAAGATCAAAAATGGGATCAGTTTCGGTAATTAATTAAGATGAATGATTTTAGTTTGTTTCTCTCTCTCTCTCTCTCTCCATTTTTTTGTTGCTAATTTTGAGTTTGCTGTTGGTGTGTGCAGGTTAGTTATGCACCGGCGAAGATGGACTCGGACGCCGACAGAACTCCGGCCCGACCGGGAATAGGCGATGGCAATGAAGATTTGGGAATTCAACTCTCGAAAACCCCGATTTCGCCGCCGATCAGCGACGGCGCTGGAGCTCGTTATCATGCAATGGACGAGAGCCAACCTCCGGCGGATGCTGCCTCGATATCCGAGCTCTCAAGAGCTCCTACTAAGCCACCGATCAATGACGGCGGCGGAGCTCATCATAATGCCATAAACGAGAGCCAACTGCCGGCGGATGAAGCCTCGAGATCAAAACGCTCGAGAACTCCGACTTCACCGACGCCCAATGACGGCGGCGGAGCTCGTCAACATGCCATAAATGAGAGACAACTGCCTTCGAATGAAGCCTTGTTGAGTTCCAAACGCTCAAGAACTCCGATTCCGCCGCCGCCCAATGACGGCGGTGGAGCTCGTCATCATGCAATTAGCGACAGCCAACCTCCGGCGAATGGAGTATTGATATCCAAACGCTCAAGAACTCCGACTCCGCCGTCCATCAATGACGGCGGTGGAGCTCGTCATCATTGATAAAGAAATATATATTAAACAAAAATGTTGTGTCGCAGAGGGTGGAGAATTTAAAATAAGGCAAAAAGAATAAAGTTATAAAATGAAAGC
This sequence comes from Boesenbergia rotunda, assembly GCA_024364735.1. Classification (NCBI taxonomy): domain Eukaryota; kingdom Viridiplantae; phylum Streptophyta; class Magnoliopsida; order Zingiberales; family Zingiberaceae; genus Boesenbergia; species Boesenbergia rotunda. The sequence continues at coordinate 92,562 of JAGFNQ010002115.1, read as the reverse complement.
ATATTCAAATTGTTAGATGTAATTTTATTTTCTATTAAATTCCAAAGAAATATAATTTTCTTACTCTTCATAGTTTAAGGTTTGCTTTTTCCAACATATTATATATATTATTAAATTTTTTTAGTTAAAACCTTGAGTAATAAAGTTTATGCAAATATAAAATCAAAACATAAATGGTTTGCGGGTCGACTTACTAGTAACAAAATAATATTTTTAATTTAAATTTAAAAACCAATAATTTTTTTTTAATTTTTAGCAACAAATAATTTTAATTACGCTCATTTTAAATTCTTTTTGCCGTCCATTTTCAAATCATACAAAGATGAATCACGAGGTACTGTCGAAAATTATTTCCTAGTTTATCATAATAAATTTGTCATTGTCTAATTAATTAAATAACCCGTGGAAATATGTATATTTCTTTGAAGAAAAATAATTATACAACAATATTTTACGAGTAATTCAAGAAGCCTTCAATTTTTTTAAAACACGTATTCATGCATGGTTTTGAACGCCCAATAGATCCCGCGTTGACTATATATTTACATAATTTGTATTATGTATCTGGTTTTTCTCAGATGGGATCCCCTGTCCAGGAATCTCTGACCCGCCTATTCCATATTCGTCATTGTTGATCGATAAATCGTTTGATCGTCGATCAGACAATTATCGATGGTTTTTTATCATCGTCCCGAATCAAATGATATTTTGAAAAGACGATTAATTGATTGGAATCTTCACAATTGTAATCTCGCCGGCTTTGAAAATAAATCTAACGAGATCGCAATTGCAACGATCCTGATGGAGTCTATCGTGCCCCTGAGGGTATAGTTTTATTCAGGACGACGACCGAAGATCATCCAATCGACGATCGGATGACTTGTCAACCATTGTCGATGAGTAAAACAGGCGGGATAAGAAGAAAATGAGGCAGAGAATCTGCTTTCAGTTTTTCTTTATCAAAGAATGCTGGTCTCTGATGTAACTAAACGGTCTACGACGAGGGCGCCGGATCCTCTGTCCCGGGACAGGCCCCTGTCCCGTGGTCTCGTTCACCGACGATTGTCGACGAATCGTCCGATCGACGATCGGACGCCGCTAATAATTTTTGATTGTCTTCCCGAATAAGACGATATCCTCGGAGAACGGTGAATCGGTCAGAAACATCGCATTGCAATTTCATCGGATTCGACGGTGAATACGACAACATCACAATTGCGACGATACCCGACGGGTTTACCGTACCCCCAGGGTATAGTTTTGTTCGGGACATGATGTTTGATCGTTGATCGAATGGTTCACTGGCGATCGCCGACGAGCGGGACAGAGGGAGGATCCGGGACAGAGGATCCGGCCTCCTACGACGAGGGCATAAAGTGGTCTACGTTAACGCATTCGACCTAATATGTCCATAAAAATGGAACACCAATAAATATGGTATTAAATAGAGACGGAGGGTGGACTAAATTTACTATAATAAATTATATATTATAATAATATATATAATAAAAATTCATTATTCCATTGTGTTAGACAAAGTTGTGAATATAAAATTCATCTTGTCATAATAAAATCTACATTTATATCTTCCATTTAATCAAAAGCTAATTCCTCCTTAATTCGTCTTAAAAAGCTTCCTCCTTAATTCGTCTTAAAATCAAGATGGATAATATTAATTATAAAAATTATTAATTTAGATACTATGATTAATACGTATTAAGATCTTCAATTTAATCTTCAATATAAATATCATTCGATATTTCATTGTTAAAATAACTCGGTCAATGATATAGGTAGAAAAAAATAATTTAAAATAAAATGACTGAATCTAATCAAATAAATATGATATGGTAAGTCAAGAAAAACAAACTCGACTATCAAAGAGTCATTATGAGAGTAGAGTTTAGATTTGATGCTGAAATAAATTCACTACAAGGAAACTCTTAAATTACAATAGCTTTCTTTTTCCATCGCTAAATTAGTAACCGAAGTGATCTTGTATCACTAATTAGTGAGTAAATTAAAATTCAGTCGCTAATTAACAATGGAAAAAAAATCCGTCATTGTTTGAGTATTTTTTATCCGAATTTATATTATTATATTTAATTAGCTAAAAAGTAAATCTCCATCGCTAAACTAGCGATTGAAATAAACTTCCGTCACTAAAATAGCAATGGAATAAAATTTCCATAGCTAAAATACTGACGGAAAATTAATTCGGTCGCTGTTTAGTAATCGAAAAAAAATTCGTCGTTAAAATAATGATGAAAGTTTATTTCCACGGGTATTTTAGCGACGAAAATAAAATATTATCGCTATTTTTATGACGAAAATAGTAATGGAATAATTTTTGTCACCAAATTTGTTTCTAATTAAGGTTTTAGGTCGAGATTTTTTTGCTTCGAAGGATCGTGTGAAGCCAACTCGGTCACCTCCCGCCCTATTGAAATTCCTCTTTCTCATGTGGATTCTCTTCCTTCTCAGGCTCCTCTGTAGCCGGAGCAGCTCCCGCATGTCCTCCAGTGGCAACAAACGCCACACCAGACACTGCGCCACCTATGGGAACAAAGGCAAACTTCTCTCACACTGCATCGATTAGCTTCGTCCTTCATACCACTGCATTGTTTGTGACAACCATGATATCCCACCACTCGCCCTACCGAGGTGATCTCGTAGGACTCCTCGACACCACTGAGATTAAAGGAAAGGCTTAGCCAACGAGTCTTTACCACACTGAGGGCTCAAACCTTTGTTAAACCGGCCGATTCTAGTGCAGCATGCACCACTCCGAGGCAAATGACGATCCATTAGTTCCTACTACGTCTTCATGTTATCCAAGCTAATGTTCTGCCTTTTGTTAGAATCAAAAGGATTCAGATATCTCCATAATGGTATAATATTATTCACTTTGAGCCTAAGCACTCATGATTTTGATCTTAGATTCTACCAAAAAAATCTCATACCAATGAAGATATCTTTTTCTTATAAGCCCGCGGTTTTTACCATATGTTTTCAATGTGGGACTATGTTTGTAACTTTGCAACCCCAATAATCCCTTCCTTAAACAAAGGACCACAAACTCCTTCAAGTGGAAGACCTTTCCATTTGATGTCCGATTCTCCACCCACCAGGACTTTCTGTCCCTCGGTCCGCCCGACCTACTAGGACTTCATTGCCTAACAACAACTAGCACTTCTCTACTGGGTGTCTGTTCCTCTTGATCAAGACACGGGAGTCTATACTTCCTTTGTTCAAGGCTTAATCCACATGGTTCAATTAAACTACCGCACTTATACACAATCGGTGGTTAGACCTTTTGGAAGTCCGGCTCCGATACCAAATGTTAAGACTAAAAGGAATTTATATATCACCATAATGGTATAATATTCTCCACCTTCGGCCTAAGCCCTCATGGTTTTGTTCTTGAGCTCTCCTCAAAAGGTCTCATATAAACGGAGATATCATTCTCTTATAGGTCCATGTGTTTTCAATGTGGAACTATATTTGTAACCCTGTAACCTAAACGCCTTTCTCTTCTAATCTTGTTTCATTTTTAACAAGAAGCCAAGCTACATCAATAACAACTTTTGTTTCTTTGCTGTTTCTATTTTCAATTAGACTTAAGTTTGCATATTATTAATCTTGGAAACATATATACTCATTTATCCAATCGTACTTTTAATATATACAACATTATTCATGTTCTATCTATTACTAAAAATTTACTCTCCACATGTCAGTTTTGTTTTTGATAACAATGACTATTTTGAATTTCATCATAATTATTATCTAAAAGTCATAAGTTATCTTTCTCTTCATCCGATCTTGTTTTTAATTTTCTACTTGACGTAATTCATTCCAATGTTTGAGGCCCTACATTTATGTTGTCTAACCGAGGTTGCCAGTTATATTATGTTACCTTCATTGATCATTTTAGTAAATATACTTGGATTTATCCTTTAAAAAAGAAATCTGATTTATTAGTCATATTATGTCATTCTCAAAAATAAATTGAATAATAATCTAATCACAAAATCCTCTCCCTTCATTCTGATTGGGGAGGGAATATTATGTTTTTCATGGTCATCTTGTCTCTAGTGAGATTGTTCATCAAATCTATTGCTCTCACACTCCAGAGCAAAATCACTCTGCTAAGAGAAAATGTAGACATATAGTTGAAAATGCTTAGGTCTTTTCTATTATTCATCACCTCAGTGAAAATTTTGGAATGAATTTGTTTGTACTACAGTATATCTCGTAAATCGACGTCGTACCCCATTACTCAATCATAAGTGTCATTTGGAAAATCTTTATAACAATGTTCTAAAACGTATCATAGGTGCCACCTAGGCACTCGACAGTTGCAGGCTGCCCCAAAGTCTCCATCCGCAACAAGCCTAGGCGGCGAAACCGCCTAGGCATTCCTATACAGTGTCAGGCGCCACAGAAAATTTGGGATTACCCCTCCCGCGAGGCTTCCAACATTGCAGGATGCATATAAGCGTCGCAGGACGCTTCCCGCGACGGCGAAAGCATCGCAGGATGCTTTTGGCAGCGTTGAATGCCTCGGGTGATGCGTCCGATGCCACCTGAAATCTCCCACGATGCGTCCGATATCGTTGAAGGTGTCGCCATCCGACGCTTCTCGCGTTGAAGCCTGCGTGGTTGTTGCCGGCGGTGGCGCACGCGCCCGGTGCCACCGACAGCATCACAATTCCGCTGGCGTTATTTTTTTTAAATCAATTATTTATTATTTATATTTATTTAATTTAAATATTTCCTCAAATAAATATGGATAATTCAAATTATGCTTGCAGAAATCCTAATTAAATTATCGAAAAATATTATATAAAAATATATTTAAAATTAAAATTTTTAATTAAATTTTATTATATTCTAATAATTTTCTATTTAAAATTAATAAATTCTAATTAATCTTATTAATTATATAAATCATATTTATATTCATAATTTTATGTTTAAAATTTTAAAAAATATATCAAATGCTATTAATTCATAAAAATTAAATTTATATTTTGATAATTTTATTTTACATATTTATATTTTTTTTATTTATTGATTTCCATAATTTAAATTTTGAAATCTAAATATTATATATATATATATATATTATATTTTAATTATTTATATATATTTTAATCTTGATGTTATTGTGTTAGAGTTATAATATGTGATTTATTTTGTTAATTATATTTATATCGAGGAATCCGCTTAATAGTACCTAGTCCCGGCCTAGGCGTCCTAGTCGCTTGGCACTGGTCTACCGCCCGACTAGCGTTTAACAAATTTTAGAATCTTGTTTTATAAACATAATCTTGACTATACATTTCTTTGGATCTTTGGTTGTGCAAGTTATCCATCGTAATGCATCTACTCTAAAAATAAACTTAGCGCTCGTTAATTATTTTAAATATTATTTATTCCGGCAATATGCATCATAGGTATTGTCACTTGCATATACCAACTGGACAGATATATAATTCATGACATGTTAGTTTTAATGAATCTCTATTTCTTTTTTCAGCATTCTCTTTGTTCCGGAAGGAATCAACGTCGACGGTCAGTCATCAGGGTTCAACCCACTCGGACGCTGACGCTAGAGGAAGAGCTCACACCCTGCGAAATTAACACGAGCGTTAGGGAAACACGCCGAAGATGTTGGGAACGATGGCTCGGCTATAGGGGGTGAATAGCAACTTTCTCGATCACCCACTTTAATCGTGATTTTCTTCGTACACATTGTTAGTGCGCAAGCAGAATAACAAATAATAAAAACTAACAACTACGAAGACAAACCAATTTACGTGGTTCGGAGATGAAGCTCCTACTCCACGGCTGTCCATAAGATGGGCGATCCCGATCCGTAGATGGATGACTCCCCGGAAGACCTCCGGCTAGCTTGTGTTCCTCCTTGTGGGTGGAGAAACATCGCCACAATCCAGACAACACTCCTGAGCACAAAGACTACTAATAGGCCTTTAGCCAAAGTCAATTTCGTCAAGAATTTTCAGCAAAAACCAAGCCACTTTAAAAAGTGCTCTTGGCTTAAATCACCGTTACCAGTTGACTGCCCTAGGGCCAGTCGACTGGTCCCACTTTGATTCGAACGTTACAGCCCAACGTTCGAATTTAAGCTACCATCAGTCGACTAGCTAGGATCAGTCAACTGATCTTTCTGTGGACTTCATCAGTCGATTGGTCCACCCTTAAACCTAAGGTTTCCCTTCCTGAGTACATTTCTCTCAGCACTCGAACCCTATGATTTCCCGAGTACAATTCTGTCAGCACTCGAACACTCACATCTCAGCTGACTCTTCATTTAGCAGCCTCGATCTGTTGCTTTCAAGCCCCCTTCGAATTTGGCTATTGTCCCTCATATGTGCACACAAGCCCACGGCTTGCCTCATGCCATCCTTCGCGTATGCCTGGAAGTCCGCTTCCCTCGGCTCATAGTTCCTGCTCCAGCAGCCTCGACTTGTTACCTTCAAGCACTCTTCGACATTGTCTCTCGTCCCTCAGATGCGCATAGAAGCCCTCGGCTTGCCTTCATGTCATCCTTCACGTATGCCTCGAAGTCCGCTTTCCTCGACTCATCGTCCCTACTTTGTCCATGGTCCCTCGGATGCATGCAAGCCCACGGCTTGTCTCCCATGCCATCCTTCACCGGTCCCAAAGTCATCCAGCTAAGTCCATGTGTATCCTGCAAGACCTGCGCACTCAAATACACATGTCAAATACAAGGGTGAACCTAACTTAAACCCTTTGCCCAAACATCAAAACACATGGTCACTCCGGACCACAGATTGCCCCAACAGGAGGTTATCCGGCGGAGCCCACTCCGACGCTCAAGTCAGTACCTCGATCCAGGAGATGAAGAGAAGACAAAAGTGTATGCCTGAATTAGAGAGTACGTAACCGCTTTACCGGAGGGGTTGGAGTACATTTTATACCTGAGACGGCGGTCATACGTGTCTCCACGATCTTCGCCACGCCCCCCATCTTCGGTTATTGGATAGCCCTCGTAACAGCCATTGCAGTCATTAAATCTAGGCCGTTGTAAGGATGAAGGCGTTATGATCGTGGATTACGGGTCATGATTATCCCGTAGTTATTGGTGATCATTATCCATGGATCTGCAAATAGGAAGGTCGTTACTTGAGGTCGAGTACTTCTTGGGCTTCGCTGCCCTGAGGTGATCTCGAGGTCTTCTGGCCCGGGGGGTCCCAAGCGTTTTGCCTTCCCGAGGTGGGCTCGGGGACCTGACTTCCCGAGGTGATCTCGGGAATGCGTCCTCTGGAGCGATCTTCAGGGTTATGTCTAACTCGGTAGATCTTGCCACACAACTTCTTCAGTCTACGTGTCAGCCACGGGGTACTCAACCCCATAACTCTTCAACCTCGTCTCCAGATATAGGTGGTACCTTCTTGATGTCGCCTAATTTTGTCGAATGTGATGATATTCTAGGTCTTACTCTGGAGCTCTCTGATAACTTTCCTATACTATGAGAATCACCTCAAGTTGCTACTCCAATTTCAGAAGTCTCACTTGTCGAAGATAATATACTTTCTAGCTCTGATCCTAGGATAATACAAGTGTTAGGACCAAAAGGAATTAGGATATCTCCACAATGACATGATATTGTCCACTTTGGGCCTAAGTCCTCATGGTTTTGCTGTTGGGCTCTCTCAAAAGGCCTCAAACCAATAGAGATATCAAATTCCTTATAAACCTATGATCTTTCCATGTGTTATTCAATACAGGACTAAGTTTGCACTCTTGCAACCCCTAACAATCCCCCCTCAAACAAAGGACCACATGCCCCCACCACAAACGGAAACCCTTTCCGTTCTTGATTTCTGATCCACCAGGACTTTCTGCCCCTCGGTCCACCTGACCTACTAGGACTTCACCACCTAGCCGCAACTAGAACTGATCCTCTTTGATCAAGACACGGGAGCCCACATATCCTTTATTTAAGACTTAACGCACATAGTTAGATCTGGATGAGCAACCTGACTCTGATACCAATTTGTTAGGACAAAAAGGAATTAGGATATCTCCACAATGACATGATATTGTCCACTATGGGTCTAAGCCCTCATGATTTTGCTCTTGGGCTCTCCCAAAAGGCCTCAAGCTAATGGAGATATCAAATTCCTTATAAACCTATGATCTTTTCATGTGTTATTTAATGTGGGACTAAGTTTACACTCTTGCAACCCCTAACAACAAGTTTGCCAACAAAATCATCATGTCAGCCTACTTCTTTATCACCATCAACACGTGGTTCAGATGATAATAGTTCTCGTCGAATGTTTCCCTTAAGTGGCATATATGCATGATTCCCACTAATGTCAACTCAACATCGATCCCCTCCCACAAACTCTAGTGGTCTCCTCAAAATCTATTAAACTAACTTATTTTTCACAAACTAAAAGGGATTCGAATTGGCATAGTGCAATGAATATAGAATTTGATGCACTTCTTCACAATGAAATATAGAGCCTAGTTCCATTGACTTTCTCCTTGAATGTGTTGTACGTCAAATTATTATTATCAATAGTTGTTAGTTCTAATTAGCCTATACGACAATTAAACGTTTCTAATGCATTCCTTCATGTTTGTCTTGAGGAAACCGTATTTATAGAGCAACCACCGGGTTCATTCATCCATAATTTTCATCTCATGTTTGTTAACTCAAAATATCCTTATATAGTCTTCAACAAGTTCTTTGTGCATGGTTTCATTGATTATCTAAATAATGGTTGCAAATTCGAGGATTTTCTCGTTCGAATATTGATTCTTCTCTATTCTTCAAATATAATGATAGTTTTATGGTATTTTTTCTTATTTATGTGGATGACATTCTAATGATCTGTAATGATCAAAAAGGCATCAGAACTCTATTAAGAGGGTGTTTGGCTAAACTTATTAAAAACAACTTATAAGCTCGTATAGCTTATAAGCTATTTAGGAGCTTATAAGTTGTTAGGTCTTATTTTAAAAATAAGCTATTAAAGTGTTTGGATGACAGACTGTACTGAGAAAAGAAGTCGACGTAGAGTGAGTTGTTAGATTTGTAAAAATCTATGAAGGATAAGATGGGGATTAATGAAAATTTATAAGGATATATTAGAGAAGAAAATTATTAAAATAAGATTTTTTAAAAAAAAGTAAGGTCACTATTACTTTTTTAAAATAACTTGTAAATTATCAAACAACTTATTTTGATAGCTTATAAACTATTAGTAAAAAATTTTACCAAACATATTTGAAAAGCTTAAAAACTCCTAAGCCGCTTATAAACAACATTTTAGAGCTTACAACTTTAACCAAACACCCTCTAAGTCTTCTCAATCAAAAAGTTCCTATTCGAGATTTGTGTAATGCTTGATTGTTTTCTTAATATTGAATTTATTTTACATGAAAAAGATTATCTACTCTCTCAAAACAAACATATTTCTAAGCTTTTTTAAAAAATTAAAATGGATTGAATACGTTCAATCTCTACATCAATTATTATAAATAATTTCTCTATAATTGATCTCTCCGGTGATATATGATCCTTAAGTTTATTGAAATATTATTTTTCAATGTACCAATCGGATTAAATCAAATAAGTAATAATTAGAATGAACCTATTTTATTATTAATATGTCAAATGACGAAGTCTTATAAGCATGTTATAAATTGTATGCTGGTATCTGGACAAATTATAAAAGTTTATGATTTACATCTTTCTTTAATTACTTTTTGCATTTACAAGGGCAAGACAAGACACTTCCAATCAATTAATGCGAGTTCAAGAAATTTTGCAACGAAAGCTTGCTAAATGTATCTAACATGATAATTTTTGCCTTGAACGGAGCCAATCCGGATGATCTACTCAGACAGATCCTACGATAACGTCAACGCTGCCATCCTGAGTTAACTTTCTCTTCTGGAAAGTGAATATCTAAATAAAAATTTTAATCGTCAATCAACGGTATATCCTATTGGATATATAATGTGAATAAAAAGAGAAATGGTGGGACTTTAGTTCCACAGTGAAACTTTTTAGTGAATGAAAAGTGAGGAGAAGAATAAAAAGGGTTCTATTATGAATGGACTTTAGTCCCGCATTGGGAGTCTCAATACATAAATGTTGATTTATATTGTTTCACAAGCATGATAGTTGTGAACAATTGCTAGGGGAGAGTCTCTCTCAGCGTGGGTGCGCAGGGGGTGCAAATCTAGGGTCCGAAATTGTACTGAACCAAGTGAACTCGTGTGCATACACGACCTGCGCGCGTCGAATGTTCGACCGGTCGGGGCAAAATTAGTGCAAGTAGATGAAAAAACGTTTTGCCAAATTTTTTACTCAAATGTAACTGATGCATTAATTTTGATTAATGCAAGATTAGTAACCCCCAGACGTTTGGATCTGGCCGGTACCCGACCTCTTTTGATAGCGTTCGGGTACTTCCTCAGTTCGTCACGAGCAACAAGTGCTCTGTTATGCCCGTGGTTCGGCTGTTGTATCCTGGGAGACAAACATCCATCTGAGCCTCGAAACACCGCCGGAGGAGGACAAATCTGTTTCAAGGATACTGCGTTGTGCAAGCCTCAGCAACTTCTGGTCAGGAGACTTACTCGGGAGCTCGGGAAACTCAGCTCGGGAGCTCAGGAGATCCTAGTTGGGAGTCTCCGCTCGGAATTTCTAGCTCGGGAATTCCGCTCGGGAGCTCGCTCGGGTGCTCGGGAATTCTGCTCGGGAGACTGCAGACTGCATAAAAGGCAGCTTGGGCTAATCAACAGTTAAGTTGAAATTATTTTTTGTAATTTCAATTTATTATAAATTCTCCGAAGTACATTTCCTCCAACATATCCGATGTCCAATCGTCGATCGGACACCACCGACAACTTTCCATCGCCGTCCCGAATCAATCTATACTTTGAGGATATAGTTTAATTCGGGAGGATGATCGAAGATCGCCAATGATATCCGATCGATAATTTAAATGTCAAACATACCGCCTCAGCTTGTGCCTGCCGTACAAGCTATTTAAGCACAGTGATTGTCAAACCTGTCATTGGCTAACTGCAGCTCCATCACAATAATATGGTCTCACGTTTCTACTTTGTCGTGCTTCCTCGCCCAGGCGCTTTCGCTAATCTATTTTAAAATTAATATAAAAAAATTATAAAAATAATTAATTCGGATATTATAACTAATTAATAAAAAAATAAATGTACTGATTTTGTTAATTATTAATCCTCATATTTTAAAATGCTAACCCTCGTATTTTAACCATGAGTCCGTCCATAGAGGAAGAGTTTATAAAGTCAGTCTTACAATGACCACAGTGTGAGGTCCGTAAGATAATAATTGGGCAAAAGTTAAAAATACGTTTATTTTATTTTATTTATTATTAAAACATCATTTATCCAATCTCATTTTATTTTTATTTTCAAATAATATTTTTTTTGACGTACAGTAGAATCGAAATCATAACGGCTATAAAATTATAATAATAAAAATCCCATATCTACTCTACAATTATAATAATAATTATGATCTCATAATCACTATTAATATATTATTGATCAATAAAAATAAATTATATCTATTATAATATAATTTTATTAGTGTTCATTAAAATTAAAATATCTAACAATTATGCAGGGCCGGCTCAAACCTATTTAAGGTCCTAGGCAAAAAAAAAAAAATCTTTAACATTGTTTAAAAAGAATTTACTTATCCTTTTTTATTCGGACTTGTAACTGACAACCGATTTGGTCGAAAATAAATATATTTAGAATTGTTTAAAAACTCAGAAAGATAAAAAAATATATCTAATTACTCAAATAAAAGATAAAAATAATAACTCTTACAAAAAGAAATAAATGAAATGGGACAATAATAGTAAAAAAATCATATTTCTATCTTCAACTCATCATCATCGCAAATCACAAAAAATAAATAAATAAATAAATAAATAAATAATACATATACAAAATGATAAAACTCAATATAATCCTTAGAAAATGAAGATCGTAACGAGATCAAACTAGCCATTATCATTTATTAAAATATAAATAAGTCATTTTAGGCACAAAACAAAAGAAAAAATAAATCATAATTTTTATCACCTAAACCAAAATAGTTGTAAATGATAGAATTTAAATAAAAGGGAAATCAAAAAATGTATTTCTGTAAATATATATAAATAAAAGCAAAACATAATGTCTATCAAGGAAGCGAAATGACAAAGATATCTAACTCACTATTGCTAAAAAATAATAAAATCCTCTATTTCGATCGAACACAATATGGATGAATCCCTCAACATTTGAACGTAATTAAGCAAGGAGCATAGTAGCACCAACCGAATCAACATGATAGCGTTAGATGTAATTTCTCTTTCCTAATATCAATGAGCGAGAGAAGTACAAAGAGGGGGAGTTAGTCAAGGGAAAAGGGGGAACTCGAAAAAAGACTAATATTTTTTATTTTGCATTGCATGGATAAAAAAATTCTAATTCATGTTCTTACTAATCAGAAGAAAAAACGTCATTAACAAAAAATAAATGTAACGAGAGAAGGCTAGAGTTGAAAGATATTGAAGAGGAATACATTAGACCTTATAAAATAATATACATTATAAAAATTAAATTTAAAATATTAAAAAAACCCCTTATGACTCTATCCATTGGAACCATAATAAGATTTTTATAAAATTTATAGTTTTGACTAAAAAATAATATACGTAAATTTTTTATCAAGATCTTATTCTTTTCCATTCTCTTAAAATATATAATAAAAATATGTTTAATATATCAAAAATAATGGGCCCCAATAAAAATTGAGGCCCTAGGCATAGGCCATGGCCTATGCCTAAAGACGGCCCTGCAATTATGATCCGGAAAATAGTGTGGAGATGAAATGAGATACTATATTTGGATAATAAATAAAAAGCTATCCTTTTAATATTCCAATAAAAAAACAATATTTTAAAATTTTGCCCGTAATAATACATGTTACATATACCTTATTAGGATGTGAGTCTTCAGTTGGTAGATGTACTGCAGGAAGTTCCTTGTCGGCCGTCTGATCCATTCGAGACTCAATCTCTGTCGTCGCTCGCCGGCACCACTGATAGATAGCTTACAAAAGACTCGACTTCTTATGACGTTCCTCATTTTGGGTCAAATTTTAGACGAGACTAAGGGCACAAAGTACAAAACATTGGCTCGTGTTGGAATTTCAAAGTTCATACCTAATTTGGTAAAACGTTCGTTTTGTCTATATACAACTTGCCAAAACTCAGTCAAAAAAATACATTTTTGTGTCTGACAAAACAAAACAAAACAAAACAAAATAAAAAATTACTGCAATTCACACTTGACATAAGAAGAAAATACATTTTTGGATGCATGCGTGGCACCAAGAATTCATTTTTGATCTCGTGGGTTCAGACTTGAGTACCTGGTCAACCATGGCACTGAGTCAAACACCAGCGTAGGAGTGAGAGAGTTGTTCAGGTCAACGACTGCCACGCGGGTCGATGCTTTCTTCTTCTTCCTGCGTGCGCTATAAATAAGTGTAATGGCGCGGTGCATGTCTTCACGACAAGTTTTAGTTTTAGTTTTAGCAGGGAAAAAGATCAAAAATGGGATCAGTTTCGGTAATTGATTAAGATGAATGATTTTAGTTTGTTTTTCTCTCTCTCCATTTTCTTTCTTTTTCTTTCTTTTTTTTTTTTTTTTGCTAATTTTGAGTTTGCTGTTGGTGTGTGCAGGTTAGTTATGCACCGGCGAAGATGGACTCGGACGCCGACAGAACTCCGACCCGACCGGGAATAGGCGTTGGCGATGAAGATTTGGGAATTCAACTCTCGAAAACCCCCATTTCGCCGCCGATCAGAGACGGCGGTGGAGCTCGTTTTCATTCAATGGACGAGAGCCAACCTCCTGCGGATGCAGCCTCGATATCCGAGCTCTCAGGAGCTCCGACTAAGCCACCCATCAATGACGGCGGTGGAGCTCATCATAATGCCATAAACGAGAGCCAACTGCCGGCGGATGAAGCCCTGAGATCAAAACGCTCGAGAACTCCGACTTCACCGACGCCCAAAGACGGCGGCGGAGCTCGTCAACGTGCCATAAATGAGAGCCAACCGCCTGCGGACGAAGCCTTGTTGAGATCCAAACGCTCAAGAACTCCGATTCCGCCGCCGCCCAAAGATGGCGGTGGAGCTCGTCATCATGCAATTAGCGACAGCCAACCTCCGGCGAATGGAGTATTGATATCCAAACGCTCAAGAACTCCGACTCCGCCGTCCATCAATGACGGCGGTGGAGCTCGTCATCATTGATAATGAAATATATATTAAACAAAAATGTACTGTCGCAGGGATGGAGAATTTAAAATAAGGCAAAAAGAATAAAGTTATAAAATAAAAGCATATTCAAATTGTTAGATGTAATTTTATTTTTTATTAAATTCCAAAGAAATATAATTTTCTTACTCTTCATAGTTTAAGGTTTGCTTTTTCTAACATATTATATTATTAAATTATTTTATTTAAAACCTTGAGTAATAAAGTTTATGCAAATATAAAATCAAAACATAAACGGTATGTGGGTCGACTTACTAGTATACAAAATAATATTTTTAATTTAAATTTAAAAACAATTAAATTTTTTTATTCATGTTTTAATTATTAACATTATTTAGTGGTATTTTATGAATTTAAATTTTATTTATAAGTAAAATATAATGAAAAGGTATCGATATCGTATGAGAATTATTAACATGATATTAAGAAAACTTTTGAACAATTTTTAGAATTGTGAATGCAGGTTGTATATATTATTATTTATATTATTTTGATTGTCAAAGACGATTTATTCATCTAAATGTTTCTGTCAACCTATCTCAGTATTAACATAGAAAAAGTAAATCATGAAAAATATTAGCTCGGATATTAGATACGAAGAAGATGAATATACTGACTTTATTCAATTTTAATTTTTAAATTTTATAATAATAATAAAACTATATTAATTATGAATCCATCTGTGAAAATACTTATTATTATAATTTTAAAACTTTTGCATTCATGGTATTGATATTCCCGGTTTGACTTTTTAAATAATTGGTATTCGTCTGGTTTTCCCAGGTCAAAGAAAACTGCATCTCACCAAACCAAACGCTCTATGGCGAGGCCAAACCATGGTCTAGGTCAACCCATATATGTTGACGAAAAAGTAATATTAAACGCATTTTTTTCAGGTTTCTAAATTTCACAGTTCATACTGTAAAAAAAATGCACTATTTTATACAAAATATTTTTTATTGATTCTAATTTTTTAAAATATATATAAAAAATTCACCGGGCAACAGCCGTACGGGACGTAGGCCACTGGACTAGGCCGCAAACGACCAGACTGCGACGGCCCTGGCCGGGTGATTAGGCTCAGTGTTTTGAAAATCGGATTGGACCGGTCGGTCGGACCGGTTGAATCGGGAACCGATGAGATTTACGATCTAAGTCGACTCTAAAAATCGACTACTCAAGAACCGAGTGCGAACCGTTTTGAACCGGCCGGGAACCGGTGCACCGATCAAATCGGAAAAATCGGTCAAATCAGCTTGGTTTATTTTATTTTTCATTTTTTGACCTTTTACAATTTTGTTTTCTTACTGAAAAATAAAAATTGAAAAATAAAATATCAAAAACTTAGTTTGCTTTCACCAAAAGTTTCAAACGAACAAATCTGTTGTTTGCTTGTAAGAAAGCCACCACTGCTAGCCTCTCACCGTGTTGTCCCGCCTCCACCAGCCTCGCCGCATCGCCCCGCCTCCACCAGCCTCGTCGCGTCGCCCTGCCTTCGTTAGCCTCGTCTCTGTTTAAGTGTTTATTGGTGAACAAATGTCATCGTGATATAATTTTAACTTCTAATAAGATTCTTCGATTCGTATTCAGATTCCCTGAACTAAATGGTTTTAAACTTGAATTTTTTTTTGAAACTAACCATTTTTTTCAAGAATATCGTGCTGAATTGCTAGCAAAAATATATTACATGCTTGACCTAGTTGATACAATCTTAAAGAAAGTAGTTGGATAAGTCGTTAGTTTCATATATTTATATAAATACATATTTTATTATATACCGGTCATATCCTGGTTGGATTCCCGATTAAACCGGTTGAACCTCTAAATCTTTGAACTCTTATCTCGACCGATTCAAAGTCCGATCTGATTTTCGGAACCTTCTTGATTAGGAGACGCAGCAGTCTTGGCTAGTCGACCTGGATCTTCGGCCTAGAGACCCCAAGGCCTGACTATTTAATCATGGCTATTGTTATATCGAAAATTGATCGTTATTTGATTTGTTATTTCACCGTATGATATGATTAACGAATTAAATCCAAAAGCAACAAAGTTATTATAATATTATCGTACAAGAAGATACTATCTTAAATATTCTTTATAATTCATCTTTAGATTATAGGTAGAGAAATAAATCATGAGATAAATTTGTGATTAAATGGGGGAAGGAAATTTTTGTCCCAACGCAGAAATTTTTGTCCCAACGCAGGTAAGGGATAATGTTATGGGGAAAAAAAATATTGGATTAGGGAGATGAATTTAGGATCATCGATTAAGTTTTATGGAAGTCTTTTATTGATCATCAAGATAAATTAAGAAATATTCATGATGAACAGTTTAAAAACTCAACGTACCAGAGTTCGCACCCCATTTAGAAAAAAAATTCCTATAAAATAGGCTGTAGCAAGAGATCGAATCACAGATATCTGTGATGACGACTAATCGCCCTACCGTTGCATCATAGTTCGGGAGGCACAAAATATTGGACCAGGTAGCAGACGAACCTGGATAGTCGGCTCGGTCCCATTGAAGTTTCCCACCGGTCATCAAGATAAATTAGGAAACGCTCATGATGGGCAGTCTAGAACACCAGCATCTCAGAGTTCGTGCCCCTGCCCCATTTGAAAGAAAATTCTTGCAAAATATATCGTAACTGAGAATCAAATCACGAATATTTTAAATAGCGACTAGTCATCCTACCACTAAATCATACCACCGGGAGCCGGGATAATGCTATGGAGTTAGATCATGCGGTGGATTTTTTTTAATGAAAATGATATTTTAGAAAAGAAATATGTCCTTCATAAATATGAAAATAGAGTGTCTTTAAGAAATTCAGAAATGAACAATAAATATGATATTTAAAGAAATATAAATAAGCTTATTATTCACGAATGCTTTTCCTTATTATTCATAAATATTTTAAATTGATTAAATAATTTAAAATTTATGATAGAGTAGCAAAACTAAACTCTATTTTAATAAAAAACTAGTACAATACCGGATATTATATATATCAATTCAAATAACATATTTAGTGATAATATATATATGTCAATTTTTATTATTAAATAAAAAATTAAAATAAAAAGTAAATTTATTTCATATAAATTCATGTCAATATAAGATATAGTATTATTTTTTATAATATAAGATATTAATGGTGATCATAAATTTTATAAAGGTGATGGATGTGGGTGCGAACTAAAGTTTACTTTGCTTGGATAGGGGTGTGTCAAGCTTGTGCTATAGTGCAACACACAGACGACACATGAAAATCCTAGTAGCAAGCTACTGTGATGAGTCATCCCCCATATAAGAATTAATTTAATATCAAAGTAGACCAATGACCCACATATCAGATATTAAACTGATAAGAACAGATACTACACTTGATCTTAGCCAAAAGGCCGAGAAAGGTATGAGTTTCTTTACCGTTCTTTATCCATTTTTATAATTGCTCTGTGTATAATTCGTCTTGGTAATTTCAGATATAGGACTACCATTTTTCTTATATCAACTCAAGGGAAGCTAAAAGTCTATATTTTATTAAAATTAAATTAAATTTATTTTTTTATGTACTTTACTGTAATTATTATAACTTATTTAAAATTTTTGTATTTAGAAAATTTATATTCGATTTAAAAAAAAGCAGGTCTAAAATTTATTAATTATTAATTAAAAAAATTTTATTTGGAAAATTTATATTCGATTTAGGTGAGAATCCTAAGCTCTTTGTGAATGTCATGTCTGTATGTAAAATTGTATTTTATAGATATTAATAAATAAATAGATAGAAAGATAGATGAGTTTTTAATTATGTAATAAAGTTTAATTCTAATAGAAAATATTATCTTTTTTAATTTATATTTTACGTATTCTGTAAAAAATATTTTACTTATAAAACGATATCACTTCAATCAATATATTTTTTAAATCACTTTTTGTGATTCTTTTTACATATTTTGGTATTATTTTTAAATTTATGATAAAATTTATATAAAAATATGTTTTTAAAAATTTACAATTCATGCTTCAGATTTGATCTAAATTACTATGGTAAACTACTAAACCACATGGTCGAATTCCGAAATACTTAAATGGAGTACTCAAATTTAAAATCATTAAATCACGCACTTAATACTCATTTTATCCCTTTTATGGTTTCGGATTTACCAATTGATTGTTATATTATGGTAGTCGATAGGTAAATCTACCAATCAATTAGGAATGATTATATACCTGTATAGCATTCCACTAATCGATTCCACGAGCGCTTCCCGATTTACTCTGGCGGTCAATAGAAAACTTCCGTGAGGCTGAGCCCGAGGTTGAAAAAACTTCGTTAATTTTTTTTAATTTTTTCACTAGTCGATTGCTATAATATAGCAATCGATGGGGGAAATTTAAGTCAATAAAAAAAAACAAGTTGAAAATATTATTATTCTCGATATATTATGCCAAATTGATAATTGAGACATAGATATAATCAAGAGAATTAAACAAGCATATAAGATCTGATTCCATATCATCCCAAGTCATCTAAGTCTATCAATCAGTTTTAGCCGAACTGACCAATATGTAGGACGGTTGCAAGTGAAATGGGAGAGGTAAATCACGTGTCTTAAAAATAAATTCACGATTTCGAATTTATAAAATTGAGTTCATAGCGAAAATTATGAACGAAAAATATAAGTCAACACGGTTCAATTTGACGTGATGCTCTCAATATGACGTGATGGGGTTGAGCACCCCGTGGCTGACACGTGGACTGAAGAAGTTATGTGGTAAGATCTACTGAGT
The DNA here is from genome assembly GCA_024364735.1 of Boesenbergia rotunda. Taxonomy (NCBI): domain Eukaryota; kingdom Viridiplantae; phylum Streptophyta; class Magnoliopsida; order Zingiberales; family Zingiberaceae; genus Boesenbergia; species Boesenbergia rotunda. The sequence goes on along the minus strand of JAGFNQ010002115.1, from coordinate 73,360 downwards.
CTGGACGACTCTCTTTACGTGGTTCCCGAGAACACCACGAGCAGACATACTATGAAGATCGCTCCAGAAGGACACACGCCCGAGATCTCCTCGGGAGATCAGGTCCCCGAGATCACCTTGGGAAGGTAAGCACCCGGGACCCCCCGGGCCAAAAGACCCCGAGATCATCTCTGGGTAGCGGAGCCCAAGGAGCACTCGGCCTCAAGTAACGGTCTCCCTCTCTTCGGATCTATGGATAATAATCACTAATAATTACGGGATAATCATGACCCGTAATACATGACCATTAATGCCGTCATCATTGCAACGGTCTAAATTTAATGGTTGCGACGGCTGTTACAAGGGTTATCTAGTAACCGAAGATGAGAGGACGTGGAGTAGAACGTGGGGACACGTGTGACTGCCGCCTCAGGTATAAAAGGTACTCCAACTCCTCCGGTATGGGGGTTACGCACTCTCTAACTTACACATTCTCCTTGCTTTTTGTCATCTCCTATACTAAGGCACTGACTTGAGCGTCGGAGTGCGCTCCGCCGGACAACCTCTGGCGTGTTCTCATTAACGCTCGTGTTAATCTCGCAGGACAAGAGCTTTTCCTCTCTCGTTGTCATCCCGATGAATTGGACTCTGGTGACGGATCGTCGACGTCGATTCTTTCCGGAACATGACGTATAAAAATGTCAGATAAACTTAGAGAACTCGAAATAATATAAAATCAGATCTTATATATTAGTCTAATTCTCTTAATTATATTCATCATTTTAAATATTATTTCTACATCTCATATTAAGAATACTAATTTTTTAAATACGAATATCAATTTTTTTAATTGATTAGGTAAGAATCGATTCACGATATTAGTGCTGATGAATAATATCTAACTCAATTGCTATAATGATTCAATCGATTCACAAGGGTAAAAACAAAATTAAAAACATAATTTAGTAATTATAAAACTTAAATACTTGATTTAAATATTCCAAAATTTCAGTTGTTCAATAATATGTATCAGTTTGTCTAAACGCACGTGTTGAGATTCTTTTGAATATATTTAAGAGAATTTATGACAGAAACCTTCTAGCGAGACCTGGAACGAGAAAAAATATGAAAAAAAAAATATGGTTCCGATTTTTACCAAAAACATCGAATGGCTCCAAACAATGCTGCAGCCAAAAATAATTTTGATTTCAATGTTAAGCTGTCTACATCTTGAAGAACAATGTTAAGCTCACAAAATTCAGTTCCAACTTACAAAGATCTGCTTCATCGACCGAGATGTACAACACTGAGTCTTGGGAAGTGCTGTTGGACCAGTGGTTCATCTTGAGTTGTAGTGTGCACAAACAATAAGGCCACTAAGGACAGGATTAATTAGGAGACATTGTTCTAATATGTCAGCCCTTATCAGCCAGCTCCAATATTAAAACCCTACTGGCAGTTAAAGGAAAACAATCAGAATAAATTATATCCAACAATGAAATATTGATTTGCACAAAGATCTGAAACAATTGCCACTCCACATGCATTGTTGGATCAGGACTAAATGAATCTGATAGTAAATCATTAGATTAGAGAGCATGTCAACCGGCAAGCGAACTAGCATACGAGAAGCCAAGAATCTTCTTCTTTGGCTTCCTTCTTCCATAAGCCAAGACTCTTCTTTTCTGCTGCTGCTGCTTGCCCTTGCCTGCTTCTCAATTCCTGCTGCCTCCTTACTCTTGCTTATTGGTGCCACTGGCACCGCAGGTTGGCAACACAAGCACAGTATAACATACTGTTTTGTTTTGGTTAGGGACCGAAACCCCGAACTAGGAACGAAATTTCAAAATTTTGGATTAGACCCAATGATGGCATTAATCTTAAGCTGCATCAAAAATTCAATTGTGATATGGACCATGCCATGAAATACTCAGCATGGAGACTAATCACTGGATTTATCATTTGAATTTTGAATATTCATGATTCCACTGTTTTTTTCATGGTAACAAGCCAAAGGTGCCTGCTGCAGGGCCAAGTCATTACAGGATATGTACAACAAACTTAAGTTTCAATGGGCTCTAATTTATTGCAGGATATAAAAGCAAATGTACTTCAGAAAGCCAAAAAGTTAGCCATGTTCAGAGACAACACAACCCCTCAGGTAAGTTAGTTCATCAAAGAAATTAAGTTATGATGATGAAATTGAAATTTTAAGCTGCAAAGTCACACTAATGCCAATCTGGAAGCTCATTAGAAGTCAAGGACAACAAGATAAGGGGGTAAGATTCCTCGTATCCTACCATTATTTTCAGAACATCATGAAGCACACAGCTCAGTACAAAGGGCAACAAGATTCCATAAGATGATCTGCAATGCCTTTATCAAAAACATGTGAGGTAGTAGAAAACACATGGATTGAAGTAATTGATAAGTTTTATGCTTAAATTTCTCATGGGCAATGACAATATTTCAAGGACGCTCTTTGTAAGAAAACTACATAATCTAGAATTCCAAATAGTTAGATTAGAAGGCATCTCTCGTAGTATTTCTGAAAGAAAGCAACATGAAGTATACAATGGTCCAGGACATATGGCTTACAACATGCAGGGCATTATAATTCTGCAAAAGATTGTAAGCATATTGATGAAGTTAGAGTTCACCAAAAGTATTTAGACGGTGAAGATGGGTATCGGATGCCTTGTCGTGATGTTGAACAAACTTTGGGTTCACTTTAGGAATCCAAGTTCTTCCTTAACCTCTGGATGCTACAGAACATCTTTCTCCTGGAGCCTACCGCATTAATCCCCATGTCTTTCAGATCGTCGAACGTTAGCAGCGGCAGCACTTCATCGTCAACTTCATGTATCTCGAAAACAGGGGCATATCTGCCCAGTCCCAATCCCTCGAGCCAGGATCGCACCCCGCCATCCTCCCCCGATCGCCAATGTCCGTCCCGATCATACCAATCTCCCGCATCCGTATCCGAGGGGGCATCCGCCAATGCATCAGTCCCGGCGTCCCTACTCTCGGAAACCCTAACCCTAACCCCAGCCGTCCTCCTGTCGTTCCTCTCCGACGGACTCCCAGTCCGTTCTGGTAATCCGTCATCTGCGGCATCCTCTCCGCCGCCGGCCTTGAAGTCGGCGCCTTCCACTTCCTCCTCTTCCTTCGAGGCCCAGCTGGATCGAACCCGCCTTGCGCCGCGCCACGGCTTCGGATCGCGGCTGACTCTTTTCACTCCAGCGATCAGCGGGTCAAGGTTCTCATCGACGGCGAGGAGAGTCCCATTGTCAGTACGATTCGGCGGTGGTGGAGGGAGCGCATCCGACGCGCCGTCCCCGCCAGGTGCCAGGGTGGTGAGATGGCGGGTCTTGGAGGGCTGCCTGTGGGCGGAAGGATGGTGGTAAACACGGGGCTTGGTGTGATCCCCGTGGGCGGAGAGATTCCAGTGCTTGGAGCGGCGGAGGTGGGGCTCGGAGGGAATAGCAGCGGGCTGTTCGCCTATCTCCCCGAGGCGCACACTGGGGCGACGCTGCCGCTTGGTTCCCGGCATCGGGGCATCCGGAGCGTCGAGCGGTGGCGCGGCAGCGACGCCGCCATTGGAAGGCAGCTCCGGCAGTGGGAGGTCGTCCATTAAAGCGAACGCGGAGTATTCGAGAGAATGCGAGACCGAGAGAGGCCGAGCGGCCGATGATTACCAAATGAGGGAAGTGAGGTGAGTGAGAGAGCATTGCAAGTCCTTGCTTTATTTAGCATTCGCAGTCGAGGCCATCCAAGCCGTCTCGGAACCTAAATCTACAATGTGGCGCATGGGACGTAGATCGTTGCATCGAACGGCTAACGCGGTGCATTGACATGCTTTTGGACGCGTGAAGGAGGATGCGGCCGTTTACATGTTTTGGGGAGCTGAAGGAATTGACTAAAACACAAGTCAAACTCAAAACACTTGCAAATTAATGTATTAAGTCTGAATTTAATGAATCAACACACTTGATTTTGATTTTGGCTGGTCCTTGTCATAATTAATTTGGTTTATATTACCAATTTCAAACGTCATAATTACGACAATGGAAAAAAGACATTTAAAATTATACATTTTGTTAAAGACATATTTAACTTTTAAAACTTTTAAATATATGTATATATATTTTTATTTACTGATTTTTAAAATTAACATCATTAGTTGAATTTTGAAAATCAATACGATTATGATATATTTTGAAATGTAATATTGAAATGCAACACTATAATAGTTGGTTCTTTAAAATCTAGCCTCACGATCCCAAGACTAAGTAAGCCGTTAAGTATATGGGATAATAATTGAAATGGTTGGGATCAAAATTCAAAAAAAAAAAAAATTATAACCTATGTAAAACCCTATTCATACAAAATTCCATCCGTACTTCCTCTATAACGATTACATCATAGTGGTCAGCAAGATAAAATGAAAAACAAATCCATCTGTTGATAAATCTGAAGGTTAAATGAAACTTTTGAAAATTTAAACCTTTGATAAATGTCGCAATTTTAAATATATCCTTTGGTCAATTAAGGTAATATCATAGATTCAATAAACACACTTGCAAATTAATTTATCAATTCTGAATTTAATGAACCAACATACTTGATTTTTTTTTATTTTGGCTTGTCTTTATCATAATTAATTTAGTCTATATGACCAATTTCAATCATAATAATTATAGAATCATTAAAATATTAGCATTGAATATTGCATTAAAACTAGTGAAGTGGCTTCTACTAGAGTTGGATATGGGAAAGGGATTTTTGGTCATGACAACAGGAGCTCACTATTTTCTTGATTGCAAAACACAAGAAATTCTTACACTGGAAAATGGTGGAAACCCTTGCTGAATGACTCCCAACCATAATTGGACTGTTGATGTTTTTCTATCAAAACAACACACTCCTAGTTGTTCAGGGCATCGCAATCAGATTCGTTTATATGGAATGAATCAGGCAATATAAATCCTTATTAGATGGCAAATGATACAAATTCTGATATTTTTACATGTGTACATACAGGTGATGAGTGCATTGTAGAAGACAGGGAAATAGGAGCATGTTACCTTCCAGACATAAGACCAGTAAGAGCTTTGTTCTCATAAAAAGTGCCCATGTCCCAATCTTCGGTAGCCGATGATAGTGTCATCAAGGTCACCACGACTTGTCTCATCGTCGGCCTCAGTTGGGGCTTCTCTTGGGTGCAACTCTTTGCTAGCAATGCCATCTGCAACAAAGTGATTGGCTTATTTCAGCAATATAAGGATCGCCAACCTACAGACCGATTATGTAATGGTTTACACTCTCACCGCGAGAACCGAGTCGATGGGATAGTCCTGACCAAGCCTCGGGTCTACTAGCTCCCTCAGATCTTCTTTTGGATCAGATTTACTGAGAGCACCTTCAAACTATAACATACAATAAAGATGAATAACTCAAAATAAGTATCTGATACAAATGCTACAACTCAAAACTAAAAAAAATGGTAAATGCAGGACAATTAAGAAATTGAGACAATCCTGAAATAGGAAAACTAACCAGAGCAATCAATCCCTTTGATTCTGTCAGGGAGCGGGAGCCACCTGTTTTCACAATTGCATCTTTAGCTGAAATAAGTTCAAAAAGAACAACTCCAAATGCATACACGTCCACTTTAGGAGAAACGTCACCATACTGCGCATACCTGCACCGTAAACAAAGTTGATGCTATTAATTACTACTGATTCTAGCAATACGGAGATATAATAATTTAATTCGAGTAATGAATACAACTATAAGTCCAAGTATATAACTTCTCATAATGGGTTCATATTATTTGCTTAAGTGCTAATATGATTTTACTCACTTGCAAATTGCTATCAGGTCCATATTTGTTGAGAAACTGAAGAAAAGATCAAGGGAAGAATTGAATTTTCATGGTCTACAAATGAGAAATTTTTATCTTATGAAATGGCTAGTATTCATAAAAGCTATCATATCCTGAAGAATCATCTTATTTTGGAACTTTTAGGTACCTGGAACCATAATAACAATAAGCCATATTATCAAATTAATTTGCTTCTTACTCTGGAGGCATATAACCAAATGTTCCAACAAGTCGTGTTTGTAAAGAGGAACCTACTTCAGTCAGTTTTGCTAAGCCAAAATCAGCAACCTGCAAGACAACTGACTTTTAGCATTGAGCTTACTGCCAGTCCAAATGACAATAATAACCTTAGCGCGGAACTTCTTGTCTAACAATATGTTTGCAGATTTGATATCACGGTGGATATAAACTGGAACAGTATGCTCATGGATGTACTCTAGACCCCTGGCTGAATCAAGAGCAACTTGCACCCTTGTAACCCAGGCTAAAGGATCTCTGCCTGTAACCAGATAGACACTCTTGTAACATACTGTAATAAAAGAATCTTTTACCTTGCAAATTTTATAGAATGCCAACTTTTTGCAGCCTTCTTACCTAACCCACGTAAATGCTCGCTCAAGTTCCCATTATCAATGAATTCATACACAAGAAATAAAGAAACCTCAGTGCAGTATCCTATCAAGCGCACCTGCACAAAAAAGTCAGCACATTCAATCACTTAATGCACCAAATTTCTGCTAATTGAGGATTCAGTTCTCCAATGTGAGCAATGGAATCGCAATATCCTACATTGACACAAAAATGATAACAAAACTACATGAAGTATAAGATTAAAAATTTACTACATATGACATTGCATCACAAAGGGTGGTTCATAAAAAGATTAGTTGCTTGAGTGTATCTTAACGAGGGATGACACGTTATTGTGGTTAGTGTGAAGCAGAATTTTGATCCAGAATCCTCATATTTTATAATTTATGGTCAAGTCTCGATCTGTTACTGCATCTATATGAGACTAGACTGATATAGCAGTAACGTACCAAGCAGCATACATAATGAGGCTTGTTAGAGATTATATGTTGAGATTTAGAGATTTCTTGCTTATTTGTAACTAGAATTTCCTTGAAACCCATGAAAGAGTTTTTCCCCATTCTCCCACCACTGTATATTAATATACTGCATTGATAACAATTACATGGTGAAAGAGAATCTAAATCTGAAGGTGAATATTTCTATATGGCAGGAGACCAGTCTGATGTACATTAAATGTAGAATTTTTTTTTTCTTAATTTGCAACATGAGAGGTCTGTATAAGAGTTTGTTTTTTCCCTTGCATTTGAGTGATGAGGCTTATAATTGATGTGTGGTACACATTTAGAGAGATATTGCTTGCTTACTCCCCAAGATTACTTTGGCAAGTAAATTATAGTGATGATGTGTTCTATATTTAGTAGTGATTCATTGAATTTTCTTATATGATATAAGTGAATCTCTTGGTTGACTTAATTCTGACTCTCGAAGTTTTTGCAACTAAATCTAATGTCAAACACGACCCAGGTGTAGTTCTTTTTGCTCTATTCCTTGAACAATTACCATACTTATTGATAGTTCTCTTTCATTCTCATTTTATGCATTATCATGTTGCACTAAATTAAGCATCATCCTGATTAGTCGCCATTTAATGTCAACATTATACCTAAATACATATGGAATCAAACAAATAGAATAACCTACATTGGAGAACCAATTAAAAGTAAAAAAAAAAAAGCATGGCTGCATATGCAGTTCAACATGCATGCAATCCAGCCAGATAAGTGCATGTGTCATGCAGGCAATGCCAGATGACTGGAAATTTTGCACAAGTCATATAACTAAATGTGATAGTGTGACATTCCTATATTGCATTTCAACGAACCTTTCAAATTTACCACGAACCAAGTGCACTCTAAAGAATAATATATGCATTGACACACATGGCACTCATATATAAGAGTAGCAATATGAAAGTAAAAAATTCTCCTATACTATCCAAAATACAGAAAATGAACTGAAACTTACCAAATTCAAGTGATGAACATTCGTTAAGACTTTTAATTCGGCAAGAAATTCATTAGTTGCCTGCATATCCATTTTCTTGATAGCGGCTTTCTACAGAAAGAAATATGAAGGTCATCAAAAGTTAGGAGAGATTTGGAAATAAGGTGTTCTAACTTTTTAAGTCGAGAAAAGAAGCCAACACTTCAAATAAGCACATATTAAATTTAAAACACCAAACAATAGTTATGCTTCCTTGTAGGTCTACTCTCCGACATGAGCATAATTGCTGATTGAGAGTCTGCAGACATTGTTTGGGATTTTCTATAATGAGAAACAGAAGAAAAAAATCAAATATGTTAGACAATTTTGACTTCACTGGCAAACGATTCCATATACTAAATGTTAAGAATTTAGTCTACATAATTAAATTCTGCACTCACAATTAACGAATCATGGACGTATCAAGCACCATCCAGAGATCTCATTCCTCAAAAGTATAACTAATTTAGAATAAAGAAGCACAAAGTGCATTAACTGAACATTAGAAATTTCACCTCTCCTCTGAGCTCAGCATAATAGACAATACCAAAGCCACCACTTCCAATCTTGTATGCTAGGCTAAAATCATCTGTAGCCCTAGCAAGCTCTTCATAAGTGAACTCCACTGATTTGTCGACAGTAATACCTACAAATATGGAATTGCAATCTTCTCGAGGCGTAGTCATTCCTGGTCCATACACTGAAACTGTAGCTAAAATAAGCAGCCAAGATATCAATAGTCAGTGATCCTAATCCATCAAGAAAATCTCAGGATCTTGATCTAGATTGTTCTTCCCACCCCTTCACTTACTCTATCAAGATCTCAATAGTCAGCGATTTCACCATATTGGTGATTTTCTGGCATTTTTCTATGATAATTTTTATGTTTCTTATTTACCTGAGATCATAGAAGAATTGAATCGGATCTGTCGGACCCCGATCCAACTCGGACGATCCGGATCAAGATCAGTGATTTTTTTACAACTATGGTTTGAAGCACAGACAGAATTATTTAAAATAATAAGTTACGATGACCCTTAGATAGGTTACCTTCAAGTGTTGACGAAAGCAAGGAATCTTTCTTTGCCTTCATTCTTCTTTGATAGTAAATATACAAATATATTGTGCATATTAGAATAGTGACTCCTGCTACAGAAATTCCAGCAATAGCTCCCAAGGAAATTCCTGACAATTTTCATAAATATTGTTTTGAATCAAGCGAAAAAATTTATTTCCTTCATCAAACTGTGCTCTGGCTCTTTAATTAGGAAGAACTAGAAAGGCCTACTACCTGCACTGGAATAAAACATAAATAGTGCATCTATATTAGAATAAAGTGGAAAGCTATTATTATAGACTAAACTAAACTACAATTTCATGATAAACTTTTACCTTGAGAAAAAAAGCTAGGATAAGCATGTTACATAAACTAAAGAAGTGAGAATGCAAGTAATTCATTATCAATATTTTACCTAGAGGAAAGGGGACGATAGCTTCCACTGGGATCTGCAATATCATGCAAACAGCATCTAGCAGTATTAATCACTTCCAAAAAGCTGATATAAAAAAGTTGAAAAGTAGTTTCACTACCTCAAATGAAGTAGAGCTGCGTAGCCACATATGGTTTCCCACGATAATTCAATTCATAAAAGGACTGGACTCATAAATATTAGTGCATAGAAACTATCCATTGATATGCTTCAGCAAGCATCAGTTTGAGAAAACTCATTTTGTTTTGCCCTTTATATAATACTTATGGAAAACCATAACTAGAGATTGGACTCCAACCACAAACAAGATAAATACTCTGTGAGAACCTTGGAAAATGGAGCTATACTCCTTGAGTAAATTACAATACTAGGCAAGCATAAGCACGAATCTAAAAACAAGTGTTAGAAGAGGTGTTTCTCTAAATTGATATCCTCGTGCACTGAGAAATATTCGAGTAGACAAATACAAGTACAAATAGCCTAATAACAAGAATCCAAACTTAATTGTTTATTCCAGTCTTATTTGACAAAAGTAATTAATCAAGAATTTTAAAGAAAATATCATTATCTCACCTTTGGTTGGAATAAATACAATCCCAATGCCAGCGCTGAAATTAATCCCAGGGTTATACGCTTGCAGCAAATCCTCTCGCCCAGAAAACCCATACGCTTCAGCCAACGACGAAAGATTGTCTTCAGGCCGAAGCGGGTAGGTCTCGAACAGACCGTAGTTCTTTGAGATCGACGAATCTCCACAGGAGCAATTCACGGTCACATTGATGGTCATCCCTTCCGGCACGTTGTTCACCGGATAGCTATTGAACTGGGTGAGCGAGGCGACCGTGGTCAAATTGACATACACATTCTGGGAAATCTTTTTGTAGCTGTCGCCCCCGAGGACGACGTAGGAGAAATTGTGACCAAGGAAGTCACCATCGATGCAGTCGCAGCGGAAGAAGACGTGAACGCGGCTGCCGGTAGCGATGCTGTTTAAGTTCGTGACTTCGGGGTTGTACGGTGCGAGTTCGACGTATTCGAAGTTGAAGAGTCTGGATATGTAGGTGAGGTTGTCCTCCGGGGAGACGTAGTAGGCGCCGAGGGCGAGGTCACAGCCTCTCCGGCAGGAGGCTTCCGAGCGGAGGAGGGAGGAAGCGAGAGTGACGAGGAGAAGGGAGGGGAGGCAGCTCGATGGGTGGGCCATCTTGAGCTCGTCGATGGCAAGCAATGCGATCGAAACCCTAGAGACGCTCCATCTCCACTGCAGCCGTCAATACCCTCCGAAGGCAAGCCGGCGTCGTTGACTTGATGCCGCAATCTCCTTCGCATTAATGACGAACAGGTAGAGGTAGTGATCAGTAAAAAGTTCGCTTGACCCCCTCGATTATCCTTAATTTTAGAATACCTCTTAAAAATTATCATATATGATATATCATTTTGATATGCCGCATCCCCTGTGCCGCACATCCTTAGAACATCTTAATTGCTCTCAGTTATTGATGGATATATGATAATTTTCATGTAATAATCAATAATCGATTTTTAAAAATTGACGATTTGATATTTTTTCATCATGCAACTCTCCTACATATCTATATTTATCTTCCTTTAGCCCCTGAATTATGGTGCAGCGGTAGGACGACTAATCGCTATCATAGACATCCGCGGTTTGATCTCGAGCTACGGCGTATTTGTAGGAATTTTACTTTTCAACAGGGGAGTAGGTTTCCTCAGATATTTTCAAGCAAAACAGAGAAAAATTTCTTCCATTGCAGAGGTTAAACTGAAACAGAAACAATTTACTTCGAAGATGGATCAATAGGCTTTGGAGGTTTACAGGTACCTGGAGGCAAGAAGAGCTCTATACTCACTGATCTAGGGATGAACTATGCTTCTAGATCTTATGCTGGGTTATGTCTGTAGCTGAAAGGAAACTATATATTTTGGGGCTGTGTGGAGTATGACATGGTGATATGGTAGGGGCATTATTGAGTATATCCCAAGGATTATGATTGTTTCTGGTGCTCGATATAATGTTTTACCTCAGAGCTTTAAACAAAATTGCTTTTGGACCTGTTAGCACACTACTATCTGTATTCAAAAGAAATTTAAGCAAGCATATCAATGATATGACTTATGTCCAATACTCTCTTTATAAGCCTATTGCACTATGTGCAACATTATATTATACATTAAAAAAATTAAAGAATTATATATATATATATATATAATCAATCCATTATTATAATTATTAATTTAATTTAATTTATTTTATTTAAAAAATTAAATATCAAATTGATTTAATTATAAAAAAATATTATACTTGAATAGGAGTAATATATGTTAAATTAAGTTATATATTAAAATTTTCAAACAAATAAATTTTTATCTCATTATTTAGGATTCAACTAAACAATATTAAATTATATTTTATTTTCTATAATTTTGATTATGTGATTCTCAAGTAATTATATAATTTAGATTATAATATGATAATTTAAATCAAATACACCCTAAAAATAACAGCAAATGGTGAATTATCTCAACAAGATAATCCACAGACAGACAACACATTTAGTTTGTTTAGTGAACAGCAAGTTGAAAAGGTTAAATCAGAAACTTCACCGACAGACAATATTTTTGCTAAGCCAACACATTTAGTTTGTTTAGTGAACAGCAAGTTGAAAAGGTTAAATCAGAAACTTCACCGGTAGCTGCTGAGCTGTTATATCATCATTTACTGAAATTTATGCTTATAAATCAGATGGATACATGAAGCTTACTGCACTTGACACGTATTTGCTAATGTTGTATTTCTACTTTTAGCCATCTAGGGCACCTTTTTCCTACCTATGTTGAATCATGCTATGGGAGATCTTGAATTTACAACCAAACTCAAGGTTGTTTCTTCGTATATTACCTTAATTATGTTTAAAGATGATTAATAAGATTTTTTTAATCTCGGATGACCGATCCGGTCTCACGGAAGCTTTCCATCGCCCGCCAGGGTAAATCGAGAAGCACTCGCGGTGGGCGGTCTAGAAACCCAGCGTCCCAAAGTTCGCACCCCATTTGGAGGAAAATTTCTTATAAATACGTCGTAGTTGGGGATCGAACCACGAATGTCTGAGATAGCGACTAATCGCCCTACCACTGCACCATAGTCCCGGAGACTAATTATGTCTAAAGTTGGTTCATGGGCAGTTTTACAAGGATTTTCCATTTGGAGATTTCTTCTGAGTTATTTGCTCAATAATCATGATAATATGTTTATTTATGAATCATTTATTGATCCGTTCATAAATTAATCATTGTCTTCTCGAAGTGCCCTTAGAAATTTGCAAGTAGTTCATAGAAGTAGCCGACTATTTGAGTCTTGATATTCTATCCAGGAGTTGAAGGACCGCGTCAAGCCTTTAGTATGACTCAACCTCCTTGAGTGAGAGATGTCAAAGCACGGAAGCCCTTAGTGTGGCTCAACCTCCCCGAACGAGTGTTGTCAAAGCATCAATGCCCTTAGTGTGGCTCGACCGCCTTTAATGTGGCTCAACCTCCTTAATCAAGAGTTGTCAAAGCATCGACGTCTTTGATGTGGTTCAACCTCCCTAATCGGAGCTATCAACACGCCCTTAGTGTGACCTAACTGTCCTTAGTGTGGCTCAACCTCCTTGATCAGGAGCTATCAAAATGTCCTTAGTGTGGCTCAACTTCCTTGATCAAGACGCCCTTAGTGTGACCCAATTGTCCTTAGTGTGTCTCATTCGCTGTTAATGTGACTCAACCTCCCTGATCAGGAGCTATTAAGATGCCCTTAGTGTAGCTCAACTTCCCTGATTAGGAGCTATCATTCGCCCTCAGTGTGGCTTAACTTCCCTAATTGGGAGTTGTCAAAGCGTTGACGTCTTTAGTGTGACTCAATCTCTTTGATCGGGAGCTATCAAGACAACCTTAATATGGCTCAACCTGGCTCAACCTCCCTGATCGAGAGCTGTCAAAGCGTTCATGCCCTTAGTGTTACTCAACCACCCTTAGTGTGGCTCAACCTCTCTTAGTGAGAGCTATTAAAGCGTTGACGTCCTTAGTGGGCTCAACCTCACCCGTTAGAGATCGTACTTACTCCTAAGGGTGTCAATTCGGGTGGGTCGATTCGGGTTCGGGTCGAGTTGAAAAAAAAAAATTTAACTTACAACCCGAACCCGAATTCAATCCGAAATGCCCAAACCCGAACTCAAACCCGACCAACCCGAAACTGACCCGAATAACAAAAAAAACCAATTCAAAACGACTTTTTTGGCTATTTCCCTATAATTTTTCACTTTTATCTCATTACTCCATCATGATCATACTAATATTGATATTAATATAATAAAAGCATCTTAATTTTCAAAATAAAGTTTGATTTAACCTCAAAAAATCTAACCCGAATCCGAAAATTTCCAACCCGAATCCGATTTTTTTCGAGTCGATTCGGGTTGGATCGTCGGGTCAGGTTTATTTTTGGCAACCCTACTATCTCCACTATTCTCAAACTAATCTATTCTTCACTAGTCTTGAACTAGCATATTATCCTTTTGTAATGGCCAATCCCCCCCCCCCCTAAGGACATAGTCGGCATTGAACTCCTAATGTTATATCTCCATCATTTCGATTCTTCCATTATTAGCCCCTCAGCCGGATTTCTTCATTATTAGCTTCTCAATCAGAAGTAATTAGTCTTGCGATAAACTCGGGTTATCTTGCGCCAAGAACCGATATCCTAGTCATGTGCTAGAGACTACTTCCTCGACTTCTTAGTCAAGGCGATATAGCCCTGTGATAAACTCAACGACTCTTTCGGCCGTCCCGCCACAACACAACGATCGAGTCAGTCGGACTCACGCTTCCTTCAACTAGACTTGAGGGAATACTTGTGATATGAGAGTTATGAAATAGGCCTAGGTGGCAAGACTTGTCAACAAAAATGTTACAAGACCCTCCATTAATACTCCCTTAAAATCCCTTTTAATGAGTTATTAATGCTCTTTAATACCCAATTTAATGCTCCTTCAATGTTTGTGAATGAAAGATTATATACGGGATAAGGCAACAAGAGGAGGGGGGGCTCTACGATGATTACTTTTACTTTTACTGTATTTTTTTCTCGTAATTTTAATCTTAACCTCTATTCTCCATGCTAATTTAAGCATCGGAGTGATCTCGCCTAATTTTTCGAAGAGCCCTTTAATGTTTGTTATTCTTCGTAAGAAATCGCAGCACTAGGAAAGGAAATCTAGGAGGAAGCCCACTCCACGATATCGTTCTTTGTGCCGAAAGAAATTTTTACTGCCGCATCAACATGGTAAGATGTACTTCCGGAACACCAAGCTCAAGGTCAAGCAATGCAGTTGAGAGCTTGTTGCTAAGCGGTTGTTGTAAATTTATGATCAAGTTACAAGCTTGTCAAAGGGCATGCTCAAGAGACTTTGAGAGATAAAATGGAGGCAAGATTCATTTTTACATGAATTATCTTTTATTTTTATGGATTAAAATCTATTCAAAATCAAGGTGTGGATGAATTACAAATCCATCCTTCCCTTAATTTAAGTTTATCTTACTTGCTAAATCATGCATCTAATTGCTTAACTAAGAAGTTAGAAACTACTTCCATATAAAACAAATAGAAATATAATCTTAATATCCTACTTACCTTATTATGAGCATAATGTGTATTTTTTTTGGATTTTTTAAATTTTTTTAACTTAAAATTCTATAATCCAAATCATAAATTATAAAACTTAAATCCTAAATTCTAAAAAAAATAAAGGTACACTTAGTGCTCAAAAAATAAAGGCAATCCTTTCTGTAGCATCTACCACAATAATCACAAGAATCACACCACAATAATCACACCAACCTTTCTGTAGCCATCATACCTAATTTAACTATTGGTTGCTCCAACAGTTTGCACTTCATGATAAATATTGCTTACTTTATGTTTCCCCAACTTTTCCTCACTTTTGTTTTGTTTTTTTCTTGGTTTTTCTTAGTGGTTAACCCACCTATTCCTCTTTATTTCCCCCTTTTGCCTCCACCTGTTCTGCCCCATAATTGAAGCAACCATGTGCTGAAAAAAAGCTAAAATGAAACCTCTTCTCTGTGTCATTATAAATAGCCTCCAGAACCATCAAGAGAAGGTCCATGCAAAACCACAATCTAAGCATTTGCATGCTCTAACATATTGAAGTTTACATAAATTTTCTCTCCTTTTTTGTTGTGATCTAGTAGGGCTTCTCTGTGTTTTTCTAGTTTATGTAAGGCATACCAAAGAAGATGAAGAACAAGGCTGCGATTTTCTTCAGGAAAATAGCAACTGCACTCGCGACGATCCTGAGAAGCAAGTCCATGAAGAGCAGCAAGCTCATCATGTTCAGGTTGCTGCGAAACAAGAAGGTCCTGATGAGTGCACTGTTCAACAAGTTGCAATCAGTAATAGGTGATCAACAAGTTTTGCTCATGGATGATGTAGCAAAAGAGGAAGTGTCAGTGCTGGATTTCGTCGAAGACGACGATGATTATCCAGACCTGAGGCACTCCTTGTTCGAGCTGAATGATGATACTGGAGGGTCAGTGATGGATTGGGTCAGAAACTGCAGGGAAGATGATGCGTCAGAGATCAATCTTGAGGATGAGATTGACCATGTGGCTGATATATTTATCAGGAGGTTTCACAGGCAGATGAGGTTGGAGGAGTCCATCTGCAGGAACTAATCAAGAAGGCTTCTTCATGAAGCACTGAACTAGTTGGATGGATCAGAAGGATTTGGTTTTTGTTAGTAGCTCTTAGAGATTTGATGTGTATATACACTTTGCAAGAAAGAAATCTTCCAAGTCTGGATGTTTTCGACAAGTTAAAATTTAACTTTAATATTATATTCGAATAGATAGTTTTGCAGACAAGATTTTACTTACGTTTACACTGTCAGAAAATCAAAGTAGCCACACAACAGAAGGCCCTTTAATTTTCTCGAGTAAACATAGCTTATTGCAATGCACTTCGAAACTTCCTATGTCACAAAGGATCGGATGAAGATGTTTCGGCATACATGTCGGAAATTGCCTTTGTGAAATATGCCTTTGCCTGAGGTCTCTTGATCTACAGAGACCGGTATGTGTCATTAAGGATACTCTTGTTAATCAACTAGCAAGCAAAGAAGATCAACACCGTACCTTGAATGTTGGCGTAAGAAGTCCATTTTCCAGAGTAAATGGTTCTAAAACTAATGTGACAGCTTTCACAAATTCAAAACCTCTCAACTGGTGAAACATAGTAATTTGTGAGCAGATTATTAAGATTTTAAGATATATTGTTAATAGGGAAAAAGAAATTGTTACCTGAGCTTGTTTTCCTACTGCATCCATCTCAGCAAGGACTGCAGCCTTCGCCCTCTGATCATTGCACAGTTTTCCTAAATCTTCATACTGAAAAGAAAGGAGAAAAAGTAAACTGACGACCTGAATTCTAAATAACTTTTGAAAGTTAATTTTGACAAACAACAATTTGTTTAGCAGCCATGCACCTTTATTCTCTCAGATTCAGCCCAAGTTTTTAATACGTCTTGATCGACTGATATTACAGCAACTAAAGAGTCCTTTAAGCTGTCGCCTGTAGGTGAAAAGACTTATTGTAAGGTAACAGAAAGGATCGTGTAAACCCAAAGTTAACGATAGGTTAATACTCAAAAATTACCATAAACAAAGCACTGTGAGACGAATTTGCACTTGGCGTAGACATTCTCTATCTTCTCAGGGGCAACGTACTCTCCTTGGGCCAACTTGAAGATGTTCTTTTTCCTGTTATATCCACATCATTCACTGATATTGAAGATGTAAAATCAATATTAATTAAGAAGTTATTTAAACACGGGTCGACACAAACATAAACATGCTTCCTGTGATAAGATAATAGCACCGTGTGATATGCGGTTTAATGCTAGCACTGTCCTTGTTCAGCCTTTGCCTGAAGGATCATGCCTCCACAACAAAATGTACTTGGTGCAGTGATCATTCCAAAATAAAACAATTGCACTGTAGATTTCAAAAACTCAGATGGTAGCTATTAAGCCTGTCAAATTTGGCCTGTGATCATCTGTCTGAGGTTGAATGTGTCCACAATTAGCACCATAGTATCCTATTATTTACATGTTGGTGACCTCAATCTCACAACAACAGCCCTCTGCTTGAAGATTTCTTTAGATATCTTAAGATTCTTGAAGTAGGATTTCAGGAATTGACTGACACACTTGAAACTATCAAACAATTTCTAAAAGGTGGTTTCTTAATCATCAAACATTTTATTAAGTACCTGTCTATTATTTTCAAGCGTCCTCCAGGTAACCACAAGCCAATGTCTCCAGTATGCAGCCATCCATCATCATCAATTACTTCCTTCCTGCTTAATTAATTGCCTTTTTAATGTAATTTAGATTTGAACATCAGTTTTATGAAAGTAAAGAAAAAAAAGATAGAAGCTGATCAAATTACGTTTGGACATCATCCTTGTAATACCCTCGAAAGACGATAGGACCCCTTACACAAATTTCTCCACGAGAATAAGGTTTATCATCAGATGTGTAACTCATTTCAGGAACATCTACGAGCTTGATCTCTGGAGAAGATCACCAAAACAAGAAAGAGCCAAAAGAACAATACCTCGTCAATGTTTCATAATAACTAAAGAAAAACACCAGAGTTACATTACTGATGCAGAGTTTGAGCCTGCTATGATTGCACTGCCAACCAAAAAAATATTTGAAAAAGGGGAAATCTAAGTTGACATGAATGCTGGAAACTCTCAAACTAATATGGGCGATTAAGAATAATTATGATGAATGATGCCATTGTCTTGTAACTTAACCAGATTTGCAAAAGCATTATAGGCAGGGCTTACCACAAGCAGGGCTTGGGGATCCAACATGTCCAGTTAATGTGTCGCCCTCGTCCATTACGCTTATGACACAAGATGTTTCTGTCATTCCATAACCTTCAATAACTTGACCACCAAAGCATCTGAAAGATTACTTAATCATTTTGGTGAATAACTACTGATAAGTTTAGACAATGAGAAAGAAAAGTATAGGTTGGACTCCTACTTATGTATTCATATTAAACTGACACAGTTTACTCTAGCCTGCCCACTCACGCATACTGTGAATGTTTTTCGATACAGAAGAACAGACTTACCCTTTCCTGAAACCTTAAGTTTTTGGTAGTATGGCCAACCAATCAACTTGCAATGAGTAAATTTAGCAGCTTGCGAAAAATGCATTTTCTGAATTTGAAACTTACACTCTCAAGAAGTCCATGACATCTCTTGATAATGGAGATGCACCTGAAGTCATATAACGCACCCTTCCACCAAGTCTTGCTCTTATTTTGTTAAATACTAATCTGTCCCACATTGGAGATGACTTCTTTCCTGGAGTAGAACAGTCAAATCACTCATTCATTCTTCGAAGACAAAGATGATGATCAATAATTACACATTCAAACAAAATGAAAAAAGAGGATTGTGATGCATGAGAGTGTGAACCAATATTAAAGTCTTCCTTAACCAAAAAAGCATGAAACTAGAAACCAAATCACCAAAGTTTTTTCAATATTTCCATTGCTTTAAGGTAGTTTGCAAAGGGTCATAGTGTTTTTTTTTGTTGATGATGAATTCACTATGTTGTATCATTCATTGGGTCAGCAATTTTAACCATAGTTTGTTAAGAATATTGTACAAAATGAATTTATCTAATGTATTAATGTTTGACATATTTGATTACAAGCAGAATCTGTTCGAGTATCATCTAGAAAATGACTCAACTTGCACATGTTATCCAAATTAGACCACAAAGTTACCATTTGTTATTGCGTCCATAGTGCTACTGTATGCAGCATTAAACAGCCGCTCTCTCAAGCCACCTGATGTCTTCACGGCATTTGTGATTCTGCAAGGAAAGATCAGCTGAAGCAGTCAAGAATGATGTTGAGCAATGGCAACTAATGTCAACGAACGGCATACCCATTGCATATTCTGTTGTATAGACGAGGTACACTACAAAATATTGTGGGTCTTAGAGCTGCCATATCATCCATCAACTTCATAATATCCTGCGAAAATGAAACCCAAGAGTCAAGATCTCTAAACTTCATAATATTGTGGGTCTTAGAAGCTGCCATCAAGGTTTTAAGTATCGACCCGTGCCGATGTTTCGGTCCCAGACCGGAACAATACGGTTTCGGTATCGTATCGTTTCGTGCCAGTATGGTTTCGGTATTTTTTATTTATATATAATAATTATTAGATAAATATATATTTATTGTGTATAATTTAAAAATAAGTTGTATGTTGATTTGATATAAGTTTTCAATTATTGAACAACTTAATATTGTTAAGAAAACAATTAAATATAACTTTCTTTAAAGAAAATTGATCTATCAATAACTCGAATTAAAATTGATACATTACAATATGTCACCTTACTAATACCAAAAGGAGTGACGCGAATCAGATAAAGACATTGGTTCTTGTAGCATTCTGCTTAGATCAATTCCATAGTTCACTAACGCCCAAATTAAATAAGCATCCCATGACATGCAATATTGATACTGATTTCTCCACATGTCCATCAGCGTATCTCGA
Organism: Boesenbergia rotunda; assembly: GCA_024364735.1. Classification (NCBI taxonomy): domain Eukaryota; kingdom Viridiplantae; phylum Streptophyta; class Magnoliopsida; order Zingiberales; family Zingiberaceae; genus Boesenbergia; species Boesenbergia rotunda. The sequence goes on along the minus strand of JAGFNQ010002115.1, from coordinate 53,265 downwards.
TTCATCACTGGAAGTTGGACTTGAACTGACACCATTGAAATCGGAACAGGTACAGGCACAGGATAAGGATAAGGATAAACATATGCCTCTGAACTGTGGTATGATGGATCACCATATGATGCATCAGAGTTATAATAAGAAGGCTGAGAGTATGATGAACTTCGATCAGAATCAATGTCAGCTAAACTCTGTCGCATATCTTGATAATTGTGAGCTTTCTTTTGTTTGCCATCCTTATTTCGACGTTGATATTGAATAGGTCTAGCTCCATGATCATCATCTTGAGTTGTATGTGTGTATTCTGCCTCACATGTCCATGGTTCCGGTGCTTGAGTAGGGGGATCATAATTTTGACCACCAGATGCATCGCCACTATCATCACTTGCATGAGTACTTGCACTGCTATTAACTTCTCGTCGGACTACAATATCAGAAGGTGATGATGTTTCATCACTGTCATCATGTTCTTGCTCATCAATTGCATCAAGTGGATTTTCTCTAATTCTCAATTGACCCCTTCCTGTAAAAGCAGGAGGCTTGACTTTTTCTTTCTTTTTAGTAAAAACTGCAGGAGCTTTACCTTTATCTGTGAACTTTGGTTGGGTTTGGGATGTTTCAGAATGTCTTGATCGAGATCCAGAAAATCGAAATTCTTGATCAAAAGCTTTATTATAATCTTCTCCCTCCCTGATATCTCCTGTAGTTTGTATTGTTTCAATCTGTTGAGTGAGAAATTGAGATGGTCGTGGTGGGTCTCCTGCTTCATCAAGTAATGGATTTTCAGCCTCAACAGCGCTCCACCAATCCATCATTGGATCATTCTCATTTTAGACAAATCCAATATCAAATGGGTCTACATCACCAGCCTCTTGTTCTTCATTTTCTTCTGTTATTGCTCTTAATTGAAGACGCATATTATAATGAACATAGACCATCTTCTCCAATCGACGATAAGAAAGACGATTTCTTACTTTTGTATGAATGAGGGAGAAAGTTGACCAATTTCTTTCACAACCACTTGAAGATGTTGTCTGTGAGAGAATTCGTACTGCAATCTTTTTCAAATTTGGAGCTGATCCTCCATATTGTAACCACCATTCAGCTGTAAGATAAATAAGAACAAAATTAAAATAATATTTTTATTTGCTAACAATAATTAATAATAATTTTTACTATATTTACCTGCATCCATTTTATATCTGCATGACACTGCAATAGGATCACTAAAAGAACCATATGCCTCTCGAAATAATCGGCTTTCATTAATAGTCTCAGCAATTGATTCTCTATTTGTTTGTAGTCTTGATATCACATGTCTGAGGGCTTGTAATAGATCATCATTTGTGCCAAGATTATAACGGTATTAATATGCCGGATTGAGATAATAACCTGCAATAATTAAACATATATAAAAATGCAATTATTAATAACATTATTAGAAATTCTTTATTAAAAAATACGTACCTGCTAAATGAATATATTTTCCCATTTGATCGTCCCATCTTGTATTGATTATATCAATGTAATGTTGATATTTGGTTGGTGATTGAAGACGTCTCTTAATTTCCTCTTTTGCTTCATGAATTAGACGGTAAACGTTGCCCATTTGTGGCTTCCTGTCCATATCGACTTTACGTAGAACAACGTACAAAGGTTCTATTGCTAGAAGAATATCTGCAATATAGTCCCAAAATCTAACAAATATAATAATTTTTTTGCACCTCTTTACCTTCGGCTGTGCTAGAATATCGAGAGGCTTCCCAATCCTCAGAAGAGAACATGGCTTTCAATCCAACTTTTTTTTGATTCAACGATTTTAACAGGAGAAAGTGAGTGGCAAACCTAGTCGCTCCTGGTCGTAGAATCTCACCATTGATAAATTTCCTCATTAATCCATGAACCCAATGATGATTATAGAGGAATTTTGTTAAAGATTGACCTTTTTTCACTACCTTCTTTACTATATCGAGTTTACCAATATCTCCCATCATCAAATCGATACAGTGTGCTGCGCATGGTGTCCAAAATAATATTTGATATTTTTGCTCCAATAATTCTCCAGCCCTCTTAAAGTTGGCACCATTATCTGTAATTATCTGCACTATATAATCTGCACCTATCTCTTGAACTACACTATCCATCAAACGATATATATAGGGTGTATCATGAAAATCTGTAGTTGCATCAATAGATTTATGAAATATCACCTTTCTATTGCAGTATAGTAGAAAGTTGATAATACTCATCCGTGTAGGTCCTGTCCAGCCATCACACATCAACGTAACCCCATATAAGCTCCATTGCTTTTTGCATGATAGGATCCAAGTTTTGATCTCCTCCACTTGTTCATCTAAATATGAACCAGCAATTTCATATGCAGTAAGAGGCTGAATACCAGGACCAGATTTTTGGATGTTGGACACCATGCTACGGTAGTATGTGTTGTTTGCTGCATTAGGAGGAATATGATTAAAATGAAAAAATTTTGCAATGCTTTTACCGATTGATTTCTTCTTCTCTTTTGTGTATGCATCATCAATCCTAGTCTGTTTGCTAGCTTGGTCTGGAAATGCCAGTGAATCAATATCAGCAATATCAACTGCACGTCTTCGTCCTCCCATAGAAGAAAAAAACCGACCAATACCACTTTGTGTTGAAGTACTACGAAAACTTGCACTCCTTCCTAATGTCGGTGCAGTAGTTGAGCCACTTCTACTAGTACCAGCTGAGTCACTTCTATGTCGCATATTTTGCTCATAGTCATATTGAGTTCGCGAGGCATTGATAGCTGCTAAAAAATCTCCATCGTTTGGAACATCACCACGATCTTCAAATTCATCATATATTGGCTCTCTAGATATTCGACTATCAAGAAGATCACGTTCTCGTTGTTGTTTATGCTTTATTACTTTGTAACCTTCAAGTTCTTCTTTCATTGCACGACGAACTTCTTGAGAAACTTTTGGACAATTCGAAACATCTGGATATCCACCAGCAAGATGTTGCTTTAGGCGTGTGACCCCACCACCTCGTCCAATCATATCGCAATGTAAACATTGCCAATGGAATCGATTCTCTAATCGGCGTGCGTGTCTCCAAGCTGGATCATATTGATGTTTGGGTGTCATTACCTATGTCTTATAAAAAATTAAGAATAATTCACATTGTTAGTTCAAATAATAGTCATCATTGTCAATAACAATTTTATCATTATAAACAAACAAATTAAATATATAAAACTATAAAAGACAACTTCATTAAAGTAATCTACTACAAGTCTACAACACATTTTTATCAAGTAAACTTGGAACAATAATTTTAATTATTTAAATAATATATATTTAAAATGATAAAAATATTAAAATATTAATTAAATATAATATAATAAATATAATAAATAATAATCAGATTATAAAATAATTTTTATAAATTTTTTAGATTTTATTTAGGGTTTTTAAAATTTTTTTAGAATTTTTAAATAATATTTAAAATAGAAAAATAAAATCAGAAAATTCCTTAAATAAATCTATTTAATTTTTTGAATTAAAAAAGGAAATGCTGAATTTAAATAAATACTTTTATTTTTTTTTTTTTTTTTATTTACGGGCGGAAATCGGGAATTAATCGGGAAATTCCCGATTTCCGCCGCCGAGCCAAAATGGCTTCGCCGCCGAGATCCGCCGGAGAACCGCCGGAGCCGCCCGGCGCACGACTCCAGCAGGCTCCGGCGAAGATTCCGGCGACGCCGGAGGCTTCCGACGACGTCGCCGGAGATCCGCCGTGTCTCCGACCCGCGGAACTATCCGCCGAAGATGGAGGAGCCGGGCGTCCAGCTCCACCACCGTCCGGCGAGGCATCCGGCGACGCCGGAGGCTTCCGGCGACACCTCCGGCGACGCCGGCGAGTCCCGCAATGCCTCCGGCGAAGCTGCGGAGATCGATTGATCATACCTGTCGCTGCCGCGCCGCCCTTCGCTGCTGTGCGTCCACGCTTCGAGTCGCTTCGCTGCGTCTTCGTTGCTGCTCACCACCGGAGCTCTTCCGTCCTCTTATAGCCAGAAAAAAACTGCGAGACAGGCTGGCGCACCGACGCACGCGCGACAGAAGGAATCGCGTGCCGTGCGCGTTCGCTGTGCCGCGAATCTCGCTGTCGCGCGAGACAGGCTGTCGCCGCGTCGCCACTCGCCGCTGTCCCCACTCGCCACTCGCCACTCGCCGCTGTCTCGCGTGCTCGCGTCGAGACGATGGCCTTCCTCGTGCCGGTTTCGGCGAACGGGCGGAACGATACTGTTCCGCCCGTTTCGTCCGAAACGGCTCGAAACCTAAATCCCTGGCTGCCATATTGTCGATCATATCTTCTGTTGTATTCACAGATACTAGCTTTGCAATGACTTTTTTTTTTCTTAGCATTTTGATCTTTTTCAATAAAAGGTCAACCAGTCTACTTTATGAAATGCATACCCCTTGGTAGAAACCAACAGCTACTCCAAAGTGTGCCATAGCAATTTGGCCAGCTCGCTCATAGATGTGAGCTAAAGGAAGGTAAGATATGAAACTGTGACATAAAAAAGAAAAGTAGAGACCTCATCATAAACAAGAAGATGCGATGAATGAGAAATATAGATAGCAAAAGCACCCACATATCTGAAGGGTAGAATTTGATACTAAAGCTAGAACCGGCGACATTAGCAATCAGGTTTGCATGAGTAAGAACAGCTCCCTGAAGAACAAAAATCCTCCAAATACAATATCAGAAGCACATAAACCTAATCAAATTGAACAGCTTTTGAAGCTAACTTTGTTGGGCCAAGTACCTTTGGTGTACCAGTAGTGCCACTTGTGTAGCAGATTGTTGCAATATCATCAGGTTCCGGAGGGCAAAAAGGTAGAAGATTAGCAAGCCCCTGTGCAACAAAACCCTCAGATTTAGAAAAAGCAACTGAGCGAGGTCAAGCCTAAATCACAGTCTTGTAGTACTGAGCAGTTTGAGCAGTTCAGACACAGACATGCACAGTTCGAGCAGTTGAACTGTACCTATTGTGGATTGAAGGTGCCTACCATTAAAGTAATTGGTGGAGTGGTTCCAAACACAGAAGAGAACCATTACACGTATAAATATAGAACTTTAATATAACACTCCATATGGCATTAAACCTTTGAACTCATTGAAACCATTAACCCTAATAATCATACATAACTATTAACGCTGATGACTTGTTTGTTCTCCCTCGATTCCTTCATCTCCTAACTAAAACTTTCAGTGTTTTTTCATCTTCATAAGTGAAATATACCAAACATAATAATCATTCAAGAATCAACTATAACATTGTATTCCCTCAGTGGCATTCTCATTCTCCACTACCATTTCATATAAAAAAAATTCAGATAGTCAAGAAACAGCAGCTGAGGAAACCATACCTGACTATGCAACTTCGAGTAGGTAATAATCTCCACTCCACTTCTAGAGGAGACAGATGATACCGTCTCATCAAACCAATCTACTAACTACATTAGCAAATAAAATATGAGAATTTGCAAGAACGTTCACTCCAGGCTTAATAGCCAAAATATCAGTCATCTTACCACTATTAAACGTACAGAGGGAATTTGAGATGTGAAACTTAGCAGCTGCAGACCATATTAAGGAACTTCAGAAAGGGGAATAAAGAAGGATATAAAAGAATCTCCTAACTGTGGCATGCCCAACTCCAAGAAGAGCACTTTAACAAGTCAGAATTTTATTTAATTTTTTATTTAAAAAAATGGAACTAAGAAGTTAGTGAGCCTGGAAAATCAAGAGACAAACTTACAGAGGTTAGTGCTTGCATTGCGCAAAAGATAACCTGCACATTTGCATGGTTCACAATATACTGAACAGCATCTGGTCCTGTAAAAATTCCATTCCTCCAATCGTGAAGAGAGAAAAAAAAAAGTAAAAGGAACTAAAACAACTAGATAAGACAAACCTAAAGTGTCATAAAGTGGAACAGATATGTAAGAATATGCAGAGCAAGCATGATCAACAATTATCCACTCAGGACTGTTTATGAAAAACAATCCAATACTTGCACCCTGTTACAAAGAAAAGGGAGAATTTATGAAAATAGGATACCAAAAACAAGGCAGTTTCTGATAATTTGACGTCTGTATAATAGATACTTTAATTTCTGAAATGAATGAACTGCTAAATAGGAGTTATGAACAATTTGAGTTAAATTGGCTCACTTTTGGTATCCCATGATATGCAAGTCCAGACCCAATTGCTGATCTTGATGCACCCGCTTCACCATATGTCATCCATTTGTACCTTCAAAGGTGAAAGAAGCTGGAAACTATAGAGCCAAACATTTGTAGAGGACCAGAAGATAAACACATAGGAAGTCGAAAAGTCTTACTGTCCAACTGTACCATCAGAACGGATCCTACTTCCCAAATACTTGTAATCTCGAAAAGTTTCAACAGCATATCTAATCCACATCCAAACAAAACAAATCACTTAACTGCAATTTTATATATATATATCAGCAAAGAATAAAAATCTCCACACCAAAGTAAAGATCAAAGAACAGAGAAACCAGAAATTTAAATCCTCATGTTTGTGATGGCAATAGAATTTGGAATCTTTAAACACTTCATTTTGTAATGTAGGAGTTCGTCTTACTAGAACAACCAAGAAGGTAGAGGATACTGACTGAAAATTATCATGTAAAGTTGCAATATCAGGATGCTCTGGAAACCTACTAATTAGTTTCAAAGGTGAGCGTGCAGATCTGAAAAAAAAAAACATTCAATATATTATGTGATTAGCATATTGGAGAATGGCAGAGAAATGAGTGATAGGAATACCTGTATACATTCCAAATTCCATTTTGCAACTTCTCAGGTAGAATGACACTGTAGCCCTGCTCTGCAGGATGTAATAAAACAAAATAGAATCTCTAGTTGGCGCGAAAAAGAAAAAAAAACAGCGAAAGCATGACATTTCGTGGAGAACCTAAAAGAAAACCTTGTTCGCCACGAATAAAATCAGTATCACTTATTAGCAACATAGCTGATTCAAAAGAAGGAAGAGTATGACCCTATTAATAATCAGGAGCTTATCTTCTTCAAGGAATAGGATCAATTCCTAATAAACCTAAGAAAGGAAGGAAAGGTGGCCTAATTGTCGGTTTACTCCAGAGCCCAAACGGATAGAGAAAAAAAAGAAACAGGAGAACTCACCTTGGACGAACTCGGCGGCCGTACCGTTGGGGCTGAGCCGAGAAGAAGATCTCGTCGGATGACGACCGTCGACTAGGTGCTGGGCTATTGCCTGTAGTCGGCGCTGGGCTGCCGTCTCCATCAGCTGCCGGCCGTCCACGAATCGCTTATGGTCTGTCGCGAGGAGCGAGGGAAGGTTAAATAAAGGGCAGGTAATCTGTTTGGTAAGGGGATTATTTTTTTGTGCACTTCGATTTCAGGCGTAAAAAAATAATCTTCCTTTCATTTTCTTTCCCTTCCTTCCATTTCCATTAAGGAAACCTTGCGGCCTAATGGAAGAGAAGAATGCGTCCGTGACGGTAGGGCTTATGCATCGAGATTATTTATACATGTCGCCGTCGTCGGTCGTCCCGTCCGAGGGCATCCAATAATTTAACTGAGGACTCGGCCTTCGTTCTCGGTGTGATGCTCTTGGCCTGTATATCATTCTCTCGGAGCAAAATAATAAATAACAAATAATAATAAAAAATCGAACAATTCTAGTAATTGAGTCATGCTCAAATTAAATTTTAAATTAATGGAAAATTTTTATAAACTCTTCGATCTCAAACTCACCTTTGCATGCAGTCCTCATTCGAAAATTTCATTACATGCAGTCCTGATGGGATTGACAAGACAGTTTTATAAGTATTATTTGAAGAAAATTGAGTATAAAAATTAGAAATTTGAATATGTAAGATTGCATTCACCACATCAAGAAACTGTATACTCAAATTTCCTAAATTAGTACTCAATCTCAAATAATTTATACTTAAATCTTTACAATGTATACTCAATTTTCACTCTTTTATACTCAATCCATCAGGGAGTGAATGCAAAGAATTTATCAAATGGAGAGTGCATGTAAAGATCAGTTTAGGATTGGGGAGTTTTTTGTAATTTACCGTTAAATTAATTCTGCTCAAATTGAATTTCGAATAACTCAAACTAAATTTTTAGGGTGCGTTTGATTGGAGGTTATCATTGATAATCTTGATTATCTATCCAAGGTTATCAACGAAAATCTTATTTGATTTACATAATCAGCGATTCCAAAGTAATGATTGATGCCCGATACGTCAATAAAAGGGGCATGCAATCCGGAATCGAAAAACCTTTAAAAAGTAAGATTTTTCTTGATTCCGGAATTATGAAACTTATTATTTCAAAATTATCCTCCAATATTTACATTTAAGACGAAAATAACAATTACAATTTATTAAATTCCAGAAGTATTATTCGTAGCCGACGACCGATAACGACGACCGACAATCACGACCGAAATCAAAACTTACACTAAAATAAATTTTATATTTTTAAACTTAAGTCGAAGTTATCTTAAAAAATTATTGTTCTTAAGATTTAATTAAAACAATAATTTAGTAAATAAAATTAATTATTTTTATATTTAATATATCACAAATAGTATAAGATATAAAATTCATAAGATCTCTACTAAATTTTGTATATGTTTAAATATTTATTTTTTTAAAAAATATTTTTTTATTATTCTATATATTTAACTATTAGAATTGGCACATCCTAAAAACTTACTAAAATTTCTCATGGACGATAAATTTATTTCTCTCCCAAAATTTTCATCCCATTGTAATGCGTCGAAATTAAAAATTGAATCATAGTACCGTAGCTCGGAGTAAAAAATATTTTTTTAACTAATACCATATATTCAAGATCGATTAATCCTGCAGTTAGTTTGGAGAAAAATAAATCTTTTAACCATTTTAATTAATTTTAAAAATGGTTGATTAAATTTAATAAAAAAATTTCATTGATCGTTGAACAAATTTAAAACTACTTACGATTCAGCAATTAAAAATATCAGATTTATTCAAGGAAAAAAAGATAATTGAAAATCAAAATAGAAGGTTTGTTAAGAACTATGATAGAGAGTATGAAATTATAATATGAAATTCAATGTGAATAACGTGATATTTTTTATGTACATATTTGATTATCGTTTGGACATCGACGGCGATTTTCGATCGTCGTCCTGAATAAAACTATAACTTGAGGACATGATGAATCGATCGAGGATTATTATAATTAAAATGTCACATCATTTACGTTGAGAATTCACGTTATCTATGTTTGAATGGTTAAATTATACGACATCTCTAGTTGAGGACAGAGATAGGACGATCACTATAATTTAAATTTATTTATTTCATTTTTATGCGTTAAATAAGAATTGAACTTATTCGTGAACGTGGTCCGCGGCCCGCTGGCAGCGTCAGCGCCGACGGCGCCGACGACACACGCGGTGGCAGAGTGTCGACGCCGGAGCAAAAGCAGGGCCAGCGCGCGCAACGGCCATTCCGAGGTGATGCTGGGCAGCCACTCCGAGGAGGAACAAATCGACGTGGGTGCGGAGGACGAGGAGGGCCGGGATGGCGGAGGAAGCACCGTGACCACCGTCCCGGTTGTAGTGGCCCGCCCTGGTGGGACCCGAACTGCTACCGCCGGCCGGCTTTACGGCATAATTTCAGAGAGTTGACCGACTTTTGTTTACAAATTTCGGGAGTAATGTTTAGTTTACAAATCTTTGAGCAGTGGAATGCAAATTTCTCTCCAAAAATATATATTTATTTTACTAATTAATGAGAAAATTGATTGCGACGTGATGGACGATGCACCGCCCTCCCACCAGACCCACCTCTTTTCGTATAATTTATCTTAAATTTATTGATTTCAAACTCTGCTCGAATCTCGAGAAATACTTTTTTTCCTTTATTTTTTATTTTTATTTATTTTACTTTTTTTCGAAAAAAGAGAGAAGGATAAAAAGTTAATTCTGAAAACTCCTGGTGACCTGTGAGCTCAGCCTACAGTGCCTGCCTTTGACCGGTCGGGTCCGGTCCGCTGTCATCGCGCCTGTTTTAACCGACCCGGGTTTTCAAAAGGAGCGCCACGTGTTGATTTTGCACTGACTGTTTTCGTCGACCGCGAGCGCACCTCTCTGGATCCGATGCTGTTACTCCGCAACTAATGATGAATGCAAGTCCAATAATCAACAGCCACGTCCTTTTAGACGGATGAGAAATCCACCAGACGGTATCCACTGTCCCATATAGCCTCCTGTCCCGTCTGTTTCATTTTTCGATGATGATCGATGAATTATCTAATCGTCGATCGAACATTATCAATTAATTTTGATCGTCGGATCGATTCAAATGATATTATGAAAGAACGATAAAGCGGTCAGAATCGTTATAATTGCAATTTCATCAGATTCGACGGTGAATTTTATGAGATTGTAATTACGGCGATCCCGACGGATTCATCGTATCCTAAGGATATAATTTTATTCAGGATGATGATCTTTTAATCGACGATCGAATGATTCATCGAGCATCGTTAAAGAGTGAAATAGATGAGATAAGAGATTTTCGTGAGACTGAGAATCTGCCCTTGAAATCCACCGGGCATTGCCATTCAATGCATTAATTATGTACGTCAGTTTTTTATCTTCGGATAAATACTGAAACAAGTTTGTCCATTTGTTTATAAATGTTTATTTATAAAATTGATAATTTTGATTTATTAACTTTGTTTCTAGTTATTACTTATGAAACATACAAATAAATTTTTACGGAGCAGAATATCAATTTTTTAATGCTTTGTCGAGGAAGAAATAAATTCAAAGTCTAAAAAAATCAATTAGAGAAAAATACGGGGGGAAAATAAGGAATAGAAAGAAAAAAAACAAAAGAAAAATGAGATAGTTGTGTTAATATCCACAATTTTGGTAACCAAATATAGCCGAACTCACAATGGCCACGAGATCAAGATGGTTAAAAGCGATTATCGTGAATGACTCGTGGTGGCTCCCACGGACGTAACAGAGTTGATATTCAATGAGGAATTGCCATAATAGATATTGGATTCTAAAAGCTCTCTTGGACCGTTCGGCTAGTTGAATGACTTGTATTCTAATTTCTAATAGTTCTGAAGGAGCCCGGATAGACGGGGAAGAATAAAAATAATGGAGTCGTGTTTGGCCTGTGGGAATTGTTTGGGTATATGCGGATAGTCAGCCGGCTTTGTTTTGGAACTCTTATTGTGTTTTTTTTTTCTCTTTTCTTTTTCTTATATAAAGAGGGCAATTTATTATTTTTGTGTTCGATCCGTGGAAGAGAAGGCAACTCGCCGGCCCCGACTTTGGACAACGCGTTTCACACGCATCGCTCGCTAAATCGTGAACAGAATTAATAAAAGGCCACTGTTTTTTTTATTTATTTATCCGAAATAAAAAAATTACCGATTGATTTTATGGAGCACTCGTATTCTAAATTGTTGCTGGCACGTAAAAAGCGCTGTCCCATTCATCTTTTGCATTCGTATGCATACAACCGCAGAGATGCGGTTCAACCAGTGCCACACGCGAACGCGATTCCGATTCGGAGTTACGCGTTTGGATCCGATCCGGTATCGCCTTGTCTCCGGCTCTCCGCTGATCGAGATGGGCTCTGACGTCGGCTCATCAGCTTTTCAAGGCACAACGGCGTGGACCCGCGGAAGAACCAATCAGGAAGGCCAGTAGGGCGGTGGGTAGCTTGTAGTTCTACCGACACGCTACGTTTGCAACTTCGCGTTAAAAATAAATAAATTTGGAGTTTTTTTCTTTCTGTTCCTGGAAAAATAAATAATTATGGGTATTGATGTCATTTCATGCTGGGAAATGTACGAAGGCGGTCCATAAAAGAAAGAAAGAGGCTGGCGAAGCGGGCTGGGCGAGGAGAGGAGAGCAGAGGAGAGGCGAGGCTGGGAGGCGAGACGGGGCCGTAACGGCCGGTGGATCGAGATAGCTCGAGGAGCTACGCACCGGCGACTGCAGCCTGACGAGTTCAAAGACGGTGAAAATTCCTTCCTGAAACGGCTTCTAAGTCCCTCCTAATCTGCCTCTGCCTCTATCCGCCGTTGATTCCATCCCGAGCTTGTTAGATCGGAGAGAGATAAGGCTATTTGTTTTTTTGTTTTTTTTGAGATCGATCTTTGTTTTCGACGATCTGATAGCTGCCGATGAGGAAGGGCCGCGCACAGGCGGGGCAACCGGCCGTAGCCGCGTTGACAGCGGTGGAGATGCGGTTCCGCGGCGTGAGGAAGCGGCCATGGGGCCGGTTCGCGGCGGAGATCCGCGACCCCTGGAAGAAAACGCGGGTCTGGCTCGGCACCTTTGACTCCGCGGTGGACGCCGCCCGAGCCTACGACTCTGCAGCCGTCGCCCTACGAGGACCCAAGGCCAAGACTAATTTCCCCACTTCCGCGTTCCCTTTTCCAATTCATCCTCCCCTCGCTTTGACGGGCGCCAGTCATTTCCCTTATAATTACCAGCGTCACCAACGTCCGCCGGTGGCCCAGCGGCCGGCTTCTAGCAGCCACAGTAGCACCGTGGAGTCCTTCAGCGGGCCTAGGCTTCCTACCTCGTCGTTGCCGATCCGACCGAGGCAGACTGTAAGCAAGCGGCAGGCCAACCCCCCTCCACCCCCGCGTGTTCTGAACGGCGACGATGACTTCCACAGCGACTGTGGATCATCTTCCGTCGTCGACGATGACGTCGGCGACGTTGCATCTTTTTGTCGGCAGTCGCTTCCCTTTGATCTCAACCTGCTTCCTGATGATGATTTCCAGGACACAGTTCTCTGCCTCTGATGTGTGATCTCTCGGCCGAGAGAAGAGAAAAAATAAATAAAACTGGTTTTTTCTTCTTCTCTCGTGATTTTACATGTATTCTCCCAGAAATACATTCGATCTTAGGCTTTATATACTCAGATCTATATGTATGGGGTTGAATTTGAGGTGTAATAACTATTATGAGAGGTAGGATTATGGATCGGGTGGTATGAGACCAGATCTGAGGTTTGTCTTAGATCTGTTGCTCTTGTTTTCGTTGTTCCTTGTACAAAGAAATCTCTATTTAGTTTGATAAAAGAGAAGTAAAAAAAAAAATTAAAGAAGAATCTGAATCTAAAATTGAGTTTCATGTTGCTCTTGCACTATGTTAGATCTAATGTAATTGCTTAGCTGATCAACTGCTCGTGCTTTTTTGTTTCTCAAAATTTCAGACTCTGATGATTAAGTTAATAACATTCTGCTGTTCGTTCAACTTACTCCAGTAACCACATTTTATCACCCTGCTCCATGTCCTTGTTGCTTGTTCCTATGTTTCTATTTCCACTTTGATTTATTGAAGTGCTTCCCAACCTCGATTATTTGCTCATTTATTTATGCTTTTTTTCTTTCTTCTCTATTCTCAGTAGAAGGTATTTGCTTGCCTTATCTTTGTCTATTGTGTTTGTGGCATGAAGATACAAGGTTATATGAGTGTACTTTTCTCTTGCAAAATTGTTTTACTTACAGACTCGAATCTCTTTTGTCTGGATCATTCAAACAAGATCCGGGCGGCAAGGTTCGACTAAGGTATGTCAAGCACCTTGTTATTACCTTAGTCTTGATGCATTCAGAGTTGGGACTTAGGAAACTTGTTACCTAATTCTTTCCTAACCTTTCAGATCTAGTGACGGTAAATAGAAAACAAAACTGGTCAGGCGCTGTGCAATTCTCTGTTCCAACTCGTGAAGTAAAAGTTGATGCAGTGGTTAGACCAAACTCGTCTGGTCTGTAGTGATTAAGGTAACTTGATACTTTTGGTTGGTTGGAAAAAAAATCTAGGGTGGTTAAGAAACACCCACCCTAATCAAACTCTTTGGCATCTGTGCTAGCCAAAACATGTTGATCGATGGGTTTGGTGTGCCAGAAATGTGTTTTTCATGTATTAATTTAATGAAAAATGATAGGGAGAGTGAAAATGAAAGAGTGAAAGGCAAAGTGAATGACGTGATACTTTGTATGTAGCGATCTTCGACGGGTTCACCGTGCCCTCCAAGGTATAATTTGATCTCTGATGATGTCAAAACGATAATCGGACGTGTGCATGTAAAATGTCATGTCATTCATTTTACTTTTATTTTCTCATTTTCACTCTCCCTATCATTATTTTAATTTAATTTTTAGTTTTTGTGGGCTAGAAAGTCATCTCGCCTAGTATATTTACCTTAAATTAACAATATGTGATTTCTCTGGTAAGTTTGGTGTGATTTCTGTTGCCTGACCAAAAAAAAAAAGTTGTATTTTTGTATATTAAACACTGACAAGAAGAGATGCGGGTAGATGAAGGAAGAACTCCAGATCAGAGCTTTTCAAATGATAAACTTATTGAGGTATGAAATGAAATTCATTGAGACCCTTAATGAATTTCATGTACGATCGAGAGAGGGTGAGAATATCGATTGCTCGTTTTTTTTTATTTTGTTATGTTCGCTTGATCTATCAAATTAGTAATAGCAAAATATACAAAATAAATAATAAAGGATGACAGTGATTGATTATCTCAGGATCAGGATTAATACATCTAAGGTCTAAATACGAAAGATATGTCTGTCTACTATATCTTTCTTTTTTTGGGTACTTTTCCACAAGCGAATAAATCACTTACAAATTTACAAGCATAAAGAATATAACAGAAAATACAACTTATAAATTAAATAAAAACAAAGTAATCGACCAGTACAAAAAATATAATAAAAATATAGTTTATAAATTCAATACAAATAAAGTAATTACCTATCGATTCGGAACTTCTTCTGGAGTTTTCTTCAGTCGTAGAGCTTTGTGCCTAAATTTTTCTTTCGAGCACCGAGAGAGAAAAAATGATTAAGCATCGAAAGAGAAAAAAATAATTAATCAGATTAAATAATATCGAATCTAAGATTACTAACACGATCTTATAAAAATTTTCCATTAGCCATCATGATAAATAAGGAAACATTTACGACAAATGATCAGAAGCACAACATCCTATAATTGTTTGTCCTATTTGAAAGAAAAATTATTATAAAATTCATCATAGTTAGTGATAGAATTACGAGTGCTTGGAAGATAATTAATTATCCTTCCGTTGTATCATAGTCCTGGGAGCTCGAGCACATAGAGAGAGAGAGAGAGAGCAGTAGAATTGATGTCTTGATGTTCTATTCATAGTGGCTTATATAGATTTTTTGGACACATGGAAAGCCTTCCAGGCCCCTAGCGCGACGTCTATCCGATCCGAATGCATCATAGTTTTATCCATCTCGCAACACATGAATCACTTTTGAGCGCTTGGACCGTTGATGTGGTGTGTTCTGGATGAATCTCTATCCAACTTATTTGTATCCTGGTTCGGGGGCATGGAACCCTTTCTGGGTGGTTGGATTTGTTGTTACCCCGGTTGATATTGTTGTGATCAACCAAGTTAGATCAGGTCCTGTTATAGTTTTGATCCTTCTGTCTAAGTGTGCAGGAACTTAGGAGCGGAGGAAATCGAGCGTAAGACGCAGTGGACGAAAAGGATTGCACGGGGAAGTGAGTCGATGGGCTCAGTGCATCCGAGGGATGCAGAAGCTGCGGAAGATTACGCCGGTGAAGCGAGAAATACGTGCGCGACATTCGAGGGACGAAAGCCGGAAGGAAGGACGCTCGAGGGGTGAAAGGTCGAAGTTGGATTATGGTGAACCTAACTCCGGTTGGTCAGAAATCACCCAAGAAGACCCGCAGAAGGTTGGTCACAAAGGCTTCTCCGCCAGAAGGAGATCTTGATAGTGAGATTCAACCATCTTTAATTAGCAACTACTTAGGTTGCAACCAAGTAAATTTCTGTATCTTAGCATTTTACTAGTTTAATTAGTTTATGATCATTTTGTTTTATTGTTTCAACTAATCTGAATTTTTATGAGTCCCACAAAAGATCTATTTTATTTTACAGCGGCATTTCACCTCCCCTCTTGCCAGTCCATCTTGATCCGACAAGTGGTATTAAAGCAAAGACGTCGCAGAAGGACTAATTGTCAACTGCAGTAAAATCTAAAAAATGGTTGGACCAGTGATCTACCCGTCGAAGTTTGAAGGGAAGCTCGCAACATGGGAAAAAAATGAAGGTATTTTTTACTACTGATTACGAATTATTACTAACAATAAAAAATGATTTTTCAACTCCAAAAAATAACGAAAGAAAAATTAATGAACCTAACTCCTGGAACAAAAAAGAACAAGCAGACGCAATAGCAAATCGAAAGGTGGAATTCCATCTGTCGACTGCCCTCCCCGAACAAGGCTAATCAAATCGGGAAATACAACTCGGCAAAGAAACTTTGGGAAAAAAATCCTGGAATTGTACAAAGGAATCTCAGAGGCAAAACTAACACGACGAGACATCCTACAAAGCCAACTTACCAACCTCCGAATGGAAGACGGTCAATCAGTTGCCCAACTGCACGCCAAGGTAAAAGAGCTAATCATGAACCTTGAGAACCTCGGTGAAAAGGTATCAAATCGCGACGCACAACAGTATGCGTTGAATGCTTTCAAGAGAACCCCGGATTGGACCTCAGTAATATATCGACACATATTTTATTTCAAAAGATCTTGAGGTATGTACTCTAGAACAACTATTTTCAATTTTAGAACTTCACGAATCTCGGTGTGTAGGGAAGAGTAGGAAAATGAATAACGTCGCTTTGAACGCGAGAAGAAACTAGATTGAGGATGAGTCGTCAACAGATGATGAAAATATAGCGGAGATGGTAAAAAGCCTTAAAAGTTTTTTTTAAATGGCTAATAAATTTTCTATGTTTCAAGATAAAAGGCAATCTCCGAAGAAGCGTGCAGTCCGATGCTATAACTGCAAAGAGGAGGATCATCTAAAAGATCAGTGTCCCAAACTCAAGAACCAACCAAAGAAGAAGAAGACGCTGAAAACCACTTGGGACGAGACTTCGTCTGATGAATCAGAAGCTGAAGAATATGTTGGACTTGCATTGATGGTAAGTCATCAAGAGGAGAGCACTGAAGAAGGGGGAGTTATACCAGAAGAAAGCAGTGACAAAGGGGGAGCCCCTTTTTTCGAAAGCGACCCGGTAAGTGAGGTATGTTTTCTCTATCATGATCAATTATAATCTGGTATAAAAGCAATGTCTAAAGGTAATCTTAAATTAGAAAAAGAAAATTAAAAATTAAAAATGAAATTGACTAATGCATGTTCTTCTGATAGTTCTGATAAACTAAAAAATGATGTTGTTAATTTGAGAAATTTAGTTGAAAAATTAGAATTTGATATTGTATGTTTACGCCGAAAGAAAAATAGTTATTCTAATAATCTGAACTGGTATATTAAAAATCACAAGGGCCAACTTAGAAAAGTATCCAAGAACTATATTCTTGCAAAATTTTTAATTAACCCGTAGATAGGAACTTGTTTTGGGTTTCTAAACATTTATTAGATTAATTTTTACTCGGTACATGTTTTAGTGCTAACAGTTTTTTGTTGTATTTTTTAATATATTTTTTTTCTTTCTCTCTTTATTATTTTCTTTCTCTGAAAAATCAATGCAAGTTGAATTTTAACTTGATAATTTCATGTTCATATTTTTCTTAAATACATAAACATCTTCTTTACTTACTACAAATTTTTGAGATTTTTTTGATTATTTTTCGAATTTTCACAGTTTTGCATTCGAAATTTAAATTTTAAATTTTAAAAATAGAAAAAAAATTATTATCTCAAATCTAATTTATTTCAAATCTAGATATGATCAGTAGACCTCAATAAAATTTTATTAGAATTTTTTGAAGTATTTTTTAATGTTAAATATTTATTTTTCAAAAATTCTACTATGATAGTATTTGATTAATTTTTACACTTAGATAACGTTTTCAAAGTTGAAATTTTTATACAAGCTCAAATCTCTATTTCCCACTTCAGCAAAAAAAATTTAAATTTTTCTAACATGTTTTCGATTTTCTATAAATTTTTTATTGAAATTTAATTTTAAAGTTTACTTTTCGATAGAATTTTTTTTAAAACCTGATTTTTTTAGATCTACTCTTCATCTGTTGACTTTATTAAAATTTTCTCTATTTTTATGTAATTTTGAATTTAGAAATTAAATCTTTAAGAATTTTAATCAATAAATATTTTCTATCTTTCCCTTTTCCTAATTTCTTGTTATGCCCCAATTTTTACTATTATCAAAGGGGAGAGTAGCTTAAGTTCAGGAGGAGGTTATAATTTTTATCGAGCTTAATTGTATTAGTTAGTATTATTTCTTTTAATCTTAACACTAACTAAACTTGGGTTGATGCATATCAAAAAGGAGGGAGATTGTTGGTGCCCTAGTTGGTTTTGATGTAATCAACCATGTTAAGTTAGAACATGATGTGGTTTTGATCCCTCTGTCTAAGTGTTCAGGAACTTAGGAGCGGAGGAAATTGAGCATAAGACATATTGCATGAGAAGGATTGCACGGGGAAGTCAGCCGACGGGTTCAGTGCATCCAAGGGATGGAGAAGTTGCGGAAGAGTATGCCGGTGGAGCGAGAAGAATATGCGCGACGTTTGAGGGACGAGAAGCCGAAAGGAAGGACGCTCGAGGGACGAAAGGATGAAGTCGGATTCGAGTGAGCCTAACTCCGGTTGGCCATAAATCACTCAAGAAGACCCGTTGGTAGGGGTGAGTATTCGGTTAAAACCGAACCGAACCGAATAGACCGAAAACTGAATAAACCGAAATTTTTCAAAAAAACCGAATCGACCGAATTTCATAATAAAAACCGAGAAAACTGAACCGATAAAATCTCGGTTAATTCGGTTTTTAACCGAATTAACCGATTTAACCGAACTTTTAAAATTTTATTCTATTTTAATTAAAAAAACAATGAGTTTATTTAATTTAATTATATTTTTAAATAAAAATAATTAAATTAATATTCTTATTCGGTTTATTTGGTTTAACCGAATTACAAAATTGAAAACCGAAAACAGAACCGAATTTCGAGAAAAAAAATCGAAAACCGAATTAACCGAACTGAATTCCAAAATTCGGTCGGTTCGGTTCGGTTAATTCGATTTTTTCGAATTTTTGCTCACCCCTACCCGTTGGAGATTGGTCAGCGAGCTGCTGACCAAACCTGAATCGGGCGCCCCTATGCATAGGGGCGCCTGAGAACCTATTCTATCCACCCAACTAGTCGTTTGCGACTTTTGCGTACCGAATATATAATGCAGGAGCCACGTGTCAGGCGTCTAAAACCATTCGGGTACCTCTATAGTGTCACGTCAACAAACGGATAGAACTGACCGGGGCTATAAATAGGCCCCAAGAGCTCAGTTCCAAACCATCAATCAACTGAACAAATTCTTTCTTGTTTTCTAGTTTCCTTCAAAGTTTGTAAAAGGTTTCTTAGCCAGAAGGAGATTTTGATAGTGAACTTCAACCGTCTTGGATTAGCAACCACCTAGGTTGCAACCAAGTAAATTTTTGTGTCTTAGCCTTATACTAGTTTAATTAATTTATGTTCATTTTATTTTATTGTTTCAACTAATCTAAATTCTTTGTAAGCCGCACAAAGGATCTATTTTATTTTACAGCGGCAATTCACCCGCCCTCTCTTGCCGGTCCACCTCGATCCAACAGGATTGTCCGAACAACTAGAACATTTCCGAGCGCCTGGATTGTTCGGGTACCTGGACCATGTCTGAGCACTTCGACTAAGGCTTCATCTAGTTTGCGTTTGGCTTGTGTCTAATTTTTTTCTGTTTGTTTCCTTAATCTTACTTTCAACTCATGGTTTTTTTTTACCTTTGACTTTATCTTTTTACTTTCAACTCATGGTTCACACAAGACAAACATACAAATACAAATAAATAACCTAGTCTAATCCTATAAGTCTACCTAACTTATTATAGTTCACTCCTCCAAGACTTTCTCCACATAGGCTAACCCCCCCTAAGATTTCTCTTTGTCAAGCATCCGGTCATCTTAACCTTCTTGAACTTGTTAGTCACTTGGTAGATTACTTATCCTAGTTAGACATCTAGTCACCTTAACCTTTCTGGACTTGTCAGTCACTTGGTAGACTTCTCACCCTTATTAGTTATCCTGTCAACCTTGACTTGACAAGACTTTTCCGTGCCTAACCTTCTGCTAGGACTTTCCCCTATCAAGTATCTGATCACCTTTCATTTGCTTGAACTTTTCTTTATTAGTTATCCAATTAATCTTTTTTGACTTGACTAAACTTCTCTTTACTAGTCATCCGTCAACTTTGGACCGAACTAGACTTCTCACTTCTAAAATCATGTCATATTTGGATAACTCTTGGTCAAATCTTATCCGACATTGATATATTGTCGAGCATCAAAATATTTAAGGTCGATTACATAAATAATATCTCCCGTTTGATATTTGATAATACTTTTGAGTTAGGTTTGGATCTTAAGGATTTAATATCACACTAGAAGGTACTGAATTTGTCTAACTTAAGTTCTTCCTCATCCCGTTGACCAATATCAAAACGCTAATCAAATATCTTAGTCCATCGTAGATTTTGCATCAACCATAATATAATCGGCAATTTACCAAAGGGCGCACCTGAGAATTGATATTTACCAAAAGGTGTACCATAGTTTCATTTTTACCAAAGGGCATATTAATTTTAGTGAACTTCCGTTTATACCCCTTCCGCCAAAAAAAGTCTTTCTCTTTCTCTTTCTCAGTAACAAATCCCGAGGCAACGGAATCTGCTTTTTCAGATTTGTCATTTTAAAATAATATATTTAGCAATCGGCTAAAAAACGTAAGGTAAAGAAAGAAAAATTATTTCTATTAACGAAAGTTATCTTCCAACTGATTTTAAAAATTTAAAGTGATCAATTTTTATATTTGATTAATATAAATTAATATATTAAATAATATTTAATAAATATATTAATATATAACAAAGATTTAAAATTTAAAAAAGTCTGAGCGTGGGCCTGAAATCAAAAGATTTCAGGCCCACGTTGGGCCTAAAATAAAAGATTTCAGGCCCAGCGTGGCCCTGAAATAAAATATTTCAGGCCCTGTGTCAGCTTGAAATCATATGTTATGATAGGGTTTTTTACGTAGGCCTGAAACATAAAGAAACATCTCTTTATATTTTTGAAATCACAATAAAAATTACTGAGAAAGATTACTTTACGTGAGAAATTCTAATTAATATAAAAGATACATTATATTAAAAACGAACTTTTATATATATATATATATATATATATATATATATATATATATATATATATATATATATATATATATATATATATATATATATATAAAGGAAAAGCAACTTCAGGTTCAGGGCCTGAAATCAATTGATTTCAGGCCCTGCTTGATTATATAAAATTAATAAATATAAAAAAATAATTAATAAACATAATAATATATATTGATTGGTAAAATTAAAAATATAAGGATGATTTACTAAAACAAGCTATGATTCTAAATTATTGTTATATCGTTCTGTGCCAACTGATATAGTATGAGAACATCAGTGGGTTTTGACCAAAACCCACTGATAGACCTCCCATATCTGGATTTCTGAAAACCCTATATCAATAGACAAGCTTGACATAGGAGAAGATGTTTTAGGTGTCCAAACATTTATACTCTATATCACCAATGCAATATGAGTAGTTTAGAAATATCAGTGGGTTTTGACCAAAACCCACTGATGGACCTCCCATATCTGAATTTCTGAAAACTCCATATGAATAGAGAGGTTAGAGATAGGAGAAGATGTTTTAGGTGTCCAAATATCTATACACTCTATATCACCAATGTAATAAGAGTAGTTTAGAAATATCAATGGGTTTTGACCAATCAATAATGTAGAATTATAGCTTGTTTTAGTAAATCATCCTTATATCTTTAATTTGCCAATCAATATATATTATTATGTCTATTAATTTTTTTTTATTTATTAATTTTATATAATCAAGCAGGGCCTGAAATCACAGCCTGAAATCAATTGATTTCATGCCCTGAATATATATATATATATATATATATATATATATATATATATATATATATATATATATATATATATATATATATATATATATATATACATAAAAGTTCATTTTAATATAATGTACTTTATATTAATTAGAATTTCTCACATAAAATAATCTTTTTTAGTGATTTTTATTATGATTTCAAAAATATAAAAAGATGTTTCTTTATGTTTCAGGCCTACGTAAAAAGCCCTATCATAATACATGCTTTCAAGCCGACACAGGCCTGAAATCTTTTGTTTCAGGCCGATATTGGGCCTGAAATATTGATATTTCAAGCCTATGCTGGGCCTGAAATCTTTTATTTCAGCCCCAACGTGGGCCTGAAATCTTTTGATTTCAGATTTCAGGCCCACGCTTGATCTGAAATAAAAATTTTCAGACTTTTTTAAATTTTAAATCTTTGTTATATATTAATATATTTATTATATATTATTTAATAAATTAATTTATATATATACTTTTTACGTATAATATATATATATATATATATAATATATTATTATATATATATAACTTCAGGTTCAGGGCCTGAAATCAATTAGGGCCTGAAATCTTGATTTCAGGCCCTACTTGATTATATAAAATTAATAAATATATAAAAAAATAATTAATAGACATAATAATATATATTAATTGACAAAATTAAAGATATAAGGATGATTTACTAAAACAAGGTATGATTCTACATTATTATTATATCGTTCTGTGCCAACTGATACTGTATGAGAACATCAGTGGGTTTTGACCAAAACCCACTGATAGACCTCTCATATCTGGATTTCTGAAAACCCTATATCAATAGACAGGGTTGACCTAGGAGAAGATGTTTTAGGTGTCCAAACATCTATACACTCTATATCACCAATGCAATAGGAGTAGTTTAGAAATATCAGTGGGGTTTGACCAAAACTCACTGATGGACCTCCCATATCGGGATTTCTGAAAACTCCATATGAATAGAGATGTTAGAGATAGGAGAAGATGTTTCAGGTGTCCAAATATCTATACACTCTATATCACCAATGTAATAGGAGTAGTTTAGAAATATCAATGGATTTTGACCAATCAATAATGTAGAATCATAGCTTGTTTTAGTAAATAATCCTTATATCTTTAATTTGCCAATTAATATATATTATTATGTCTATTAATTATTTTTTTTATTTATTAATTTTATATAATCAAGCAGGCCTGAAATCACAATTTCAGGCCCTGCTCAGGGCCTGAAATCAATTGATTTCAGGCCCTAAATATATATATATATATATATATATATATATATATATAAAAGTTCGTTTTAATATAATGTACTTTATATTAATTAGAATTTCTCATATAAAGTAATCTTTTTTAGTGATTTTTATTGTGATTTCAAAAATATAAAGAGATGTTTCTTTATGTTTCAGGCCTACGTAAAAAACCCTATCATAACACATGATTTCAAGCCGACACAGGGCCTGAAATCTTTTGTTTCAGGCCCACGTTGGACCTGAAATATTTATATTTCAGGCCCACGCTGGGCCTGAAATCTTTTATTTCAGGTCCAGCGTGGGCCTGAAATCTTTTGATTTAAGATTTCAGGCCCACGCTTGATCTGAAATAAAAATTTCAGACTTTTTTTAAATTTAAATCTTTGTTATATATTAATATATTTATTAAATATTATTTAATATATTAATTTATATATATACTTTTTACGTATAATATATATATATAATATATATTATTATATATATATAACTTCAGGTTCAGGGCCTGAAATCAATTGATTTCAGGCCCTGCTTGATTATATAAAATTAATAAATATAAAAAAAATAATTAATAGACATAATAATATATATTAATTAGCAAAATTAAATATATAAGGATGATTTACTAAAACAAGCTATGATTCTACATTATTGTTATATCGTTCTGTGCCAACTGATACAGTATGAGAACATCAGTGGGTTTTGACCAAAACCCACTGATAGACCTCCCATATCTGGATTTCTGAAAATCCTATATCAATAGACAGGGTTGACCTAGAAGAAGATGTTTTAGGTGTCCAAACATCTATACACTCTATATCACCAATGCAATAGGAGTAGTTTAGAAATATCAGTGGGTTTTGACCAAAATCCACTGATGGACCTCCCATATCTAGATTTCTGAAAACTCCATATGAATAGAGAGGTTAGAGATAGGAGAAGATGTTTTAGGTGTCCAAACATCTATATAGTAGATATCACAAATGTAATAGGAGTAGTTTAGCCATATCAGTGGGTTTTGGTCAAAACCCATTGATATTTCTAAACTACTCCTATTGCATTGGTGATATAGAATGTATAGATATTTGGACACCTAAAACATCTTCTCCTATTTCTAACCTCTCTATTCATATGGAGTTTTTAGAAATCCAGATATGGGAGGTCCATCAGTGGGTTTTGGTCAAAACCCACTGATATTTCTAAACTACTCCTATTGCATTGGTGATATAGAGTGTATAGATGTTTCGACACCTAAAACATCTTCTCTTAGGTCAACCCTGTCTATTGATATAGGGTTTTCAGAAATCCAGATATGGGAAGTCCATCAGTGGGTTTTGGTCAAAATCCACTGATGTTCTCATACCGTATCAGTTGGCACAGAACGATATAACAATAATGTAGAATCATAACTTGTTTTAGTAAATCATCCTTATATCTTTAATTTTACCAATCAATATATATTATTATGTCTATTAATTATTTTTTTATATTTATTAATTTTATATAATCAAGCAGGGCCTGAAATCAAGATTTCAGGCCCTGAACCTGAAGTTGCTTATATATATATATATATATATATATATATATATATATATATATATATATAAAAGTTCGTTTTTAATATAATGTACGTTTTATATTAATTAGAATTTCTCACGTAAAGTAATCTTTCTCAGTGATTTTTATTGTGATTTCAAAAATATAAAGAGACGTTTCTTTATGTTTCAGGCCTACCTAAAAAACCTATCATAACACATGATTTCAAGCCGACACAGGGCCTGAAATCTTTTGTTTCAGGCCCACGCTGGGCCTGAAATATTTCTATTTCAGGCCCACGCTGGGCCTGAAATCTTTTATTTCAGGTCCAGCATGGGCCTGAAATCTTTTGATTTCAGGCCCACGCTTGGCGTGAAATAAAAAATTTCATACTTTTGGAAATTTTAAATCTTTGTTATATATTAATATATTTAATAATATTATTTAATATATTAATTTATATTAATCAAATATAAAAATTTATCACTTTAAATTTTTAAAATCAGTTGGAAGATAACTTTCGTTAATGAAAATAATTTTTCTTTCTTTACCTTACGTTTTTTAGCCGATTCCTAAATATATTATTTTGAAATGACAAATCTGAAAAAGCAGATTCCGTTGCCTCGTGATTTGTTACTGAGAAAGAAAAAGACTTTTTTTGGCGAAAGAGATATAAACGAAAGTTCACTAAAATGAATACACCCTTTGGTAAAAATGAAATCATGGTACACCTTTTGGTAAATATCAATTTTTAGATGCGCCTTTTGGTAAATTGTCGTAATATAATCTATTTTTATCAAAAAGTACTCTTTGAAAGATAAATTACAAAATTTTAATATACCTTTACAAACCTTTCAATATATTTTCAAAAAAAAATATTAAGTTTATTAAGATCTTGTATTTTTAAAATTTTATCATTAAATTTTCCAACACCTTTAAAACCCCTGTATTTAAAAAAAATCTTTGTAGTATTTTTTAAAAATTTCTCAAGAACAAGTCTGAAATAATTTTTATTTTCAAAGGAATCTTCCAAATAATTTTTTGAAAGAAGTTTTAAAAAATTCCTTTTAAAATATTTTTCAATGTTTTTGAGAAAATTTTTAAAAGTTTTTCAAGATTATTCAAAAAAAATAATAGTTTTTTCAAAGAATTTTTCATAACTAAAATTTTTAAAAGAAATTTCAAAGTGAAAAATATTTCAAAATAATTTTGAGAAACACTTAATTGAAATTTTTAAAAGATATTTTCAATCAAGTGTATTTTAAAAGACCTCTTTTAAAAATATTAGCGAGGATCTCCTCATAATCTGATAGTGTTGGCACACTCTTCGAATAATTTTATTAACTATAAGGAAAACATATTCTTAGGGGTCTACGAGTTCTATGGGGAAATAAGAGTTGACAAGCGACATTTTCAAAATATATAGATTTTTAAAAATTATATTATATATAAAAACTCAATCAAAAATTCATTAAAATATTATTAAATTAATCACTATTTTGAAAAATCTTTTTAAGGAAATAATCCTATAGGTTTTAAAAACTTATTCAAAAATATTTTCGATTTAATAGTTTCATCTCACTCATTGTAAGTGAGATCTAATTAAATTTGATTTATCCAAATTAGATTTATCATAAAATATTTTATTAAGATTATAATTAATTTTATCTAGATATTTGGTTATTTTCTTGATTAAATTTATTATTAAAATTAATTATTTCTGGATTTTAATTTTAATGATAGTTATTAGATTGGATTATCTTGATTAATTAGGTTTGAATTTTACAAATTAATATTTTTACTAATTTAATTTTGAATTATCAGGATTATTTGAATTTATTTAATTATTATTTTTATTAATTAACTGGTTATTTAATTCTTTTACTAAATTTGAACATTTTAAATTAACTTAGCATGCAAATCACTATCTAATTTATTACATAAAAATTCTAATTTATAATATATAGGGGCATTTTCGTAATTAAACATATTAATCGGAATCACACTCTGTGGATTAGTTCTTCCTCTTCTACTCCGAGCACTAGTTTTTGTAATATCCGGATTTCTTGCAGTTGAAGCACGAGATGTGCTCTCTATTGATTTTTGTGTTGAATTTCAAATATATTGAAAGAAGTGGTGTATATATTTAGTCTCACATTATTAAGTCAAGAGAGTTGGAATGCCTTATATATGAAGTCATTTCTACTATACTTAGAAAGCTTAAGAGGACCTACACGCATGCGCGGGCTGAGTCCAAATCAGGTGGTTTCAGGAGGTCTGGGCCTGAAATCTATAAACCGGGCGCGACGCACGCGATTATCGCACGCAAGGGGGGGTGCAAATCCCCAGCCCGTGGGCCTCACGTTTGCGGGCGACCCGGTTC
The DNA here is from genome assembly GCA_024364735.1 of Boesenbergia rotunda. Classification (NCBI taxonomy): domain Eukaryota; kingdom Viridiplantae; phylum Streptophyta; class Magnoliopsida; order Zingiberales; family Zingiberaceae; genus Boesenbergia; species Boesenbergia rotunda. The sequence goes on along the minus strand of JAGFNQ010002115.1, from coordinate 25,906 downwards.
GTTTTTATAGATTTCGGTTTAGTTCTTAAACCAATTTGGTTTATTCCTTTACCTTTTTTTATAGGAATCAAGCGTCGCACGACTCGACGCCTCGCGTGGCCGCGACTCCTCAGCGCGAAGAGGCTCGATTTCGATATTCTTTTCTTTTCGCTTTCTTCGAGTCTTGAGGCTTCTTCCTATGCGATCAGAGGTTGTGTCCGAAGGCAGCGTTCGTCTTGGAGTGCACCTACGAACGTCGCGTGGTTGTCGGATCTTGGAAGGGTGTTGCCGGAAGCCTTTGCACCGTAGGGCGACAATCAATTCTCTAAGGGCAGTTGGTACGCCGACACTTCAACCGAATAACCATTCCTAACTCGGCAATCAATTCTCTAAGGGCGTTAGCAACAACGGATGAAGTTTTGGCTTACTACGCTGGGGCTTTTCTCCATTATAGAGTCGGATTCTCCTTCACCTGATGAAGAAGAACCAGCCCGTAGTGCTGCCACCGAGAGGTTTAAACAGAGGGATTATCTCTGCCATGGGAGAATCCTGTCTGCCCTCTCAGACGCACTATTTGATGTATACTGCTCTACAACCTCGGCCAAAGAGTTATGGAAATCTTTGGATAAAAAATATAACTCCGAGGACTCTGGTTTAGAGAAGTACACCGTGGGAAAGTTCTTAAACTTCAAAATGGTTGAGGGTAAATCTGTCATTGAGCAGACCCATGAATTTCGAAGTTTGATTCATGGTCTTGCTGAGGGAGATATGTTGATACCCGAGAAACTTCAAGTCTTGTCTATCATCGAAAAGTTGCCTCCGAGTTGGGAAGATTTTGACATGACACTTAAACACAGGAGAGGTGAAATCTCTCTTGAAGATTTAATGATTGCCTTAAATATCGAGGAAGAATATCGGAAGCAACATAAGGATGATGATAAGGGGATGCCTATGGAATTTGCTCCAAAGGCAAATATGGTGGTCTCTTCTGACAAGAACAAGTTCAAAAATCAAAAAATAAAGAACAAAATGAAACCCAAATCAAAGGTTCAGAAGAAGCATGAGACTAAGCCGTGCTGGGCTTATGGACAAGTTGGGCATTTTGCCAAATTCTGTCCTGAGCGGAAGGACAAGAAGAAGAACCAAGGCAATGTGCCCAACACCAAGGCACAGGTCAATGTTGTGACCAGCACCAGCAATGGGTAATTGAAGGCACTTCCGTAACCATGAGGAATCATTCTGCTGCCAGAGTGTTAGGGATTGGACGAGTTGACTTGAGGTTTACCTCAGGGAAGGTTCTGTCACTGCATGAGGTGCATCATGTTCCAGTTGTCCGACGGAATTTGATTAGCGGGTCAAAATTAGTTTGTGCTGGTTATGAGCTAAACTTCAAATATAATAAAGTTGTATTGTTACATTTATGAACCTTTATTGGAAATGGTTACCTTAATGAAGGTTTATTTAAACTCAATGCTGAAAATACGACTATAAATAAAACTAGTGATATTGGTTGTTCTTATAACATTGAGTCTTAAGATGTGTGACATGATAGATTAGTTTGTGCTCAAAATTAGTTTGTGCTTGGTCCAAAGACTGTAGATTGTGTCTTCTTGGGTTATGCTCAGAATAGTTCTGCATATAGGTTTCTGATTATTAAATCAAAAATTTCTGGAATAGATGCAAACATTATTGTAGAATTCGTGACGCTACATTCTTTAAGGATATATTTCATATGAAGACTAGAACACCTCAGTCTATTTCTAGTACTCCTACTAGAGATGACTCTGCCAACATAGAGGTCCCATTATCCTTAGTGGGTTTACCTTCCTCAAGTCACTCTAGATTAGATGAATCTAGTGAGTGTACAGAATTGAGAAGGAGCAAGAGGCAACGTGTGTCTAAGGATTTAGGCCAAGACTTTATCACCTATAATATAGAAGGTGACCCTGTGACATATAGAGATGCGATGGCTTCTCCTGAAGCTAAGCACTGGAAAGAAGCTATTAAAAATGAAATGGACTCTATTATCTCTAATGTTACTTGGGAGTTAGTAGATTTGCCTCCTGGTTGCACCACCATTGGATGTAAATGGGTGTTTAAGAGGAAGTTAAAACCTGATGGGTCAGTAGATAAGTTCAAAGCCCGCCTGGTTGCTAAGGGATTCAAACAGAAAGAAGGGATTGACTATGTTGACACTTATTTCCCTGTTACTAGAATTACTACAATCCGTGTATTGATAGCATTGGCATCCATATATCATCTTGAGGTCCATCAAATGGATGTCAAAACAGCATTTCTTAATGGAGATCTTGAAGAAGAGATATATATGGATCAGCCAGAGGGATATGTAGTTTCTGGAAGTGAGAATAAAGTATGTAAGTTAGTAAAATCTCTTTACGGTTTGAAGCAAGCCCTAAAGCAATGGCACGAAAAATTTGATAAAGCTATGCTATCATTTGACTTTGAAATTAATGACTCTGATAAATGCGTATATACTAAAATGAAAGGTGATAAATGTATCATTTTATGTTTATATGTAGATGATATTTTACTTTTTGGATCTAACCTTTCAATTATTAACGAGACCAAGGCTCTCTTAAGTGGTAAGTTTGATATGAAGGATATGGGTTGTGCTGATGTGATTTTATTTGATTTGGTGCAGGAATTGATTTGGTGCAGGAATTGAATTCCAACAAATAAAAATACTAAAATAATCTCACATAACTATAATGTTTGATTCTTAACCTATTAATGAAAGATAAAATAGTAAAAACAATCAAATTTATTTAGTTTTAGACTCATTCCAAATAAAGAAATTGAATTCAATTTCTTTATTTACCGACTGATTTCAAACATAAGAATTGAATTTAATTCCCGCTAAAATTCAATTCTGGATGAAATTCAATTCAATTTCATTGCTTAAAAATTTTTCAAACATGGTGTTAGAGTAGAAACCATTATTAGTATATTACTATTTCGGTTTATGATTGTTAATTTATGAAGTGTTTCCTTTTATTGGTACTGGATATGTATCACATTAAGAAAACGTAATAAAATGCTAGATTAAATTATTTTATAATTTTCACATCGTATGTTTGGTACTTACACAAGTGTTTACTCTAATCTCCCCATACAAAGAAACGCGGAGTTAGAATAAAATGTCAATTTATATTTTACCATGAGGTCGAAATACTGACCGTTTCAATTGAGCAATACCATCCCTTTTTGCTCTAATAGATTAAATCATTTTGTTTTAGTTAACAATTTAATAATTTTGTCATAAGCTTAGGGGTGAGAAAAAATATTGAAAATTCAGTATACTATACATAACCTATCGAAATACCGAACAATATCGATTTACTGATATATAGAAAGTTTCGGTATGGTATTATACCATATTGAATTTTTCGATATCGATATTAGACTTATATCGAAATTTTATACTACATCAAAAATTCGATATATCGAATTTTCAAAAATCGATATCTCAATGTGATATCCATATGAATTTTTTTTAACCAAACTTTTANCTCGACCTGATGGAGGTGGACCTGGGGAGGAAGATGACTCGTTAGCAACCTAGCCGGGAGACGTCCGGCAAGGCACTCCGACGGTCAAGTCAGTACTCCGATGAACAAGGAAAATAATGGAGCACTGGAGACGAGAGGATTTCGCGCGTGTACCTGATAATGAGGAGGGAGTGGCTTATATAGCCGGGAAAAGGACCAAGTCTGACATGTGTCAGGACCTTCTGACAGGGTCAGAGGATATGGTATGGTTAAGTCGATTTGGGTATGACCTGTGTCAGGATCTTCTGACAGGATCAGAAGATATGGTATGGTTAGGCCGTTTTGAGTATGACCTGTGTTAGGATCTTCTGACAGAGTCAGAGGATATGGTATGGTTATGTCGATTTGTAACCAACATTCTTTGTCGCATACTGTTTGTCTTATGTGAGGACAAAGACAGGTTTCTGTAAATCAGAGTGTCAGTTCACACGAATGGTGATAGCCTGTTATTTGCAGCTGGTGCAGGTGTATTCTGTCTGTACCCCAGGGGATTCCGAGAGAGTGCCCGAGTGGACACAGGGATGGCCGCCCGGCTGGATTTCCAGCCTGGGTGTAAAGGACAGCCGGGCGGAAATACCCGGATAGACGAGGCGTGTAAGCCTTAATGTGACCGGGCGGAAATACCCGGCTAGACGAGGCGTGTAAGCCTTAATGCGGCCGGGCGGAAATACCCGGCTAGACGAGGCGTGTAAGCCTTAATGCGGTCGGCCGGGTTTGACCGACCGGATGAACCGCTATACTTATTCTAACTGGCCGCCTTGTGTCCGACCGACCGGAGGAGACCCTGGACTGGCCAGGATGTTTGTCGAGTTGGCTACCCGTACAATGACGTGGACCCTGAAACTGGCCAGGTCGTTTGCCACGCTGGCTGTCCGTACGGTGCTAAAGATAGGGCGGGATCAATAGCCTTCCCTCAAGTCTAGTCGAAGGAGGCGATCAGTCCGACTGACTGGACTATAAGTGTGAACAACCATTCTGCGGCCGAGCGATTTTGCCCTTTTAATATCCGGCCGACTTAACACGATGCTCAACAGCTGGTGTTGAGTATGCCTGCCCTGTCCGGGCGGAAGAAGATTGTTAGTCGAGAGGGGCGTGGGCCGCCACGCACCTGACTCTCTTCTTTAACGAGGCCGTCCGGCTGGACGAAGCATGATGGAGGAGCGTGGGCCGCCACGCATCCCCGACTAACCGTTGACATGGTGAGGGTATCCGAGCGGATGAAGATTTTGACCGGAGGAACGTGGGCCGCCACGCGTCCTCGTAAATTGTCCTGCGTAGGCAAAATAGTTATTCCCGACTGAAAGGAGCGTGGGCCGCCACGCGTCCGTATATTGTGAATGCGTCCGTATATTGTGAGTATTGTTAGTTGATGAGAGATATGCTGAATGTGTTTGGGCGGGAGAGCGTTTGCCTTGAGTCGCAAGAAAGGTGGAGTGCCATGCGCCCCCAGACGATTTTCTCGTGATTGCCCGAGTCAGTCAATTAATGGAGACGCGACATTCTAAGTCGAATGAGGTGATGTGACACGCCCGAGGCGACCGGCGCCTTAACGGCATCACCTCCGCTTTAATGATCCGAGCCACTTGGCGCCCGCTGGTTGGCCGACCGGGATGCGATTTCTTTCCATGATTACGAGCTTTTAATGGCCATTAACGCGCGTAATTCTTTCCGCCACGCGGCAGCTTCTGACTGGCCGACACGACGACGCGCCCTGTCGCCGATGCAGGCGGCGTCAGCACCTGTGGCGCGTCTTTTTCGAGGCTGATTCGTGGGACGCTTCAATGGCATGGATGAGGCGATCTCCGTACACGTAGATCGCCATCGGACGGTCTCCCTTCTTTCGGCCTAACTATAAATAGACCTTCCTTTTCGCCGAAACTCTTATTTGCCTCTCCACTGTTCTCCCTCTAAGCTCGGTGCTTCTCGCTGCTCGCCGCCGTCTTCGCGTGTCGCCGTCGCTCTCGTGCTTCTCCGCCGGTTAATCCTTTCCACCACCACCTACGGTCAGATTCTCCCTTTTCTTCCCTTTCTTTCTGCTCCATGGCTGCCCCTACGTGGTATACTTCTGTCGAGTCTTCCCTTACGACGAGACCGTCTCTGACCTCCGCCTGGCCTACGATGTCCCTGAAACTACCACATTGCCGTCCCTCAAAGGCTGATCGACCACACAAGCCCCCGACTGGCTTCTTTGTGTTTTTCCGGGACCAACATATGTCTGGCCTGCGCTACCCTCTTCATCCCTTTCTTGTAGACTTCTGTAACTTTTTCCATGTGCCTATCTTCCAGCTCTCTCCCAACGCCATTTCGCATATTGTGTAACATAATAGTTCTCTTTACCCTTTACCGAGTCCCCTCCGACCGGAGGTTCTTTACTTCTTTTACTACCCGAAGAAACAGGAGGTCGGGAATTTCTTTCTCCAAGCCCGGGCCAAATTATCCATAGTGGAGAATATTCCTTCCTCGAATAAGGGATGGAAAACCCATTTCTTTTTCATAAGCCCCCCGACCAGCCCCGGGTTCCCGATCGGATGGGTTGAAGACCTGCCCTTTATAGCTCCCTTAAAAAATTTTAAATCCGACCCTTATTTACCCTGGCTGTTTCTCGACTCGGGGGCCTCCGCTTCGACGGCATGAAACTTCTCAATGACGCCGTTTGTACATATTTGGGCTGAGCCGAGTGCCTGCCGCCCTGCCCGGCACTTTCTGTAAGTCATTTTTTGTTTCGTATTCCTTTCTCCCTAACTCAATATCCTATGTTTTTGCAGCCGAGATGATGTGGGAAGCGGCCCTCGATGAGGCCATGGGCCTGGCAGACGAAGAGTTAAACGTCCGGGCGGCCGAACAACTGCGTCTGCGCCAGGCCGGTCTGCCCGACCAACCTCCGATTCCCGAGAGCGCGGAGCCCGCCCCTCAGGCTCCTGCCCAACCAGCGGCGACTGGTTCTAGGGAGCCGGTCGGCTCATCCAAACCTTCTGCCCCTGCAAGATCTTCCGGGAAGCAGAAGGTTCAGCCTACCATGCAGAAGTCTCTGCCTTCCAAGCGGAAGGCCAGTGCTTCTATCCGCATAGAGGAACCGACGGAGGTAGGTCGGTCCTCTTCTGATTCTCCCGACCCGCAACCTTTGAAGAGGCGCCGAGGACTTCTGCGTCGGGCTCTCAATCTCAACCTACAGAGGCAACTGCCAGCCCGGCTGGAGCGAGCCGGTCGGTGGCGCACCGGATTCGCCTCGCTCGGGAGGACGCCGCTCGCACCCGTGTGCCTATGGCGTATATCTCCCCTCGGTCGACCCAGCGACCCCTGTGAAGTCCAGCAGCGGCTTACCCTTTACGGGGAATTGGCGGACTGCTGGGAGCAGGGCATGAGGGAGGGGACTTCCAGGCCCCCGATCCGACTGGCCGACCAGTTCTTTCAGGACGCTACGCATGTAAGTCCGATGCTTTGATGCTTAAATAACTTGCTTCTTTCTAACATTTTTATTGTAGTTTTGGGCCTCCTGCTCGAGCGTCGCCTATTCCTTGGTTATCAACACCAGGGGACGCCGAGCGGCCGAACGGCGGCTCGAGGAATTGGAGCTCTGCCAGTCGCACGTTAACCTTCCGGCCGGCGAGGAGGGTACAACTATTCTCCGCTCGGAGATACTGGACCTTAAGGAAAAACTCCGTTCCGTTGAGGCGCTGCTGACGGAGGAAACCACCCGAGCGGAGGCAGCCGAGCGGGCGTATGCCCGATCTTCTTCCCTGCACGCAACCCTTGAGCAGGAGAGGAAGAAGGCTCTGGCCCTTCAGCGCCGTGCCCGCTCGGACCTCGACAAGAAGGCTGTCGAGGCCCAAGCCTTGAAGGCGGAGCTAGACAAGATGATGAAGTCCTCGGAGGAGCTCCGGACGACCTTGAACGACAAAGAGTAGGAGCTGGCGACTCGGGAGTCGGACTTGAATGCCAAAGAGAAGGCTTTAGACATACGAGGAGACGAGCTCCATTTGTCTGAAGGAATGCTAGCCTCCCAAGCCGTTGCCTTGGAGGAGAAGGACAAGGAGCTAGCTAACCTCCGGGCGGAAATTGACAGCCTGAAGCTGCATCAAGCAGGCGAGCCCGCTCGGATGGGCGCACATCGCCTGGCTTACATCAACTCTAAAGAGTTCGGCGTGCAGCTGGGCAAGCGGACATCTGGTATGTTCCAGATGTGCTTAAACAGCGCCGTTCTACAACTCCAAGAGAGCGGCCATCTGCCTGCCGACCTTCCTGCCAATGTCGTCCAAGTCAGCCGGGTCAAGGAGATGCTCCCTAAGGACTTCTTCCAGCCTTTTACTTAAATTTTAATCATGTAATCTTGAGCCGCCGGTTGGGGCTCTGCTTTTTGTACTGCTTCTGAGTCAATTATCAATGAAAGTTTTTCCTTTGACGCGTTATTTTAGATAATGACTAAGCAAATGTTGCTGATCGACTAGCTGGGTGGGGGATATGAATCACCTTAAACCCGACCAGATAGCCGAATTAAGCGCAGGAAAAATGGTTGCGCAAGGTAGACGACTGGTTGCTCTGACTGAGGGGTGTGGGTCGCCACACGCCCGGTCGGAGAACTGAACCAAGTTAGTAAAATGGCTAAGTTAGCTTGATGGTTGGTCCGACTGATGGGTGTGGATCGCCACACGCCCGGTCGGGGAACCAAACCAAGTTAGGAAAATGGCTATGTAAGTTAGCCTGATGGTTGGTCCGACTGAGGGGTGTGGATCGCCACACGCCCGGTCGGGGAACCCAACCAGTTAGGAAAATGCTATGTAAGTTAGCCTGATGGTTGGTCCGACTGAGGGGTGTGGATCGCCACACGCCCATCGGGGAACCAACCAAGTTAGGAAAATGGCTAAGTTAGCCTGATGGTTGGTCCGACTGAGGGGTGTGGATCGCCACACGCCCGGTCGGGGAACCACACCAAGTTAGGAAAATGGCTAAGTTAGCCTGATGGTTGGTCCGACTGAGGGGTGTGGATCGCCACACGCCCGGTCGGGGAACCAAACCAGTCTAAAAATATGCTAGGCTTCCCAGGCTTCTCGAGGAGCCAATCTTCCACGTGAGTTGCCACGCTTCCGACCGGGAACCGAACCAGGCTTCCGAGTGGGCTGACATTTCCAGTCAGCTACCAACTCAGGCTTCCGAAGGGAGCCGATCTTCTGCGTGGGACGCCACGCATCCGAACGGACACCTCTTCAGGCTTCCGGATGGACCAATCTTCCACGTGGGCCGCCACGCTTCCGACCGGGAGCCAATCCAGGCTTCCGAGTGGGCTGACGCTTCCGGTCAGTCGCCGACTCAGGCTTCCGAAGGGAACCAATCTTCTGCGTGGGACGCCACGCATCCGACCGGACACCTCTTCAGGCTTCCGGATGGCCAATCTTCCACGTGGGCCGCCACGCTTCCGACCGGGAGCCAATCCAGGCTTCCGAGTGGGCTGACGCTTCAGTCAGTCACCAACTCAGGCTTCCGAAGGGAGCCGATCTTCTGCGTGGGACGCCACGCATCCGACCGGACACCTCTTCAGGCTTCCGGATGGACCAATCTTCCACGTGGGCCGCCACGCTTCCGACCGGGAGCCAATCCAGGCTTCCGAGTGGGCTGACGCTTCCGGTCAGTCGCCGACTCAGGCTTCCGAAGGGAGCCGATCTTCTGCGTGGGACGCCACGCATCCGACGGACACCTCTTCAGGCTTCCGGATGGACCAATCTTCCACGTGGGCCGCCACGCTTCCGACCGGGAGCCAATCCAGGCTTCCGAGTGGGCTGACGCTTCCGGTCAGTCGCCGACTCAGGCTTCCGAAGGGAACCGATCTTCTGCGTGGGACGCCACGCATCCGACCGGACACCTCTTCAGGCTTCCGGATGGACCAATCTTCCACGTGGGCCGCCACGCTTCCGACCGGGAGCCAATCCAGGCTTCCGAGTGGGCTGACGCTTCCGGTCAGTCGCCACTCAGGCTTCCGAAGGGAGCCGATCTTCTGCGTGGGACGCCACGCATCCGACCGGACACCGCTTCAGGCTTCCGGATGGACCAATCTTCCACGTGGGCCGCCACGCTTCCGACGGGAGCCAATCCAGGCTTCCGAGTGGGCTGACGCTTCCGGTCAGTCGCCGACTCAGGCTTCCGAAGGGAACCAATCTTCGCGTGGGACGCCACGCATCCGACCGGACACCGCTTCAGGCTTCCGGATGGACCAATCTTCCACGTGGGCCGCCACGCTTCCGACCGGGAGCCAATCCAGGCTTCCGAGTGGGCTGACGCTTCCGGTCAGTCGCCGACTCAGGCTTCCGAAGGGAACCAATCTTCGCGTGGGACGCCACGCATCCGACCGGACACCGCTTCAGGCTTCCAGGATGGACCAATCTTCCACGTGGGCCGCCACGCTTCCGATCGGGAGCCAATCCAGGCTTCCGAGTGGGCTGACGCTTCCGGTCAGTCGCCGACTCAGGCTTCCGAAGGGAACCAATCTTCGCGTGGGACGCCACGCATCCGACCGGACACCGCTTCAGGCTTCCGGATGGACCAATCTTCCACGTGGGCCGCCACGCTTCCGACCGGGAGCCAATCCAGGCTTCCGAGTGGGCTGACGCTTCCGGTCAGTCGCCGACTCAGGCTTCCGAAGGGAACCAATCTTCGCGTGGGACGCCACGCATCCGACCGGACACCGCTTCAGGCTTCCGGATGGACCAATCTTCCACGTGGGCCGCCACGCTTCCGATCGGGAGCCAATCCAGGCTTCCGAGTGGGCTGACGCTTCCGGTCAGTCGCCGACTCAGGCTTCCGAAGGGAGCCGATCTTCTGCTTGGGACGCCACGCATCCGAACGGACACCTCTTCAGGCTTCCGGATGGACCAATCTTCCACGTGGGCCGCCACGCTTCCGACCGGGAGCCAATCCAGGCTTCCGAGTGGGCTGACGCTTCCGGTCAGTCGCCGACTCAGGCTTCCGAAGGGAACCGATCTTCTGCGTGGGACGCCACGCATCCGACCGGACACCTCTTCAGGCTTCCGGATGGACCAATCTTCCACATGGGCCGCCACGCTTCCGACCGGGAGCCAATCCAGGCTTCCGAGTGGGCTGACGCTTCCGGTCAGTCGCCACTCAGGCTTCCGAAGGGAGCCGATCTTCCCGTGGGACGCCACGCATCCGACCGGACACCGCTTCAGGCTTCCGGATGGACCAATCTTCCACGTGGGCCGCCACGCTTCCGACGGGAGCCAATCCAGGCTTCCGAGTGGGCTGACGCTTCCGGTCAGTCGCTGACTCAGGCTTCCGAAGGGAACCAATCTTCGCGTGGGACGCCACGCATCCGACCGGACACCGCTTCAGGCTTCCGGATGGACCAATCTTCCACGTGGGCCGCCACGCTTCCGACCGGGAGCCAATCCAGGCTTCCGAGTGGGCTGACGCTTCCGGTCAGTCGCCGACTCAGGCTTCCGAAGGGAACCAATCTTCCGCGTGGGACGCCACGCATCCGACCGGACACCGCTTCAGGCTTCCGGATGGACCAATCTTCCACGTGGGCCGCCACGCTTCCGACCGGGAGCCAATCCAGGCTTCCGAGTGGGCTGACGCTTCCGGTCAGTCGCCGACTCAGGCTTCCGAAGGGAACCAATCTTCCGCGTGGGACGCCACGCATCCGACCGGACACCGCTTCAGGCTTCCGGATGGACCAATCTTCCACGTGGGCCGCCACGCTTCCGACCGGGAGCCAATCCAGGCTTCCGAGTGGGCTGACGCTTCCGGTCAGTCGCCGACTCAGGCTTCCGAAGGGAACCAATCTTCCGCGTGGGACGCCACGCATCCGACCGGACACCGCTTCAGGCTTCCGGATGGACCAATCTTCCACGTGGGCCGCCACGCTTCCGACGGGAGCCAATCCAGGCTTCCGAGTGGGCTGACGCTTCCGGTCAGTCGCCGACTCAGGCTTCCGAAGGGAGCCGATCTTCTGCTTGGGACGCCACGCATCTGACCGGACACCTCTTCAGGCTTCCGGATGGACCAATCTTCCACGTGGGCCGCCACGCTTCCGACCGGGAGCCAATCCAGGCTTCCGAGTGGGCTGACGCTTCCGGTCAGTCGCCGACTCAGGCTTCCGAAGGGAACCGATCTTCTGCGTGGGACGCCACGCATCCGACCGGACACCTCTTCAGGCTTCCGGATGGACCAATCTTCCACATGGGCCGCCACGCTTCCGACCGGGAGCCAATCCAGGCTTCCGAGTGGGCTGAGCTTCCGGTCAGTCGCCGACTTAGGCTTCCGAAGGGAGCCGATCTTCGCGTAGGACGCCACGCATCCGACCGGACACCGCTTCAGGCTTCCGGATGGACCAATCTTCCACGTGGGCCGCCACGCTTCCGACGGGAGCCAATCCAGGCTTCCGAGTGGGCTGACGCTTCCGGTCAGTCCCGACTCAGGCTTCCGAAGGGAACCAATCTTCCGCGTGGGACGCCACGCATCGACCGGACACCGCTTCAGGCTTCCGGATGGACCAATCTTCCACGTGGGCCGCCACGCTTCCGACCGGGAGCCAATCCAGGCTTCCGAGTGGGCTGACACTTCCGGTCAGTCGCCGACTCAGGCTTCCGAAGGGAACCAATCTTCCGCGTGGGACGCCACGCATCCGACCGGACACCGCTTCAGGCTTCCGGATGGACCAATCTTCCACGTGGGCCGCCACGCTTCCGACCGGGAGCCAATCCAGGCTTCCGAGTGGGCTGACGCTTCCGGTCAGTCGCCGACTCAGGCTTCCGAAGGGAACCAATCTTCCGCGTGGGACGCCACGCATCCGACCGGACACCGCTTCAGGCTTCCGGATGGACCAATCTTCCACGTGGGCCACCACGCTTCCGACCGGGAGCCAATTCAGGCTTCCGAGTGGGCTGACACTTCCGGTCAGTCGCCGACTCAGGCTTCCGAAGGGAACCGATCTTCTGCGTGGGACGCCACGCATCCGACCGGACACCTCTTCAGGCTTCCGGATGGACCAATCTTCCACGTGGGCCGCCACGCTTCCGACCGGGAGCCAATCCAGGCTTCCGAGTGGGCTGACGCTTTCGGTCAGCCGCCGACTCAGGCTTCTGGAGGGTACGAAGCGTCAGCCTGCGTCCCGTCCAGGTATGGCTTGCCTTGTGTGGCCGACCGATAACTTCGGTCGGGAGAGCCTTTCTTTATATATAGAATGCTGCATTTTACAAGATTACATCACTCTAGGGCTCTCTGTACATTTGCAAGTGTAGGAAACTCCACGGTCGGTCAAGCCTTTTTCCATGTTCATCCTCCAAGTAGTATGCGCCTGAGTGCAATTTCTCTACTACCTTGAAAGGCCCACCCCACTGTGGTTGTAATTTGTTCACATCACCGACCGGCTTTATACGATTCCAGACAAGGTCCCCGGCTTGAAACGAGCGCGGCAACACCTTCTGGTCGTATCTTTGTTTCATACGCTGACGGTACACGAACATCCGGGCGGCCGCTTTTTCCCGGACTTCCTCAATGAGGTCAAGCTCTAAGCGCCTTCTTTCATCATTCCCTTCGTCGTAGCTTATCCGTCGATCAGATTCACAACCGACCTCGACCGGCACCACCGCCTCGCTGCCATAGACTAGGTGGAAAGACGTCTGCCCGGTCGCTTCTCTGGGTGTGGTTCTGTTTGCCCAAAGGACCCCGGGCAGCTGCTCCACCCAGTTAGTTCTTGCATGGTCCAGCTTGGTTTTGAGCCCTCTCAAGATTTCCCGATTGGCGACTTCTGCTTGGCCGTTGCTCTGTGGATACGCCACAGATGTAAAGGCCTGCTGGATGCCGAATTCCGAGCACCAATCTTTGATTTTCTTCCCTTGAAACTGCCGACCGTTGTCAGAAACCAACTTGTGGGGGATCCCGTATCTGCATAAAATGTTTTGCCACAAGAACTTCATCACCGCCTGCTCGGTGATCCGGGCCAGCGCCTCTGCTTCTACCCATTTAGAGAAGTAATCCACCGCGACCAACAAGTACTTCTTCTGGGCGGGAGCGGGCGGAAAGGGACCTACGATATCCATGCCCCATTGGTCAAACGGGCAAGAGACCGCAGATGTCTTCATTACTTCGGTCGGCCGGTGCGGTAGGCACTGGTGTTTTTGACATGAGATGCATGTTGCGGCCAGCCGGTCGGCATCCTTCTGCAAAGTTGGCCAATAATACCCGGCCAACAGAGCCTTCCGGGCGGTGGCTCTACCACCCGAATGAGTACTGCATACCCCCATATGGACCTCACGGAGCACATAATCTGCGTCTTCACTGCCAAGGCATTTGAGTAATGGCCGGGCGTAAGCCCGTTTATAGAGGACATCTCCGACCATGGTATACTGCACGGCTCTCTTTCTGAGCATCCGAGCCTCCTCCCGGTCGGATGGTACTTCTCCTCTGGTCAAGAATGCAATCAATGGAGTTCTCCAATCGGTCTCCAATTCGATCTCTGCTTGCTGCTCGATTTGCATGACGAATAAGGCATGGCAGGCCGGCCGAGGGACCACCCAAGCTCCGACTGCGCTAGCTAATTTGGCTAGCTCATCCGCTTTCAAGTTGCTTTCCCGAGGGATCTTCTGTAAGAGTACCTCCCTGAAACCCGCCTTCAGCTGTTCATAAGCATCGATGTACTCTTGCAGCCGACTGCTGTTGACTTCGAAATTACCGGCCAGTTGCTGTATGGCAAGTTGCGAATCTGAGTATAGCCACACCCGGGTGGCGCCGACATGCCGGGCGGCTTGCAGACCGGCTAGAAGTGCTTCATATTCAGCTTCATTATTAGTCGCCTTGTGTTCTAGCCGCACGGACAGGTGTAGCCGTTCTTCTTCGGGTGAAACCATGAGAACGCCGATTCCGCTTCCTTGTCGAGAAGATGCCCCATCAACGTACACCTTCCATACGCCCTCGGCTTCGTCAGGATGCCATTCCGTCAGAAAATCGACTAAGGCTTGAGCCTTGATAGCCGGTCGGGGTTGATATTGTATGTCATACTCACTCAGCTCGGTTGTCCATTTGACTAACCGCCCTGAGACGTCTGGGTTTGTGAGCACCCGACCCAAGTTACTGTTAGTCAATACAGTAATTGGGTGAGATAAGAAGTATGGTCTGAGCCGCCGGGCGGCCAAGAATAGTATGTAGCCCAATTTTTCGAGTGTCGTGTACCGACACTCGGCTCCTTTAAATAAGTGGGCAAAGAAGTACACCGGCCTTTGCTCAGTTTTATCTTGCCGGGCCAGCACCATGCTACCCGAGTCGGAGGAAGCCGCTAAGTATACATATAAACTCTCATTCGGCTCCGGCCGGGATAGTGTCGGTAGCTCAGACAGATAAGCTTTCAGCTCCTCGAAGGCCCTGTCACATTCTGCGTCCCACTGAAATTTGGTGGCCCAGCATAAGGTCTTGAAGAATGACAGACCTCGCTCGGCTGACTGGGAAATGAACCTTGACAAGGCCGTTATCCTGTAACGCCCCAAAATTCCCATTTTTAGTTTTTAAAGTCCTTAGAATTATTTAAAAATGGTTTAGAAATATTCTAGATATTTTTAGGGATTTTTAGAATATTTTTATGGAATTTTCCGAGTCCGTTTAGTATTTTAAAAAGGAAGAAAAAAAAAGAAAGGGAGAAAAAAATCGTTAAGGGCAGCAGGGGGTTCGAACCCACGACCAGCACAAAACCAGGCAAGCGCGCAACCAGCCAGGCTAGGGTGTCAAGCACAGCAAAGGGTGGAGAGACATATATTTAAGTTGTGGTTAGGTCAATCCGCCCCATAAATATAAATAGATAAGTTAAGAGAGGAAATTGGATTTTTTGGTTTTCTCTCTTCCTCACCCTAGCCGCGCGACCCTTCCCCTCTCCTCTCTTGGGCGAAACAACACCAAGGCCAAGAGGGCCGGCCAAGGCTCTCCTCCGAGAGATATTCCTATATTCGGGATCCCCGCGACGAGAGGAACGCGTAGGCGCGAAGAATTCTCCGAGATCTCAAGTTTCTCCTGAACCTCCGACGCCGTTCTTGGTTGTAAGTCCAAGATATCAAGGTAAGTACTGCTCGCCTGCAGTAAGAGGCGGTTTTTCCGCGAGAATTTCCTTTAAAAGTTTTAAAAGAGATAGTTTCTTTAGTTTATGATTTTTGGCATGTGATATTAGTTCACTATATGTTTGTATAAGTTGATTAAGCACCCTATATGAGATTAGGGCTAAGAAAAGTTATGAGAAAAGAAAAGAGAAGATAAAGATAAGAAAAGAAAAGGCCAAGGCCTTAAGAAATCCCCAAAAGTCAAGACTTAGGGATTTTAGCACGCAAGGTGCTCGAGAAAATGCCAAGGCATTTACAGATAAGAAAGAAAAGAAAGAAAAGCTATTTTATTTTATAAGGCCAGTACCCGGCGTCCAAGGGCGTCGTTAAAGAAATCCAGGTGTCCAATTCCAAGGTCTTGGCCCTGGTAGACCAAGGTCTGCTCTATTAGGATTGGTGGCTCGCTACCCCAACCTTTTAGGGAACGCGCATCAGATGGTACTTACGTCTTCAGTGGATCCAAGTGATTATTATTTTCAAGTATATGCTTTAGCAAAGTTTCTAAAGTTTAAAGAGTTTTCAAAAAGTTAAAGAATAGCTAAAGTTTCAAGTTGAGCCAAGAAAAGTAAATCGAGATTTATTAATGCTTGAGTATGCATGTTTTTTGAGTTATACGTTCTTAGTTTTCTTTCAAGCATATAAGTATCTCATATGATTTTCATATTGTTCAAAAGCATGTTTGCACATTTCGAGATTTTGTGAGCTAGATAGTACTTACTAAGCTTTTTGCTTACTAGTTGCATTTCCTCTTACTGCAAAATAAAGGTAAAGGCAAGCAATTCTGAAGGAAGGCGACGAGGCGGTGCTGAGTAAAGTGTGTGTGGTGGCTGATTTTGGAGAGATCTTTGAGACGAGACAATTTAGTTATTTGAATTACAATGTTATAGTTTATTCAAATTTCAAGTCCTTGCTTTATGGAGTTTAGCGAACATTTAAGCTTTGAATAGTTTTACATGCTCAATTTCTTAGGGTGAAGATTCCATGTCATTTCATTTAGCATATATATCCTTATGATGGCATTGGATGAGTAGAAGTGTGAGTAGTTGGAAATATTGATACCTTGTTAGAAATATAGATGCATGTGCCAAGATAGTATTAATTTCTCTTTGAATCAAGTTTTATTGCTTAAATATGTTTAGAAGAGTTGCATTCACATTTCATAATGCTTTAGCAAGGTTATAGAACATGTATTTGGTGTTATGAATGCATAGGAGTCAAGATTGGTACACACTCTATTGTTAAAGTTCATATAACCTTGAATAGCTTATTTTCTTCCGCAAAAGTCCTAATTACAAGTTTATAGATTCATTTTGATTGGCTAAATTGATTGGAAAACTGGCCTAGAGTATAGAAATGGTGTCATGATTCTATTTGGCTCGAAAGTATAGGTTTGGTGGAGTTTTGAAGCAAGTGCCGAAATCTGAAAATTCTGTTTTCAGGCCTATCAGTCGACTGATACAGTATCAGTCGACTGATACCCGAAAGTGGAGTTGGGCGAGGCAAGTTTCAATAAGTTTCATCTTAGGAGTTTTTGAGGAAGAAAGTGTGACATGGTATCATGCATGACTATTAGAGTTAGTATATCATAGATAGATTTAAATTGAGAAGAAAAAAAAAGATTTCCTCATTTTTTTAGTCGTGCATTAGAGATGAGAAGTAGACAGAAGTAACGATCCGTCTAAGGCAGAGAAGGTGGGTCGCTACAGGTGGTATCAGAGCAGTTCCCATTCTCCAGCATCACACACACATCAGCATCAACCTTGCCGTCTTCAAGTAAGAAAGCTTTAAGTTTCAGTTTTTCTATTGCTCCTTTACTTAATTACAGTATAGAGAAATGCTTAAGTACTTACTCATATGTGCATAGAACAAGGAAGCATGTTTAATACCTTAGTACCACGGAATCATGTTTAATCCCTAGAATGGATATTAGAGAAATGCTTAAGTACTTACTTGATTTGCCCAAAAGTAAGTTTTGGGATTATGGCACGCATGGTGCTTGATAAAAGTTTTGAGTAAGACCAATGTCTTACTAAGCCCTAGAACGAGTTCTAGGATTAAGAAATGAGATAAGAATCAAGACCAAGGTCTTGTTATATCCTAAAGCAAGTTTGGGAACATTACCATTAAGTGTTAAGTTATACATTTGAGGACGTCCTAGAAAGGCCCAAAACGAGGAGCAAGCTCCTAGAGGGCAAGAGGCAACAGAGTCAGTACCCCCACCAAATCTCTTAGACGTGGTGGCTCAGTTACAGAGACAGTTAGCAGAACAACAGCAAGTTATTGCCACTAGGATGGCTAACCAGCAGGTCGTTATTATTACCTCGCCGGTGGCGAATGTAGTGGCACCAGTTGTGATCGAAGACCCATCGATTACATCTGTAGTCGGCAAGGGGGGTAAGGCAAGAAGCGTACCTCATTCAGTGGAAGAAACTGAAGCCAGGGAACTTCCCAGGCACAAGCAAACCATGGGATGCTTAAGCATAGTTCAAAACGTTGGAAAGAATAGTAGGGCTACTGGACTGGCATGAGGTAGAGAAGATAAAGTGTGCATCTTTCTGCCTTACGGGAGATGCTAGAATATAGTGGAAGAGAGTCAAGGCCAAGAGAAATGTCAGCCAGATGACATGGGCCGACTTCGAGACTGAGTTCTTCGAAGAATACTCTCACATGCAAGTAACCAACAAGCATTATGATGAATTCACGGAGTTCAGACAAGGAGAACTATCCGTGGATGAAGCAGTGAAGATGTTTAAGCGGTTAGCTCATCTGTGCCCAGAGCTAGTTAGCACAGAAAAAGAGATAGTTAGGCTAATGCTCAAGATGTTAAGGCCTGAGATAGCGTTGAAGGGGGGCTAGAGGTGTTAAGAGGCTGCAAACCTCCGAGGAACTAATAAGTAGTGCTTTGATCACTAAGCACTACTTAAACAGTATAAAGGCCACCAGAAAGGTTGAACGATGAAGTTCTTAACAACCTTACCGTCAGGGGAAGTAATGGCCTCTACTGAGAGGCTAAGGGCAGTATCAATCTAGATTTCCAACCGAGAGCTCTACAGTGACTTGTTAGTCCTTGAGATGAAAGATTACGATGTCATTTTAGGAATGGACTTCTTGAGCAAGTATAATGCTTCTATAGACTGCCGCAAGAAAAAGTCAAGTTCACACCAGAAGCAGAACCTTCGGTTGAGTTTATTGGAGACCCAAGGAGAAAGATAAATAGGTTCCTACCTACCTTACAAGCTCAGAGAATGTTAGAGAAGGGGTGCTCTAGTTTCTAGCTCATATAGTGGATGCGAGTCAAGGAGAAGGATTGAAGAGAGAAGAAGTGAGGGTAGTCTGTGACTATCCTGAGGTGTTTCCTGAGGAGTTACCAGGACTCCCTCCTAATCAGGAAATTGAGTTGGCCCCAGGAACCAACCCAATTTCGAAGGCACCTTATCGCATGGCGCCAGCAGAACTGGAAGAATTGCAAGAACAATTGCAAGAGCTGCTCGACAAGGGTTTCATCCGCCCTAGTCATTCACCCTGGGGAGCTCCTGTACTTTTCGTCAAGAAGAAGGATGGGTCTATGCGTCTGTGCATAGACTACAGAGCTCTGAACAAGGTAACCATCAAGAACAAGTACCCCCTTCCTAGAATAGATGATTTATTTGATCAACTCAAAGGGGCTACAGTGTTCTCGAAGATAGATCTGCGTTCTGGGTATCATCAGCTAAAGGTTAAAGAAAGTGACATCCCCAGGACGGCCTTCAGGACAAGATACGGCCACTACGAATTTGTAGTAATGCCTTTTGGAGTAACCAATGCTCCAGCAGTCTTCATGGAGCTGATGAACCACATCTTCAGGGAGTATCTCGATAAATTCATCATTGTATTTATTGATGATATTCTCATATACTCACAGACTCCAGAGGACCATGCTACACACTTGAGGATAGTGCTGCAGATCCTTCAGCAGGAGAAGCTCTATGCAAAATTCTCAAAGTGTGAGTTTTGGCTAGATCAGGTGACCTTCCTAGTTCACATTGTATCCAAAGAAGGCATTCAAGTTGATCCAGCCAAGATAGAAGCAGTCAGCAACTGGTGTAGACCCAAGAATGTCAGTGAAATCAGAAGCTTCTTAGGCCTGGCAGGATATTACAGAAAATTTGTGGAGGACTTTTCCAGGATAGCCTCTCCACTCACAACCTTGACCAGAAAGAACAAGAAGTTGAATGGTCAGATAAATGCGAGCACAGTTTTCTAGAGCTGAAGAAGAGACTGACCAGTGCTCCCATCCTGACTGTTCCAGAGAGTGACAAGGCCTTTGACTGTAACGCCCCAAAATTCCCATTTTTAGTTAATAAAGTCCTTGAAAGTAGTTAGAAATGTTTTAGAAATATTCTAGATATTTTTAAGAATTTTTAGAATATTTTTATGGAATTTTCTGAGTTCGTTTGGTATTTTAAAAAAAGAGAGAAAGAAAAAAAGGGGAAAAACGTTTAAAGGGCAGCCGGAGTTCGAACCCGCGACCACCACGAGACCAGGAGAGCGCGCAACCAGCTGGGCTAGGGTATCAAGCACAAAAAAGAAAGGAGAGACATGTATTTAAGTTGTAGTTAGGTCAATTCGCCCCATAAGTATAAATAGATAATTAAAGAGAGAAGTTTTATTTTCTCTCAAACCCTCTCCCTCTCCCAAGGTTGCGCCGACCCCTCTCCCTCTCCTCTCTTGTGCGCACGCCACACCAAGGCCTAGAGGGCGGCCAAGGCTTTTCTCCAAGAGATCTTCCAATATTTGGAATCCCCGCGACGAGAGGAACGCGTAGGCGCGAAGAATTCTCCGAGATCTCAAGTTTCTCCCGAGCTCTAGACGTCAATCTTGGTTGTAAGTCCAAGATATCAATGTAAGTACTGCTCACCTGCAGTAAGAGGCGGTTTTTCCGCGAGAATTTCCTTTAAAAGTTTTAAAAGAGATAGTTTCTTTAGTTTATGATTTTGGCATGTGATATTAGTTCATTATATGTTTGTATAAGTTGATTAAGCACCCTATATGAGATTAGGGCTAAGAAAAGTTATGAGAAAAGAAAAGAAAAGATAAAGATAAGAAAAGAAAAGGCCAAGGCCTTAAGAAATCCCCAAAAGTCAAGACTTAGGGATTTTAGCACGCAAGGTGCTCGAGAAAATGCCAAGGCATTTACAGATAAGAAAGAAAAGAAAGAAAAGCTATTTTATTTTCTAAGGCCAGTACCCGGCGTCCAAGGGCGTCGTTAAAGAAATCCAGGTGTCCAATTCCAAGGTCTTGGCCCTGGTAGACCAAGGTCTGCTCTATTAGGATTGGTGGCTCGCTACCCCAACCTTTTAGGGAACGCGCATCAGATGGTACTTACGTCTTCAGTGGATCCAAGTGATTATTATTTTCAAGTATATGCTTTAGCAAAGTTTTCTAAAGTTTAAGAAAGTTTTCAAAGAGTTAAAGAAAGATTTTAAGTTAAAGAATTGCTAAAGTTTCAAGTTAAGCCAAGAAAAGTGAGTTAAGATTTATAAATGCTTGAGTATGCATGTTTTCGAGTTATACATGTTCTTAGTGTTTCTTTCAAGCATACAAGTATCTCATGTGATTTCATATTGTTCAAGAAGCATGTTTGCACATTTCGAGATTTTGTGAGCTAGATAGTACTTACTAAGCTTTATGCTTATAGATGCATTTCCTCTTACTGTAGGTAAAGGTAAAGACAAGCAATTCTGAAGGAAGGCGACAAGGCGATACTGAGCGACGTGTGTGTGGTGGCTGATTTTGGAGAGATCCTTGAGACGAGACAATTTAGTTATTTGAATTACAATGTTTTAGTTTATTCAAATTCCAAGTTATTGCTTTATGGAGTTTAGCGAACATTTAAGCTTTGGATAGTTTTACATGCTCAAGTTAGAATATGATTGTTAGATGAATTTAAAAGTTTAAAAAAAAAGATTTCCGCATTTTTAGTCATGTATCTAAAGTCGTGAAGAAGAGAAAAGTAACGATCCGTCTAAGACAGGAGAAGGCGGGTCGCTACATTGACATCTACAGTGATGCATCCAAGATGGGCCTTGGAGCTGTCCTCATGCAAGATGGTAAAGTAATAGCATATGCCTCCAGACAGCTCAAGGACTACGAGAAGAATTATCCTACGCATGACCTTGAGCTAGCAGCTGTGGTTTTCGCACTGAAGCTCTGGAGACACTATCTGTATGGAGTGCAGTGCAGAATCTTCACCGACCATCAGAGTTTGAAGTACTTCTTCACTCAGAAGGATCTGAATATGAGGCAGCGCAGGTGGCTAGAGTTGGTCAAAGATTATGACTGTGAAATCTTCTACCACCCAGGTAAAGCTAATAAAGTGGCAGATGCACTGAGCAGAAAATCCTGTGCAGCATTGATGTCCCTATCATCACTGTCTCCACCACTTCAGAAAGAAATAAAAGATTTTGGAGTCGAGGTTATGGTTGGGCAATTTTCTGCATTGACCCTAGAGTCAACCCTGCTTAAAGATATACAAGAAAAGCAAGATCAAGACCCAGAGATCCAGAAGATCAAGCAGGGGATCCAAGAGGCAGAAAATTCAGAGTTTCGAGTATCAGACAGTGACATCCTCTATTTTGGAGACCGTCTTTGCGTCCCCAATGATGAGGAACTAAGAAAGAATATTCTAGAAGAGGCCCACAGTACCCCATACTCTATGCATCCTGGTTCTACCAAGATGTATCAAGATTTAAAGAAAATATTCTGGTGGTCTGGACTCAAGCGAGACGTGGCCAGACATATCAGTACCTGCTTGACCTGCCAGAGGGTCAAAGCAGAACACCAGAGACCAGGAGGAGTTCTACAGCCACTTCCCATTCCAGAGTGGAAGTGGGAAGAAATATCCATGGACTTTATCACAGGTCTTCCAAGGACCACCCATGGACACGATGCAATTTGGGTGATAGTGGATAGATTGACCAAGTCTGCCCACTTCCTAGCCATCAAGTTATCGCATTCAGTAGAGCAGTTAGCACAGCTGTACGTGAAGGAAGTAATCAGGCTTCACGGAGTTCCGAAGTCGATCATTTCTGACAGAGATGGGCGGTTCATCTCCCATTTTTGGAGGTGTGTTCAGGACGCCCTAGGCACCAGACTTCAGTTCAGCACAGCTTTCCATCCCCAGACAGATGGACAAACAGAGAGAGTAAATCAGATTTTAGAAGACATGCTCAGGGCTTGTGCATTGGACTTTAAAGGTAGTTGGTGCAAATTTCTGTGCTTAGCTGAGTTTGCCTACAACAATAGCTATCAGGCCACCATCAGGATGGCACCTTATGAGGCATTATATGGCAGGAAATGTAGATCACCCATATGTTGGCAAGAAGCTGGTGAGAAGAAAGAGATGGAGTCAGGACTAGGCAGTCAGACTGAGCTTATAGATGAGACCGCTCAGGCTATCCAGACGATCCGCCAGAGGATTGAGACCGCCCAGAGTAGACAGAAAAGTTATGCTGACACACGCCGTAGGCCACTTGA
Source organism: Boesenbergia rotunda (assembly GCA_024364735.1). Taxonomy (NCBI): domain Eukaryota; kingdom Viridiplantae; phylum Streptophyta; class Magnoliopsida; order Zingiberales; family Zingiberaceae; genus Boesenbergia; species Boesenbergia rotunda. The sequence continues at coordinate 2,754 of JAGFNQ010002115.1, read as the reverse complement.
ATTTCAAGTTGGAGATTCAGTATTTCTCAAGGTCGCCCCCATGAAGGGAGTGGTGAGATTTGGCAAGAAGGGCAAGCTAAGTCCTCGCTACATAGGACCCTACAAGATCATAAAGAGGGTGGGTAAGGTAGCATATGAGCTGGACCTACCAGAGGATATGTCAGCTATCCACAGTACCTTTCATGTCTCTATGCTAAAGAAGTGTATTCACGACCCTAGCCAAGTGATTCAGCCTCAGTCAGTACAGATCCAAGAAGATCTTAGTTATGAGAGCAGACCGACACAGATAGTGGACAAGGCAGTTAAAAGATTAAGAAACAAAGAAGTGCCACTAGTGAAGGTCATCTGGCAGAATCAAAAGCATGAAGAGGCTACTTGGGAACGTGAGGACAGCATGAGAGAGAGATATCCAGAATTATTCTAAGTTCGAGGACGAACTTTTCGTAAGGTATGGGGGATTGTATCGCCCCAAAATTCTCATTTTTAGTTCTTAAAGACCTTAGAATTATTTAAAAATGGTTTAGAAATATTCTAGATATTTTAGGATTTTTAGAATATTTTTATGGAATTTTCCGAGTCCGTTTAGTATTTTAAAAAGGAAGAAAAAAAAAGAAAAGGAGAAAAAATCGTTAAGGGCAGCAGGGGGTTCGAACCCGCGACCAACACGAAACCAGGCAAGCGCGCGACCAGCCAGGCTAGGGTATCAAGCACAGCAAAGGGTGGAGAGACATATATTTAAGTTGTGGTTAGGTCAATCCGCCCCATAAATATAAATAGATAAGTTAAGAGAGGAAATTGGATTTTTTGGTTTTCTCTCTTCCTCACCCTAGCCGCGCGACCCTTCCCCTCTCCTCTCTTGGGCGAAACAACACCAAGGCCAAGAGGGCCGGCCAAGGCTCTCCTCCGAGAGATATTCCTATATTCGGGATCCCCGCGACGAGAGGAACGCGTAGGCGCGAAGAATTCTCCGAGATCTCAAGTTTCTCCCGAACCTCCGACGCCGTTCTTGGTTGTAAGTCCAAGATATCAAGGTAAGTACTGCTCGCCTGCAGTAAGAGGCGGTTTTTCCGCGAGAATTTCCTTTAAAAGTTTTAAAAGAGATAGTTTCTTTAGTTTATGATTTTTGCATGTGATATTAGTTCACTATATGTTTGTATAAGTTGATTAAGCACCCTATATGAGATTAGGGCTAAGAAAAGTTATGAGAAAAGAAAAGAGAAGATAAAGATAAGAAAAGAAAAGGCCAAGGCCTTAAGAAATCCCAAAAGTCAAGACTTAGGGATTTTAGCACGCAAGGTGCTCGAGAAAATGCCAAGGCATTTACAGATAAGAAAGAAAAGAAAGAAAAGCTATTTTATTTTATAAGGCCAGTACCCGGCGTCCAAGGGCGTCGTTAAAGAAATTCAGGTGTCCAATTCCAAGGTCTTGGCCCTGGTAGACCAAGGTCTGCTCTATTAGGATTGGTGGCTTGCTACCCCAACCTTTTAGGGAACGCGCATCAGATGGTACTTACGTCTTCAGTGGATCCAAGTGATTATTATTTTCAAGTATATGCTTTAGCAAAGTTTCTAAAGTTTAAAGAGTTTTCAAAAAGTTAAAGAATAGCTAAAGTTTCAAGTTGAGCCAAGAAAAGTAAATCGAGATTTATTAATGCTTGAGTATGCATGTCTTTTGAGTTATACATGTTCTTAGTTTTCTTTCAAGCATATAAGTATCTCATATGATTTTCATATTGTTCAAAAGCATGTTTGCACATTTCGAGATTTTGTGAGCTAGATAGTACTTACTAAGCTTTTTGCTTACTAGTTGCATTTCCTCTTACTGCAGATAAAGGTAAAGGCAAGCAATTCTGAAGGAAGGCGACGAGGCGGTGCTGAGTAAAGTGTGTGTGGTGGCTGATTTTGGAGAGATCTTTGAGACGAGACAATTTAGTTATTTGAATTACAATGTTATAGTTTATTCAAATTTCAAGTCCTTGCTTTATGGAGTTTAGCGAACATTTAAGCTTTGAATAGTTTTACATGCTCAATTTCTTAGGGTGAAGATTCCATGTCATTTCATTTAGCATATATATCCTTATGATGGCATTGGATGAGTAGAAGTGTGAGTAGTTGGAAATATTGATACTTTGTTAGAAATATAGATGCATGTGCCAAGATAGTATTAATTTTCTTTGAATCAAGTTTTATTGCTTAAATATGTTTAGAAGAGTTGCATTCACATTTCATAATGCTTTAGCAAGGTTATAGAACATGTATTTGGTTTATGAATGCATAGGAGTCAAGATTGGTACACACTCTATTGTTAAAGTTCATATAACCTTGAATAGCTTATTTTCTTCCGCAAAAGTCCTAATTACAAGTTTATGATTCATTTTGATTGGCTAAATTGATTGGAAAACTGGCCTAGAGTATAGAAATGGTGTCATGATTCTATTTGGCTCGAAAGTATAGGTTTGGTGGAGTTTTGAAGCAAGTGCCGAAATCTGAAAATTCTGTTTTCAGGCCTATCAGTCGACTGATACAGTATCAGTCGACTGATACCCGAAAGTGGAGTTGGGCGAGGCAAGTTTCAATAAGTTTCATCTTAGGAGTTTTTGAGGAAGAAAGTGTGACATGGTATCATGCATGACTATTAGAGTTAGTATATCATAGATAGATTTAAATTGAGAAGAAAAAAAAAGATTTCCGATTTTTTTAGTCGTGCATTAGAGATGAGAAGTAGACAGAAGTAACGATCCGTCTAAGGCAGAGA
>JAGFNQ010002114.1:186563-252413 GCA_024364735.1 Boesenbergia rotunda | reverse complement strand
CCAAAGTTTGGAAATCCTTATGAAATTTCGCAAACTTTTGAAATATCTCTGTTTCTGAAATTTTATGATAATTTTGAAAACTTTTCATTTTTGGAAACTTTCCAATTTTGGAAATTTCATATTTTGGATTTTTTTTTCCAATTTTGGAAAAACGTAAGTTTCCTTTGTACCAGAAACTTACAATTATTGTGAAAACCTTTTATTTTTGAAAACTTTCCATTTATGGAAAGCTCGCAATTTTGGGCACTTTCTTTCAAGAAAGTCTAGACAAATTATGAGAATATTAATTGACATTTAAATTTATAATTGGAAATTAAATTATTTACAAAATTCTTTATTTTGGATTGAGCCTCGGGGAGCCGTCCAATTTAAAGTTAGTTGTGATAATTAAATTTCCTAAATTGAATTTAAGCTGTCAAATGTTTAATTTGGATTGAGCCTCGGGGAGCCGTCCAAATTAAGTTATTGATATTAATTTTCCATAAATAAAATATGTGATCAAATCTTGGAAATTTTTGAGGTGATTCTCAAACGATAATTTCCTTATTTGATTTATGAGGTGATGCTCTTACATATTATTGTCTCCAAAATTAATTAGGAAAATTGTTTCCTATAGAGTATATTTCCTTAAATAAGATTTTCATGAAAATAATATGTGGTTGAATTAAGGGAATTTGTCTCTTAATTTAATAAGATTTGATTTAGAGAAATCAAAGTCTTAAACATATTATTTCCGAAATTGATTATGATAATTCAGGAAATTGTTTCCCAAAACAATTCCTTGAAAAAAGTTTGAAATTCGAATTAGGAAATCCGGTTCCTAATTCAATTAATGAGACTTGATAAATTAAGTCACATACATACTTTATTAAGGAAATCGTTAGAACATGACATAATTATATGTCATGAATGTGCATAAAAGAAAAGGATGAGACCCAAAACCCCTTACAAAATATTAAGGCCAACACCTTCCATTAATATGGTTAGAAACGGAGTTTTGTTTCTCATTTGGGTTGATGGACACATCCATGCCCGGCTTGAACCTCAACATGTTCAAACCATGGAATTAGTTTATGATTAATATAGTTGGAGTCAGAGGTCAATCCTTAGTTTTGGTTGTTGGACACATCCAAGCCTGACTAAACGGTTGAATGAGCTCCAACCATATTAAAACTATTTCTTGATTAATGGGTCAGCATTAAGCTTGGAGCATCGATTTGTTGTGCCACAGCCAAGGTCGATGTAAAGATAGGTGCAGTTGGGTGCTATGTATATTGTTGCATACTTGTTAATGAGTTAACAACCCAATGATTTATGCAAACATTCAATTAGTTGATAGCATAATTTGATAGTTACATATGTATAATATGTAATCGGTATAATTACCTACCTTCATAGCTAAGAATAACTTGATGAACTCTAGCCATGGTTGTTCTTATCTATGGTTGGATATCAACCTATTTGGAGATGTTCCTACGATCTCCCGAATTGATAAAAAGGGTTATTCAATTCGAAAAATAAATAGGATTTAATTAATGTATATTGATGCATTCTTTATCATTCTCATCACATAACCTCAATTTGTATTTCTAGGATAATCACCTGATCATGTCTTCTCTGAATTTGCGTTCCATTTTGGACACCAATAAGCTGACTGGGCCAAACTTCATGGACTGGCTTTGAAACCTGAGGATAGTCCTCAAGGCAGAAAAGCTTGCTTATGTCCTTGAAGAACAACTTCCCAACCATCCTCCTGAAGATGCAACTCCAGACCAGTTAGTGGCCTATCAGAAACATGTGGCCGATTCTGAACTTGTGAGTTGCATCATGCTAGCCGCTATGGTACCTGAGCTACAAAAGTAGCATGAGCATATGGATGCTCATACCATCGTCTTCCATCTTCATGAGCTGTTTGACGAGCAGGCGAGATCCGAAAGGTTTGAGGTCTCCAGACTCCTCTTCACCTCTAAGATGCAGGAAGGCACTTCTGTTTCACAGTTTGTGTTGAAGATGTTGGGGTACATTGAGCGACTAGGCACACTCAGATTTGCAATGGATCACGAACTAGGTATTGACATAATTCTGCATTGTTTGCCCAAGAGTTACTCACAGTTTGTGATTAACTATCGGATGAACAAACTTGAGACTATCATTCCTGAGTTGCTTAACCTGCTGAAGACTATAGAGCCTTCTGTAAAGCAGGATCAGAAGACGGTACTGTTAGTTGGTTGCTCAAAGAAAGGCTCTAAGAGGAAGCCCAAAGAACAAAATAAGGGAAGGAAGAAAAAGGCCAAAAAGATTGAAAAGGCACCAAAAGGCACTTGCCATCACTGCGGCAAGGAGGCCCACTGGCGAGGAAACTGCAAGGTTTATCTTGAGTCCTTGAAGAAGAAGGCATCCGATGCCCCATCCTCTTCAAGTATCTTCGTTATTGAATGTCACTCTATTTCCTCGAACACCTGGGTACTTGATACTGGGTGTAGCTCACATATATGTAATGACATACAGGGGCTAAGGAATAGAAGAAGACTCGTCAAGGGAGAAGCGAATTTGCGAGTTGGAAATGGAGCAAAGATTGCTGCTATTGCCATCGGAACATATTTGCTAAAGCTCCCTACTGGACTTGTCTTAGAATTGGATAATTGTTATTTTGTTCCTTCGTTAATAAAGAACATTGTATCTATTTCATGCTTGAATGAAAAGGGTTATCATTTAACTTTTAGTAACATTTGCTGTTATATAACTTTAAATGGTGTACTTTATGGGACTGAAACTTTATGCAATGGTATCTACACGTTAGATTTATCCGGTGACATTTTCAATATTGAAGTTAGCAACAAAAATGCTCGAATAGATAATCAAATAGACTCCTATATGTGGCATTGTCGTCTTGGCCATGTAAGTAAGAAATGCATGACCAAATTATACCGATGTGGAATTCTGGAATCATTTGAACCCGGTTCATTTGATACATGCGAATCATGCTTAAAAGGCAAGATGACCAAATTACCCTTTTCCGGAAAAGGTAAACCAGTGGGAGAATTGCTTGGTCTAATACATACTGATGTATGTAGACCAATGTCAACTCTTGCACAAGGAGGCTATAGCTACTTCATTACCTTTATCGATGATCACTCATGATTCGGGTATGTGTTCTTAATGAAACACAAATCTGAAGCTTTTGAGAAATTCAAAGAGTTCAGAAGTGAAGTAGAGAAACAGCTTGGCAAAAGTATTAAGATACTTCGACCCGATCGGGGTGGTGAATACTTAAGTCAAGAGTTTCAAGATTATCTTAGGGACAATGGGATATTGTCTCAATGGACTCCGCCATATACACCACAGCATAATGGTGTATCTGAGAGGCGTAACCGAACCTTGATGGACATGGTTAGATCTATGATGAATCATGCAACTCTTCCAAAATCCTTTTGGGGCTATGCGTTTAAGACAGCTGTTTACTTGCTAAACAGAGTTCCGACCAAGGTAATCTCTACTACTCCATATGAGATGTGGAATAGTAAGAAACCTCACTTAACTCACCTTATGATATGGGGTTGTCCAGCTTATGTGAAGCGGACTGTATCAGACAAATTGGATGCTAAGTATGATAAATGTCTATTTATTGGATACCCTAAGGAAACGAAGGGTTACCAATTCTATCATCCCTTGGAACAAAAGGTGTTTGTTTTAAGGCATGCTGTATTTCTGGAAAAAGAATTTCTTTTACAAGAAAACAGTGGGAGTGGCATTGAACTTGATGAAGTTCAAGAAACTCCAATAGACATTACAGAGACACCTAGTCTAGACCCACAACCAATAACTCATAATGATGAGCTATCAGTTGAACCTAAAACAACACCACCTCTTTGTAGGTCTGATAGGACACGCAATATTCCAGAGAGATACGGATTTCTCATAAGTGAATCGAACGACGTGTTACTCATTAACGATGACGAACCTATCAGTTATGAAGATATTCTGAAAAATTCAGAAAGGGATAAATGGCTTGAAGCCATGAAGTCGGAAATGGATTCCATGTACAAAAAACAAGTATGGGACTTGGTTAACCCACCTGAAGGGATTAAGCCCATAGGGTGCAAGTGGGTTTTCAAGAAGAAAACCGACATGGAAGGTAATGTTGTTACCTTTAAGGCTAGATTAGTGGCAAAAGGATATCGTCAGAAACAATGAATTGATTATGACGAAACCTATTCGCTAGTAGCTATGCTTAAATCCATTCGGATGCTCCTGGCCATAGCAGCTCATTATGATTACGAGATATGGCAAATGGATGTGAAAACAGCTTTCCTTAATGGAAACTTGCTTGAGGATGTATACATGATACAACCTGAAGGTTTCACATTGGTTAATAAAACCAAAGTATGCAAGCTTCGACAATCCATATATGGACTAAAGCAAGCATCCAGGAGTTGGAACATCCGTTTTGATTAGACAATCAAAGAGTTTGATTTCTCACAAAATCCTGACGAACCTTGTGTGTAGAAGAAGGTTAGTGGGAGTGCAGTCGTATTCCTAGTGTTATATGTCGATGACATATTACTTATAGGAAACGATATATCAGTCTTACAGTCAGTTAAAATTTGGTTGTCCAAAACTTTCTCCATGAAAGACCTGGGAGAAGCAACCTATATCCTTGGGATTAGAATCTATAGAGATAGATCAAAACGGTTGCTTGGTCTTTCACAGTCTACATATATAGACCGAGTGCTAGAAATGTTTAGCATGTCGGAATCCAAGAAAGGTTACCTTCCCATCAGGCATGGGATCAACCTTTCGAAGTCTATGTGTTCGCGCATAAAAAACGAGAGGATTTGCATGAATAAGATTTCTTATGCATCCGCGATAGGATCTATCATGTATGCTATGTTATGTACTAGGCCCGATGTATCGTATGCTCTGAGCGTCAAAAGCAGATACAAGTCTGATCTAGGAATGGATCATTGGGCGGCTGTCAAGACAATCCTCAAGTACTTAAGAAACACTAAGGATGTGTTCTTAATATATGGAGAAGGTGATATGGTAATACGTGGGTATACAGATGCCAGTTTCTAGACAGATAAGGATGACTCCAAATCTCAGTCCGGATACGTATTTATTTTGAATGGAGGCGCAATAAGTTGGAAGAGTTCCAAGCAAGACACCGTATAGGATTCTACCACGGAAGCGGAATATATTGCAGCTTCGGAAGCAGTAAAGGAAGCAGTCTGGATCAAAATGTTTGTCTCAGATCTTGGTGTGGTTCCAACCATTGATGAAGCAATACCGGTTTACTGCGAAATATATTACAATCGCCTTATGATTGTAATCATTTATTCTAATAAATGAATATTCACTATTTGAATATACATGTTTGTGTATTTGATTGAGATCTTAAACTCATTTACTGAATGTCCGCAATACAATTCACAGCATGAGAGAATTTATGATGAATTCACAACTAGTGATTATCTCTACATGTGCAATTGTGAAATATTGAAATTGACCCTAGTCAATGAATTGATAAATACAGACACTATCAATTCTGTTGAGACTAGCATGGGTTATTCTCTAATCAGCTGATTCTCACTGGCTGGTGACATTGAGATGTCCGGAGATAAACATGAATGCTAGTTAAGGGATCTAGTTCATTAGAGTGACTGACTGTAAAACTTCATATGGTAGTCTACATATAGATATGTCAGTGAAGTTCTTACTGTAACTTAAGTGCGATGTTCCTTTGACATGCGGTGTTCAAGTCATCATGGTCATGGAGACTTATACTTTGACATCTTAAGCAAGCATCTCCAAGGAGGTGTGGACCCAGGATGATTGGGTATAAGCCGAAGTGCCCGAAGATGTTTGAACAGCCTACAAAGGATTCACCACTCCTTGCGAGGAGATGTATACCCGAGGCCTATCGTCGGATTGTTAGTCGAAGTCTCTGGCCAGAGCATGACATGTTCAGAGTATGAATCTCTTAAATACATGAGAGTAATTAGAATCCGTAGGACGAGAAAACGTTACTTGGGCTAGGTGTGACGTAGTCAGCCTAGTGGGGACTGACACACATAGACCATGTCCTGAACCAAGTGGGTATAAGATGGTGAAGGGAATGGGGTACGATTCATTATAGCTGCTTAAGGGTTTCAGAATAGTTTCTGAGGTCAACCGTTGATCTTTCGATTAATTGGGGATTGATGTTCTACTAGGTGCCACTCATGATCGTTCTATAATTGATTAATTATAGACGGCCAACATAAATCGAAAGCCTATTTAGTCACACGCACTATGAGAAATCCGAGGGATTTAAAATGAGTTGAAAATTGGATTTTCAAATCAAGAGAGATTAAGTTTGGTTGAGCCAAATGATAAGTCGAATCTGAATTTTTCAGAGACGCATCGGAAGCGTAAAATGGCTAAGTCATTTGAAGACTTAATAGATGAATTAAATAAGTTTAATTCAATGGGACTTGGCTTGGATGGGCCGGCCAAAGAGGGCCTCCATCCTCTTTGCTTGGCCGGCCACAACAAAGGGAGAGAACCAAGTTTTTGGTTCAATTTATAAAATAAAACAAGTGTGGTTTGTTTTATAAAATTATGGATGATATAAATTTTTATATAATAAACCAAGGTTTGGTTTATTTTTCATGGAAATTAAAATGAACCATGGATTGGTTTATTTTATAAAATCAATCATGGATTGATTTACCATGATAAGAAAATTTATTCCATAGGAGAGAAGATTTTTATCATGAATTAAAATATGATTTTAACCATGGTATAAAATCAAACTTGGCATGATGGAATAAGTTATTCCATATTTGAGAGCCTTGATGGTTGAGAGGCCACTATATAAAGGACCCAAGGCAAGGCTTGGGTGTGAAATATAGAGATGAAAGCATAGGCTCTCTCCCTCTCTTTCTCTCATTCTCTTCTCCCCTTCTTGTCGTGCGCCAACCAGCCCCATGAAGGAGCACCAGCCGGCCGCCCCTGCCCTTTCCCTGCCGACCACCACCTGCTGCCGTAAGAAGGTGCTGCCGGAATTAGAGTTTGCCACAAGGATCTTTTTGCCACAAGCATCTTCATTTGCTTCGCCGGAATTTGATTCCGGCCATCCTTTTGTGGTTAGTCTTCCGACTTCTCTCTTGGTTTTTTCTTGTCGCGTTCTCGGAGAATCTAGTAGTTCTCGAGAACACGAAACTCGTTGCTTTGCGAAGTCATCCCGAAGATACTCGGCGTGGACGCGAATAGAGGCGGAGCTTCCAAGGGACGCTTACGGTTGGATCTCGTCCCTTCCTTCGAGTTACGCGAGGGAATACGTAAATTAGTTTATATTTCTGCAAAATTTTAAATATATGATCATGTCTACACAAGATAAAATTGCATGCTTAGATGTGTGGTTAAATAATTTGTGAAATTATTTATGCTAATTATTCCGCTGCACGTAATTAATTTTAAGTCAACATGCACCCGGTCCCAACATGGTCCTCCTGAGCTCGAACTCCCCAAGGAGGCCGAGCGGTTACACTTAGTTCCTGACTTCTTCATTCCCGGAGCTGGGTCTGGCCTTGCCAACCCCATCACAAGTCTCTCCCTTTATGTCTGATCGAAGGAAGTGTGGCTGACTGATCGGACTAGTATCGGGATGAAGAAGTTGTCTTTGTCCCCTTGTTCGATGTCTCCTTTCTTTCCCAAGGAGGCTGCTCCTCTCCCCTTAGGCTCATCTTGGCGTCTCTTTTTCTGAGATTAACTACGGCTGATCTTATGTTCAGGGGAGTAATGGGGTGTTTGTGCGAATGCTGTGTTGCCACGTATTGCAACGGCTACCCCTCCTCCCCCAACTCCCTCTAGGCGTGGGTCCCGCTTTGCCTTGGCAATCAGTAGTCTAGTCAGAGCAGTTTCCAGCTTTCCACGCATCTTGTTCCTATTGCATTTAAGCGGATGCCTGCCGGGATATAAAGGAGGAAAAACAAGTGCCGACGTCCATTTCTGCTTCGGTGACCGAGGGTGCTTCATCTTCCTCTCTTGCAAGGCTTCTTCTGCGCATGAGTAATCCGTTATCTTCTCCTTTGCTATCTAGGGGTCATGGGGGCTTATCGGGCGGAGTGGTATGACTCCGCCTCTTCGAGAGTGAGACCCGAGGCTTTGCAGGGGGCCGCCGAGACATATGGGATTTCAGCCGAGGTGGCGATGGTCATCCCTAAGGTTGACCAGAAACCTATAGAGCCTCCCTTGGAATGCTGACTTTCTTTCTAGGACAGATGGAGCTAGGGCTTCGTTTCCCTATTCCCCCCTTCTTTGCGAACATAGCCTCATATTTTAGCATCCCGTTGCACCAGATGGCTCCCAATGCCTTTGCTCAAATGGGGGCGGGGGGAGCATATATCATTTTCAAGCTTTTCGGCCTTCCTCTGACCCCACCCCTTTTCCACTCCTTCACTCCGATAGGATCAAGAGGAGTTTTTAGTTTCGCGGCCCATCCAAGCCATAGGTTCTAGGGAGGGTTTCCTTCCTCGCACAAGGAATGGAAGGAGAAATTCTTCTTCGTCCGGCTATCGTCATTGCCCATCAGTCCTTTGCGTTGGATAGCTGATTTGCCAACTCCTCCCTCCTTGGAGAGTGTCCTCCACAGTCCTGCGTATCATCACGCTAGAGAGGTAGTTTCGGGCATGGAGTTCAGTGGCCCAGGGCTAGTTCAAAGTGAAGAACTTATGTACCGGGCGGGCCTTAGCCCTAAAGTGACGCAGATTAATTCTTCCTTAGGTATGCTCGTCTCGAACTCCTGCGCACATCGGTTCTGACTGACACCTTTCGTGTTTGTCTTCTGCAGAGGAAGTCATGTACGCCAAAGCGATGAGTCAGTTCATCAGGTGGGAGGAGGCAAAAAAGGAGGCCCTGAACCCTCCTCAGATTGTCCCTGACATTCTTCCCACCTCCGCCGAGTCCGTCGAGGGGCCCCTTGTTTCGCCTCATGGGGTCACATTCCCCGAAGGGGTCGAGGTTACTGTTACATCCCCCACCCCCCGCCCCAGAGTCAGCGCCGCCAGCCTCGTAGGTTACTTCGGGAGCAGGTTCTTCTATCGCGAATGACCCTGCTTCAAACGCGGGCAGCCCGGACAGGGGGGGTACAGAATCTGCCTCCTTCGTCCCCCCTGCAGTCGCCCAACCCCTCGGCCGGTAGAAGTTGCAGCACCCCATTGAAAGAAGCGTTGTCCCGTTCGCTTGCCTTCAGTGCCTGAGGAAGCGATTCTCCCTGCCGAGGCAGCTTCTCCAGCCTCGGCCTCGCTTGTTTCCATCCCCGAGGTGACCCCCTCCCTCTCCGTCACCCCTGCCAGTACCCCGACAGGTAAGGAGGCGTCACTTATTCAATTTCGTATGAAGCTGGATCGATTAAGAGAAAGGTTGGATGCAGCATTAGAGGCATCCATACGGTCTCCCTCCCCGGTGCAATCAGGGGGGTCTTCGACCGCACGAAACTCGCCGGAGGGGATTCCGTGTGCTGACGGGAGGGACTTTAATTCTACCCGCTCCGCTACTGAGACGCCTATCACCCAGCATCCTTCTGTTCATCCGTCTCCTCCGATGATCGACAAGCCGGGTGACGTACCTCATCCTTCGGCCGAGATAGTCGTGCGGTCCTCGGCCGGGCCACTAGCCGCCCTTCGGAAGCCCCTTCTGCAGGTACGCCTTATTATATCATTTGCCTATCTATTCAATGCGGCTGTCAATCTTTTGGCGCAATGTCAGGCAGCTGAGGACTGCCTGGTGATAGGCCGGGGCCTGTGTTCCGAGCCTGAAGCAGAGGCTTTACTACAGCGAGCCTTGAAGGCAGAGGCAGCCTCGGCTTTTGAGCATTGGTCTGGGATGAAGTAGGCCAGCTGCAACAAGGCTCTTTGTGAGGAGGTACGCCGGTTGAGGAAGCTTTTGGATGACACCGAACAAGTCCTCGAGAATTCCCGACACCGGGAACGTCTGGCTTCCGAGAGAGCCGTGTCGATCACCCAGAATCTCCTTCAGGTGACGCGGGAGAGAGACCAGCTCCGGGTGAGAGAGAAGGAGCTGCAAAGTCAAATGGAATCTCGGCTCCAGCTGGTTATTGACCGTGCTTTTGCCCTGGAGGACGATTTGGCCCAGGGCAGGGCGGATGCCCGAGCGGCGTCCGATCAGCTTAGAGGAGTCCTATTTGAGCAAGACGATATGTCTACTGAATTAAGGTGGATGAGATGGTCTGTTGAAGCTGCTGAGGTTTCTACTTCCCGGGAGGCGGAGAGGGGCTTTAAGGCGAAGTTCCTGGGCTCGGAGGAGTTTCGCACCATTGTCGCCGAACAAGTGATGGAGCGTTTACAACAGGGCTTTCATGGGGCCCTTGGCGGTCTAAAGAAGGGAAACTTCTTACCTCCTAGAGATGGCCCAAGAATGTAAATATCCTTTGACCCGTGAGTTGGACTTTGCCGGAGGACTTCGAGTAGCCTGATTACAAACAAAATATTGTTTATCTTTTTCTTTTGTGTGTGAATGTCGTGCTCTTCGTTTTCATGCGTGGGCTCCACCAAATGACTGCCTCTGCAGGGGATACTAAGAGCCATATCCCCCTCCGCCGCATTTTAGGCCGGCGAAATTTTTGACCGTCTCTTCCGTATTATTCGCAATCTCCTTGATGGGACTCATTAACGCAGGTTCCTTGGCGCAGTAAGGGCGCGTCAGTCGAAAAGATGCTTGGAGTTATGGCGCTTGCTACGCTTTAATTGTTTGGGGAGAATCCCCGCATTATAAATAGGGGGGTGGGGAGCCGACTCTCCCCACCCCTCTGGTTTTCCCCTTTTCTTGTGCCTCTTCTATGCCCATAATGCTAACCTTTATTGGAACTTGGATGGCTAGAGAGGGGGGGATGAATATAGCCAGACACAAAAATCTCTTTCACTTAACAGATTTCTGCACTTCAAGGGTTAGTCGCAGCACAGCGGAAGCAATACAAAAATAGAGACGCAGAAACTAAACCCTAAACTAAGCGCAAGCACACAACGCTAACAAGGAGGATTTACAAGGTTCGGGGATAACTTGCCCCTACTCCTTGGCGTGCCTGTGAGGTGGGCGATCCCTTGATCGTCGGCAGATCAAGCCCTGGAAATCCGGATAGAATGCAACCTCTTCTCGGTGGAGTAACCTCTCCACAGCATTTCAATCAGTGTATATGAAACTAAGCACAATGAAACACAAAGGAAGCTTACAGAGCACTTAGGACAGAAAGAACATAAGCGAACTCCTCACTGAGCTCCACTCAGCACAGATCACACGCAAGAACTCCCTCTTCGTGTCTTCTTGCTGATGGACTCGCCAAGCTCCTTGTTTCTTCTTCCAAGCGCTCAAGTATCAGAATGTAGCTCAAAGCTTCAGCTGCTTCAGAATGATGCACAATAGATGGAGAAGCAGCTTGTCGCAAGGACCAGAGAAGTGATCAAGTGTTCTTCTGAGGCTTAATCGCTACCAAGCCCTTAAGCCTCTCCCACTGATCGCCAGGTCACAACCACCTCTCTGCAGCTCCCAGCTGCTCAACTGCAACTGCCCACCTACCACTGAGCTCTCCTGGACTCCCTGAGCTTCCCTCAGACGAGCCCCAGTCAACAGCTCCAGCAGCGCCAGCATCCGTTGCAACCTGAGATGGATCCCTACCAAACCTGATATAACAAAAGCTTTTGTTTGACTCTCCTTGTGTAAACCTGATTCATCTGCACACTTAGCAGCTCATTAGAACAGCAAATCAACAGAAGATCAAAACATCAGAACATATCAGTGGTGATCAGAAGAGAAACAGAACGCAATCAGAACTCTGACAGCGTTTTTGAATTAAAGCTGCCAGCTACTGATTGGTCACCGGACCGATCAGAGTCACTCCTGATTGGTCACCAGACCGATCAGGATGGGTCTAGACCATTCAGGCTCCAGCCTGATCGGTCCCCAGTGAGAAATCAGAAATCGCGACTCCTTCGTGATCGATCACCAGACTGATCCAAGTCTTTCCAGCATTGTAGTCCAAACCTCGTGATCGGTCCCCAGACCAATCAGGGCGTGGCCTGATCGAACTGTTGACCGATCAGGCCACTCTCCGACAAATCAGGCTCCAGCCTTATCGGTTATAGTGAGAAGCTTGCGACAATTGATCGTTCACCAGAACGATCTGAATAGTATCCCTGGTCGGTCACCAGACCGATCAGGAGTCGATCAGTAAGCTTCCCAAACTCACTGTATGCTCCCTGATCGGTCACCAGACCGATCAGGAGCCGATCAGTAGGGTTCCCAAACTCACTGTATGCTCCCTGATCGGTCACCAAATCAATCATACATAGCTAGATCGGTCACCAGACCGATCCACGAGGGAACATTGTGCCAACTTCCCTGATCGGTCACCAGACAGATCTAGGCAAGGTCAAATCTCCTTTAAGTCACGAGAACAAGCTTCCATCCCTTCTCTGACTCATTCTTAGTCCCCCGGACCAAGACTCCGTGCCCAGTTTTACTCACCGGGACTTTAACCTAGCCCTCCAAGCTAGGTCCTGGCCTCCAAGCCAGGGTTTCATCCAACCTAGCCCTCCACGCTAGGACCTGGCCCTCCAAGCCAGGATTTCATCCAACCTAGCTCTCCAAGCTAGGACCTGACCCTCCAAGCCAGGATTTCATCCAACCTAGCCCTCCAGGCTAGGACCTGACCCTCCAAGCCAGGATTTCATCCAACCTAGCTCTCCAAGCTAGTACCTAGCCCTCTAAGCCAGGATTTCATCCAACCTAGGCCTCCAAGCTAGAACCTGACCCTCCAAGCTAGGATTTCATCCAACCTAGCTCTCCAAGCTAGGACCTGACCCTCCAAGCCAGGATTTCATCCAACCTAGCCCTCCAGGCTATGACCTGACCCTCCAAGCCAGGATTTCATTCAACCTAGCCCTCCAGGCTATGACCTGACCCTCCAAGCCAGGATTTCATCCAACCTAGCCCTCCAGGCTAGGACCTGACCCTCCAAGCCAGGATTTCATTCAACCTAGTCCCACTAGGTCTTTTCCACTTCACTTAGTCCCCGACCAGGACTTAATCTCAATCATCTTATTAACCTAAACTAAAATCGGTGTCAATACCAAAACAACGATCAGGGTCAGACTGCATCAACAATCTCCCCGTTTTTGTTGTTTGACAACCCAATTTTAAGTTTAGGGATTTGAAATCCATAGTCTTAAATTTTACTATCGGAGGAGAATTAGAATCCTCCCCCTACAACAGCTAAGCTTGTAATTATCCCAAACTTAACTAACCACTTTCTCCCCCTTTGTCAAACACCGAAAAGGGTGTAGACTGGTTGTTAAGTTTAAAAATCTCTCCCCCTCAAACCTAGGGGTTCTCCCAAAACAACAAGTATATGTTTTAATTTTGAGGGTATATGAACACATATGATAAATATAGAGCATGATAAACCAATCATATGCATCATATGAAATCATAGCATGAAATCATGAAGGTAAACAACATAAACATAAGAGATCAATCATAAAGCGAAATCTAGTCAGATAATCATAGCATGAAATCATAACTAAATAGTCAAGCACATCATGAATCCAAAACAGTCAAATGGTCAGATGCATAACACCGCATCAAAGCATAGTCAAAGTCAACACAAAGCCATAACAGGTAAATAGTCAGAACGGACAGATCCGTCAAATAGTCAGATACAATCACAAGATCAAAGGCAAAGTGCAACCACAGTCAATCATCGGCGGGGGGGGTCATCGGCCTGCATAGGGTCGTAGGTCGTGTCATCATCAGGTATGAAGGGCCCCGGTTGCAGTACTGCCAGAGGGCGTAACTCCTGAAAACGTATGCTGGCGCCACTCGTCGTACCAAGTCTGCTGCTGGGACCGGATCCCTGAGACGTCGGACTCTAACGCATGAAGTCGGCGATTAAAGGACCGAAACTCAAACCGGACCTCTTGGCACTAGAGCTCAGAAATATGAATCTCGTGATGCATTGTTAGCTCTAGCTCCGAAACTTGCCAGCGGATGTCGGGATCTGGCTCGTAGTCGTAGTCAGCAGCAGCGGCGGACGCCTCCGGATGTGCAGCCGGAGCTGCTGGTACCTGAACATGTGCGCCCCGAGGAAGCTCGCCAAGACCTCGCCCGTCATTCCACACAAGACTCTGATCGTCTGGCCCAACAACGATGCCAGATTTGGCAAACGCGTGTCTGCCCAATCGGCAATCTTGTCTAACCATGGGCACTGTCCTGCCCTTGGTCACATCAACACCAACTGACTGAAGCCAGTCAGTAATGACGTGACCGAAAGGCATATAAACAGTGCGGTGGTTGGGCTCTCTATAAGATATGATCGACTGAAAGATGCTCTCCATGATGTCAAAGTCCAAATGGCGGTGCTTGCCATAGAGCATCAAACAGTGATACGGACGAATCTCAGTCAAGGGTTTGGAAGTGATCGGCAAAATGCAGTTGGTGATTATCTTGAAAAGAATGTAATCAATAGGAGAAAGTCGAAGGGCCGCAAAGGTAGGAAAATCAAGCCCTAACTCATCGAGGCCAGCTGGTCTGGGATGGCCAAAGAAATGCTCATAAATGCCATCGGGGGTGACGCCGTCAAATGGAGGCAGTAAGGGGATAGGAAGCTCTGAGTAGATCGAATAGAAATTAGGCGATCGTCGACCGCCAAGATACTCCGCCAAGACATCATAGGAGAAGTCAAGATTCCTCTTGGCTACCCGAGTAGTGAAATCAAAGCCCCCCTGCGGTCCTTGTTGCAAGTTATTATAGAATTCAGTGACAAGGTCATAGTTGATTGTCCGCTCAAGGGAAAGAAAGAATTCGAGGTTGTAAAAATCAACCACCTCGAGGATAGAGGGACAATGTTCAGCCAAGAAAGGTCTATCAATCGACCTGCAAGAAAGAAGCTTGAAAGTTCGGGTTTGAAACGCTTGCTCAAAAGCAGCGTTAGGGAATCGAGAACTCGATGAAGGCTGAGGCCTTCGAGAGGGTGCTGATGATGAAGGGCCTTTGCCCTTCGAGCTTCCCTCAACTGGTTCTTTACCTTTGGAGGATTTTCTAATGGTGGAAACAGTAAGTTATGGCAACATATTGAGTTATGGAATTGAGCACACACAAAAATATCGATCAGTGAAAAGAGGTTTAATCAATGAAATAAAGTTTGATCATTAATCAAGGGAAGAATCAAATCATGACACACACCCAAAATTTTGATCAATAATCAGTGAGGTTTAGGGTCAAGACAAGGGCACGACACACACACATCACAAGATAGAAATTATGATTAGCTCCCAAAAAAATGATAACTACAAGAATCGCACAATTAAGAATCACACAAAATGCTTACTTTGGCGCCATGATGTGAGAAATCTGGAGAAGATGGGAACCTATAGAACTCGCAAGTTCTTAGAGAGCTCGAGAGGACTCAGAATGCAGGGAGCAGGAGAGACTCGAGCGCTCACCCAGGCAGGGAAGAATGAGCTCGCAGGAAGAAGAAGAGGAGCTCTCGAACCGCTACTATCTCGACAAATCGCAGGAAACTTGAGCAGGACAACTCGAGCGCCAACCCAAGAACTCACAGCAGGAGAAGATCGCATGCGCAAGAGGAAGAAGATGAGGGGTTTCGGCGCTAGGGTTCGGGAAGTAAAGTGGATATGTGATTAAATGGGTTGGTGGACCGATCACCAACCAAACATTAAAGCGATCGAACGGATCACCGTTCGATCCAGGAGTGCCCAGACCGATCAGGGTCCAGCCTGATCAGTTTGGCTTGGTCCTAATTGGTCGGGCGACCGATCAGGCAAGCCCCTGATCGATCTGTCGATCGATCAGGGAGCGAACAGTAGGTTCGTGAGATTTTCTGTGACCCTCCTGATCGGTCGATGGACCGATCACCACAGGGGGCCAGATCGGTCTGGGGACCGATCCAGGCAAACACAGAAAGTTTTGACAATTTCTCGCAAAATAGCTGGATCGGTCGATTGGACCGATCGGTCTATGGACCGATCAGGCCGACTCCTGATCGGTCTGTGG
Organism: Boesenbergia rotunda; assembly: GCA_024364735.1. Taxonomy (NCBI): domain Eukaryota; kingdom Viridiplantae; phylum Streptophyta; class Magnoliopsida; order Zingiberales; family Zingiberaceae; genus Boesenbergia; species Boesenbergia rotunda. The sequence goes on along the minus strand of JAGFNQ010002114.1, from coordinate 236,345 downwards.
ACCGATCAGCCATACGTCTGAATGGTCTGTGGACCGATCAGGTATCAGAAATTTTCTGATACGAGTCTGAAACTGCAGTTTCAGACTTCCTATCGAATTTCGATGTGATCAGATGGAAGATTTTTGATCTTGGAGGTGTTCCCTTGACTATAATTGACCCCTGAACAAGGATCAAAGGTCCTTATGGGTTTAGCAAACCAATTTGCTCCAACCAAGTGGAGTCAAATGCAAACACAAACATCCATTCAATGTTTAACCAAGTTTGTATCAAAATGAAGTCTCCAATCAAGTTTCCTTGATTGAAATGCCCGAGTATGATCATGGAGCCAAATACACATATGTTATGCATTGGTTTTCCCCATACTTGGTCAACTTAATGATCATTATCTCGTCAACCTAATTCCTCAAGGGATGCATTAACATTTTGAGTAATTAGGTTGATCCTAACATCTCACCCCATATCTAGCAAACAAAAACGTTTTGTTAAACCTTATAGTTTTTGTGAGATGTCCCAAGTTACTCAATAATTTTTCCCAACAATTTAAAATAATCATGAAGGGTTTTGAATGCTTTTCAATCCTATGAAGCACGACACATTCACAATTCCCTTCGTAAGAAACTAAATTCATTCTCGGAAAGTGGTTTAGTGAAAATGTCAGCTAGGTTTGATTTGAACTCTACATGTGAGAGTACAATATCTCCTCAAGCAACATGATCTCTAATGAAGTGGTGACGCACTTCAATATGCTTGGTCCTAGAATGGTAGACTGGATTCGTTGTTAGGTTTATCGTGCTAGTGTTGTCACACAACACTTGCACACCCTTGTACCTTAATCCATAGTCCTATAGTGTATGAGTCATCCACAATAATTGTGATACACTCTCTCCCATGGCGATATATTCTGCCTCGGTCGTGGAGAGAGCAACACAATGTTGCTTCCAACTTGACCAACTAACTAGTGATGATCCTAAGAATTGGCAACCCCCACTCGTGCTCTTCCGATCCAACTTGCACCCAGCATAGTCGGAATCGGTGTAGCCAATTAGGTCAAATGATTCGGTACGGGGGTACCAAAGACCAACTCCAATTGTGGCCTTAAGGTATCTCAAAATTCTTTTAACAACAATTATATGAGATTCCTTGGCACAAACTTGATACCTAGTACACATACCCACAGTAAAAAGTATATCAGGTCGACTAGCTGTGAGGTATAGCAAACTACCTATCATGCTCCGATATTGAGTTAAGTCAACAGGTTTACGACTCTCATCATTGTCTGACCGTGTGTTTGTAGCCATGGGAGTGGTTACCTCTTTAGAATCACTCATGTTAAATTTTCGGAGCATCTCTTGAGTGTACTTTGATTGGTGCACATGGATTCCGTCACGAGTTTGCTTGATTTCAAGTCCAAGGAAGAAAGTCAACTCTCCCACTAGACTCATTTCAAATTCACTCTCCATGTGTCCATTAAATTCATTTAAATAGCCCTTATTGTTTGAGCCACAAATTATGTCATCGACATACACTTGAGCTACAAATATATTATCACCATCTCTTCGTAGAAATAGTGTAGGGTCTATTTGTCCTCTTACAAAACCTTTTTCAATTAGAAATGTCGACAACCGCTCATACCAAGCCCTGGGTGCTTGTTTAAGGCCGTAGAGTGCCTTCTTGAGCTTGAACACGTGGTTTGGGAATTCGGTACTCTCAAATCCCGGAGGTTGTTCGACATAGACCTCTTCTCTTATTAAACCATTTAGAAAGGCTAATTTGACATCCATTTGATAAAGTTTGAACCCATGATGTGCTGCAAATGCAAGCATCAACCGGATGGACTCTAATCGTGACACGGGAGCATAGGTCTCATCGTAATCAAGGCCTTCAACTTGACTATAGCCCTTGGCTACTATGCGTGCCTTGTTTCTTATGGTTTCCCCTTATGGTTCAATTTATTTTTGAAGACCCATTTGGTTCCAATAATGGTGGTCTTCTTAGGTCTAGGGACTATGTCCCAAACTTGACTTCTTTCGAATTGACCTAGTTCATCTTGCATGGCAATGATCCAATCGGGATCATTTAATGCCTCGTCAATTTTTCTAGGTTCAATTTCGAAAATTAATGCAACTTCATTAGCCTCATTTTTGAAAAATGATCTAGTCCTAACCCCATGATGGATGTCTCCAATAATTTGATCTTGGGGATGGCTAGAGGCTAACCTGGTTTGCCTTGGTGTTGGTGGTGCTTCTTGGATGGTTTCACTGGACACAAGCTCAGCCTCAGGATCCGGCTGATCTATGGGTTGTCTAGGCTCACCATCATCAGACTCATCACCACCAACAACACTCGGACTTCCATCCAAACTTAGTTTCCTAAGTTCGAATTGAACTCCTTCTACATCTTCTGGATGATCATTTTCTTTGGGTATTTCCTCAAAAACAACATCAGATGACTCATCAACTAATCTAGACTTCTTGCTATAGACTCGGTAAGCTTTGCTAACGAGGGAGTACCCGACCAGTATCCCTTCATCAGCTTTTGCTGTGAACTTCCCAAGATGGTCCTTGGTGTTTAGAATAAACATCTTACAACTAAACACCCTATGATGTTTAACTGTAGGTGGTTTTCCAAACCAGAGTTCATGAGGAGTCTTCCTAGAAATCTATGTATGAGGACTCAGTTTTGCACGTAGCAAGCTGTGTTTATAGCTTGAGCCCATAAGTACCCGGTTCTTCCTCTCCACAACACCATTTTGTTGTGGTGTTCTAGGAGTAGAGAACTCGTGTCTATACCCTCTCTCTTGACAAAACTCTAAAAATCTTTGATTTTGAAATTCACCTCCATGATCACTCCTAATTATTTTAATTGTTGATGATTTTTCGTTTTCAACTCTTCTACAAAATGAAATAAAAACATCTAAGGTTTTGTCCTTATATTTTAGAAAATAGGTCCATGTATATCTAGTAAAATCATCAATGATCACAAAACAATATCTACTACCATTCAAGGATATAATAGTGCTACAATCAAACAAGTCCATGTGAAGTAAATCCAAAGCGGTAGAAGTACTTACAGTGCTTTTACCTTTATGTGCAAATTTTGTTTGCTTACCCATTTGACATGCATCACAAAGTTTGTCCTTTTCATACTTGATGCTTGGTAAGCCACGAACTAGTCCCTTGTTGGCCAATTTCCGGATATTCTTCATGTTCATGTGTGCTAGTCTCCGGTGCCAAAGGGTGGACTCATCTTCTCTTGACATGAAACACTTAACAAAAGCATTAGTAGCACTTTTAAAGGAAACTTGGTAAATGTTATCTACTCTTGTGCCTACTAGTACCGTGTCAAAGGTGTCATGTTGTCAAACTAGACATTGACTTGATTGAAAATCAATTGTGTAACCCGCATCACACAATTGACTGACACTTAGGAGATTAAATGTCATCCCCTTGACTAGAATGACATTCTTAATCCTAAGACATTCGGATATTTGAATGTCTCCTATTCCTACAACCTTAAGACTACCATTGTTACCAAAGAAAACATTACCTCTACTTTTTCTTTGAAGAGTAGTGAATAATGATCTATCACCAGTCATATGTTTGGAGCACCCACTATCAACGAACCAAGTTGATAGATGCTCCCCCTCAATCATGACCTACACAATTCGAAAAATAGAAGATTTAGGTACTCAAATCTTGGGACCTAAAGCACCTACTATGCAAGACTTAGGCACCCATGCCTTGACTACTTTCCTTTGAACCCTAGGAGTCTTAAATGATCAAACATCAGTCCTAGACATTAAGAAAACAAATGATGGTTCTTTAGGTCGGTAACCAATACCGGCCCTATTGTAAACCGCCCTTTGTGCTTTCAAAATCATATCTAAAGTCTTTGAGCTTGTTGAGAATTTCTCAAGAACACTCTTGAGTCTCTCAATCTCACTCTTCAATGATTTGTTTTCATCTTCTAACATCTCTACATGCAAATCATCAATATCCTCATCCTTAGAGGATTTCAATTGTTCAACTTCTACTTTCAATGATTTAACCTTATTTTTTGATTTCTTCAACAATTCGGTTAAGCATGCAATAGTTCTATAACATTTGTCTAATTCGGGAGAGATTACCTCTTCATCATCCGAAGATGATGAAGCCGCGTTTGAGGAGTCCGTGGATTCATCACTGCTCTCTTCTCCTTCAAGAGCCATGAGTGCTACATGGCATGTACTCTTCTCCTCCTTCTCTTCTTCGGATGAACTAGAGGAGGATTCATCCCATGTGGCCTTCAAGACCTTCTTCTTCTTCTTTGATTTATCCTCCTTCTTCTTGAGCTTTGGGCAATCCTTCTTGAAGTGCACTTTCTTGCTACACTCATAACAAGTAATATTAGACTTATCAATTTTAACTTCACTAGGGTTACCTTTACCCTTGAAGCGCCGGCTCTTCCTCATCATCCTTCTAACAAAGTTGGTCATTTCGGAGGAAGAAGACCCGCTGCCATCCTCCTCGGATTCGGACTTGAACTCTGATGAAGATGAAGATGAAGAGACCTCCTTCTCCTTCTTCTTCTTCTTCTTCTTGGTCTTCCCCTCTTACAAGTGCAATCCCCTTCTCCTTGGGGCCTTTGTTAGCCATCTCATGTAGCTCCATTTCACAAAATAAGTCATCTAATTTTACAATTGATAAATCCTTAGAAACCTTGTAGGCATCCACCATGGATGACCATAAGGCATTCCTTGGAAAAGCTTTTAACACATACCTCACAAGGTCGTGATTCTCGACCTTTTCATCAATGGAATGGAGACCGTTGAGGACTTCTTTGAACCTACTATGCAGTTCACTTACTGTTTCACTCTCCTTCATGGAGAGATTTTGTAGTTGGTTGAGGAACAAGTCCATCTTGGCTATTCTCGAATTTCGGGTGCCCTCATGGAGTTCGATGAGCTTATTCCACAAATCCTTTGTACTTGTAAAGGGACCAACCTTGATTAGTTGGTCTTTGTTCATTCCACATTGCAAAGTCACTATCGTCTTCGCATCAGCTTCTCCTTTTCGTGTTTGCTCAGCCGACCACCATGAAGACTCCAACTCTTTTCCCTCCGCATCTCTTGGAGGGGTGAAGCTATCCTTCATGGAGAATCACATTCTGATGTCGGTCTTGAGGTAGTACTCCATGCGAGACCTCCAATATTGAAAATCTAATCCATCGAAGAAGGGAGGTCGAGTGGTGCTAAATCCTTCTCTCAAAGCCATTGTTGATAGCTCTCGGATGTTAAGTCGCTTGAACAGAGCCCCAAGCTCTGATACCACTTGTAGGAACTTGGATGGCTAGAGAGGGGGGTGAATATAGCCAGACACAAAAATCGTTTTCACTTAACAGATTTCTGCACTTCAAGGGTTAGTCGCAGCACAGCGGAAGCAATACAAAAACAGAGACGCAGAAACTAAATCGTAAACTAAGCACAAGCACAAAACGCTAAAAAGGAGGATTTACAAGGTTCGGGGATAACTTGCCCCTACTCCTTGGCGTGCCTGTGAGGTGGGCGATCCCTTGATCGTCGATAGATCAAGCCCCGGAAATCCAGATAGAATGCAACCTCCTTCTCGGCGGAGTGTTAGTGATATGAGAGAAGTTTCCTAAGGCAATCGCCTTATGATTGTAATCATTTATTCTAATAAATGAATATTCACTATTTGAGTATACATGTTTGTGTATTTGATTGAGATCTTAAAATCATTTACTGAATGTCCGCAATATAATTCACAGCATGAGAGAATTTGTGATGAATTCATAACTAGTGATTATCTCTACATCTGCAATTGTGAAGTATTGAAATTGTCCCTAGTCGATGAATTGATAAATACGGACACTATCAATTCTGTTGAGACTAGCATGGTTTATTCTCTAATCAGCTGATTCTCACTAGCTGGTGACATTGAGATGTCCAGAGATAAACATGAATGCTAGTTAAGGGAATTAGTTCATTGGAGTGACTGGCTGTAAAACTTCATATGGTAGACTATATATAGATGTGTCAGTGAAGTTCTTACTGCAGCTTAAGTGCGATGTTCCTTTGACATGCGGTGTTCAAGTCATCTTGGTCATGGAGACATATACTTTGACATCTTAAGCAAGCATCTCCAAGGAGGTGTGGACCCAGGATGATTAGGTATAAGCCGAAGTGCCCGAAGATGTTTGAACAGCCTACAAATGATTCACCACTCCTTGCGAGGAGATGTATACCCGAGGCCTATCGTCGGATTTTTACTTGAAGCCTCTGGGCAGAGCATGACATGTTCAGAGTATGAATCTCTAAAATACATGAGAGTAATTAGAATTCGTAGGACGAGAAAACGATACTTGAGCTAGGTGTGAAACTTAAGAGGACAATGCAAAATATAGAACAGGTGACAAAGTGTAAATATTAAAACTTTTCTTTTTCTTCTGCCATGTCACTGCCACACACACACTCTTGCCCCTCCTGCTGCTTCCCTTAATATCCTCTTGCTTGATCTACGGTATAAGGAAGTAAAACTATAAGCACATAAGCTTAGTAAGACTCTTTCCTACTCACTAAAACCATACATCGCATACATAAAACTTATAACATGCTTAACATATAGAAGTTCTTGGTACAAAACATAGGCATATAAAATACTTAACATAGCATGGTCATTAGCATAAACATAAACATAACATGGCATGGTTCTTGACATAAACATAAACATAACATGGCATAGTTCTTGACATAAACATAAGCATAACATGGCATAGTTCTTGACATAAACATAAACATAAACATAACATGGCATGGTTCTTGACATAAACATAAGCATAACATGACATAGTTCTTGACATAAACATAAACATAACATGGCATGGTTCTTGACATAAACATAAGCATAACATAGCATAGTTCTTGACATAAACATAAGCATAACATGGCATGGTTCTTGACATAAACATAAACATAACATGGCATAGTTCTTGACATAAACATAACATAACATAGCATAGTTCTTGACATAAACATAAGCATAACATGGCATGGTTCTTGACATAAACATAAACATAACATGGCATGGTTCTTGACATAAACATAACATAACATAGAGTAGATGCATATCATGAATGGATGCATGAGTCAAATGCATATAACATAAGGATGCTTATTTGAAAACCATAATTATAAATACTTAAACATAATCATAACATCATTGGGGTCCCCGACTTGTACCACATACATACATCATGTGCGCACATCTCTAAGTAAATACGAGGTAGCTAGTCTCGACCTACTAGGGTAGGAACAGCTACGGTAGTTCCAAAAATTGAGGCGTTCTTAAGGTGTCCATCCCTGTTGGACAGCTACGGTAGTCCCAGAACCGTGGACAGCTACGGTAGTCCAGAACCGAGGCGTTCTTAAGGTGCCCATCCCTTGGACCCTTACTTCGGTCCGGTATAAGCCCATTCATAAAGTAAAATAACTTCAGATGCTTCATTATTCATAGAACATACATAGCATACTTAAAGACATGAACATAATTTTGCTACATGAAGCATGACATAAAGCATACTTGGCATTTCATCATTCATACTTAATTCATAACATCATTATGCCTTGAAGGCATAAACATTATCTTCATTCATCATCTTCATTCATAAAACATGACATACATACATAATTATGCCTCCAGGCATAAACATTATCTTGGTTCATAAAGCTTGCATGGTCAAGGTATATAAGGTAAACATGCATTTCATAGATGATACATATCATCTAGCATACTTAATCATAGTATCCATCATAGAACATGCATGGGTAAGATTCATATGGACATGATACATACTACTTAGGTTCATGGCATTCATCATAGAACATGCATAGACCTTCATAACCATATATCTATTATAGGCATTTAACATCCTAAATGCATTATTCTATATAACATGAAGCCTACATCAATTACATATGTTCATGGTATATGGTCTAAAACATTCATGAATAAACATAGCACATAACCTAAACATACAAAGTCATGATACATAACACATAAAGCTAAGGTTTAAGGTAACATAAAAATTCTTACAACATGCTTAAACATATACATACATCATAGTAAACTATAAACAAGTATCCTTGAGACCTTAACCCAACCCAAACCCTAGATCATGGACTTGGCCGAATGTTCAATAGGAGGAGGCTCCATTATTCAATCAACATGAAAGGTTCCATAAGTAAAAGAAAGCCCATATATTACATACAATACCATAGGGAGCCATTAGACCCCATGATTAGGGCTAACCCTAATCATACAATGTCATGATACATAACACATAAAGCTAAGGTTTAAGGTAACATAAAAATTCTTACAACATGCTTAAACATATACATACATCATAGTAAACTATAAACAAGTATCCTTGAGACCTTAACCCAACCCAAACCCTAGATCACGGACTTGGCCGAATGTTCAATAGGAGGAGGCTCCATTATTCAATCAACATGAAAGGTTCCATAAGTAAAAGAAAGCCCATATATTACATACAATACCATAGGGAGCCATTAGACCCCATGATTAGGGCTAACCCTAATCATACAATGTCATGATACATAACACATAAAGCTAAGGTTTAAGGTAACATAAAAATTCTTACAACATGCTTAAACATATACATACATCATAGTAAACTATAAACAAGTATCCTTGAGACCTTAACCCAACCCAAACCCTAGATCATTGACTTGGCCGAATGTTCAATAGGAGGAGGCTCCATTATTCAATCAACATGAAAGGTTCCATAAGTAAAAGAAAGCCCATATATTACATACAATGTCATAGGGAGCCATTAGACCCCATGATTAGGGCTAACCCTAGGTTTTTAGCCCCACTAATTGACCTTGGCCGAAACCCTATAGGGTCCCAAGTACATAGAAAAATTCATACAATTCCCAATTTACATCTAACACCATACATACAACCCCATAGGAACCATTAGAACCTTTGCTTGAAGTTAGCCCTAACCCCTTGCCCTATAACCTAACTTGGCCGAAACATACAAGGGTTATAAGGCATGTAAAAGATCACATAAATCACCATTAACATTCCTTGCATCATAAGAAAGCATAAGAAATATTATTAGAGGGTTATATCTAATCCCAACCCTAGGAATAGGGAGGTGGCCGAAAACCCTAGAGGGTCTTAGGGTTCTACAAAATTTTCTAAAATTATAATTTCTACTTTACTTATTATAAGAAAACATTAGGAAATATAAGTGAGGTTTTTAACATCATCTTCGACCCAAAAACATGCCTTGGCCGAAAGTTTAAGAGACCCTAATCCATAGTTTTCTCAATACAAATCCAAAACAATCATCTTAAATCATGATAAACCCATAAGCTATTATACCACAAGTGAGGGAGTCTTACTTTGGTTTATCTTGGTTATAACCTTGAATAGAGAAGCAAAAGAAAACCTCCTTGAACTTAGACCACTCCTAGCCCTTGTAGCCTTGTAGGAAGCCCTTAGATCTTGAAGAAGAAGCCTTCTTGTGAAGCTTTTCCAAAGGAGAAACCCCCTTGTGGGTTTCGGCTAGAAGGACAAAGGAGAGGAAAAGAGAGAGCTTTGATGGAAGAAGAAACAAAAACTTAAGTGCTAAGTTGTCTCTTCCCTTCCCCTCTCTTTTATACTACATGAAGGGGGCAAGTGAAGGGGCATGGTGCCTCTTTTCTTGATGACTCTTCACTTCCTTTAGCCTCGACTAAAATCCTCTTCCTTTTCCACTAGCACTCCCTTGCTAGGTGAATTGGTTAGTACATGCATGGTGATACACTAGGTCCATGGTTCAATCCTTGGTGCATGCACTTCTTTTTATTACTTTTATAATTATTTTTGCCAAGGCCCATATAAGAGCCCACTAAGGTTTATGTTAATATTTCTAATTAAAATCCATTTAACTTCATGATAAAATTTTACCTAAGGTCCCTTAATAGCCATGGTATTAGAAGGGCCCATGTAAGGCCCATTATTACTTAGCTTCTTAATCTATATGGAAAATCATGGATAATCATGCTAAGGTTCATACTAGTGTCCCTATGTTCCTCAAGAATCTATCTAGGCATGATCAATATTTTAAAGAAAAATATTGAGAAAATTTTACGGGTCGTTACAATCCCCCATACCTCGTGAAAGTTCGTCCTCGAACTTAGAATAGCTCCGGGTACTTGCGTCTCATCTCGTCCTCGCGTTCCCAGGTAGCTTCCTCGAACCTTTGACTTTGCCATAGGACCTTGACTAAGGGTACCTCCTTGTTCCTTAGCTTTTTGATTTCCCGATCCAAGATCTGGATAGGTCGGCTTTCAAAACTTAGGTCCTCCTGAACTTGTACTGTCTGCGGCTCGATCACTTGATATGTGTTTGGAATACACTTCTTGAGCATCGACACATGGAACACGTTATGGATAGCCGACATCTCTTGAGGCAGCTCTAGCTCATATGCCACCTTGCCGACTCTTCTCAGGATTGGGTACGGTCCCACATAACGCGGACTTAGTTTTCCTTTCTTCCCAAATCTCGTTACCCCTTTCATAGGAGCCACTTTGAGAAATACCAAATCTCCAACCTCAAATTCCGGTGGTCTACGCCGGACATCCACATAATTCTTCTGTCGGCTCTGAGCAGCTTCTATCCGTTGTCGAATGTTCTGTATAGCTCGGGTGGTGTCGTCGATGAGATCCGTCTTGAGCACCATTTCCTTCTTTTCACCACCTTCATACCAACAGATTGGAGACCTACATCTCCTCCCGTACAAAGCTTCATAAGGTGCCATTCCGATAGTAGCTTGGTAGCTATTATTGTAAGCGAATTCCGCTAAACATAGATATCGGCACCAACTCCCTTTGAAATCCAGGGCACAAGCCCGTAACATGTCCTCCAGTACCTGATTCACTCGTTCAGTTTGCCCGTCAGTCTGAGGGTGAAAAGCGGTACTGAATCATAGTTTAGTGCCGAGAGACTTCTGGACGCACTGCCAAAAATGTGAGGTAAAGCGACCATCCCTATCTGAAATTATAGTCTTGGGAACTCCATGAAGTCTGATTATCTCCTTAGCATATAATTGAGCTAATTGTTCATCGAATAAGTCATCTTGATTGCTAGAAAATGAGCAGACTTCGTCAACCGGTCCACGATTACCCATATCGCATCATACCCGTTCGTAGTCCTGGGAAGTCCTGAAATAAAATCCATAGAGATATCTTCCCATTTCTATTCCGGAATTGGAAGTGGCTGCAGAATCCTCCGAGTCGCTGGTGTTCTACTTTCACTCATTGGCAGGTCAGGCAAGTGCTAACATGCTGAGCCACATCTCTCTTCATACCGGACCACCAGAATTTCTCCTTCAGGTCTTGATACATTTTGGTGGATCCCGGATGCATCGAATACGGGGTTCCGTGAGCTTCTGCTAATACTTCTCTTCTCAACTCCGGATCATTAGGGATACATAGGCGGCCCCTAAGGTATAGTACTCCCCCGTCGGCGATATGAAAACCCTCGCCCTTTCCCTCTAGGATCTCCTTCTTGATTCTCTGAAGACTCGGATCACCATTTTGTTTTTCCAATATGTCCTCGAACAGCGTCGGTGATATTGTCATGGCAGAAAGCCGTCCGAAGATGACCTCGATCCCAAAGTTCATAATTTCTCTTTCGAGCGGGCGGGGCAGTATAGATATGGACATCAAGGTGGCACTGGACTTCCGACTGAGTGCATCGGCCACTTTATTTGCCTTCCCTGGATGGTAGAAGATCTCGCAGTCATAGTCCTTCACCAACTCAAGCCATCGGCGTTGTCTCATATTTAGGTCTTTCTGAGTGAAGACATATCGCAGACTCTGGTGGTCTGTATAAATCCTACACTGCGCTCCATATGAATAATGCCTCCATATCTTAAGAGCGAAGACCACCGCTGTCAGTTCTAGATCATGAGTGGGGTAATTCTGTTCATGTTCTTTGAGTTGCCTAGAGGCGTAGGCAATGACCTTACCACTCTGCATAAGTACAGCTCCAAGTCCCAGTTTGGAGGCATCGCTGTACATGTCGAAACTCTGGTTACTTTCCGGAAGGGTAAGAATTGGAGCACTTGTAAGTCTCCTTTTTAGCTCCAAGAAACTCCTCTCGCAGTTTTCCGTCCATTCGTACTTTTTATCCTTTCGGGTGAGAGACGTCAGAGGGGCTGCGATTTTCACGAAGTCCTCCACAAATTTTCGATAATAACCCGCCAGCCCGAGAAACTTTCCGGTTTCAGCCTCAACCACTGGATCAGATAAGCCTCTTGTCGTGCTACAGTGGTCGGGCCTGTCAGAGGGGTTTGCGTAACCGTGGGCGCGACTGGTATAGCAGTCTGGTTCACAGGTGGAGTGGTAGAATTTTCTTGTTGATTCATCAAGGTATTAATGGTTTGCTGCTGCTCGGTAACTTGACGCTGAAGTTGGGTCACTAATTGCATCAGGTCAGGCGATGGAGTTTCTCATTAAGTCTGTTACTCTGTCTTCTAGCCATGCTTCTCTTCATAAAAAGACAAGTATGACTAATATGAGTTTTTTTTTGTTATTCCTACACGCATATCCAATTCTAAAGTATTTGGTTTCATAAAAATAAGATAAAGTATCGTTCATATTACATATCCTAAAAGTACTTTCTATCATAAGGTATCCTTCATACTTGCATATTCTAGAATCATAAGGTATCATCCATACTTGCATATTCTAGAATCATAAAAGAAGATAAGATATGCATAGAGGTACTTACTTGGAAGCTGCAGGAAGGAGGCTTGATGTGTGTGTAGTGAGATGGCAAACTGCTCTGATACCAACCTGTAACGCCCGTCTTTTTCCAGACCTTACGGGGTGGTGAGAGACGGCGTTACGCTAACATACATCTTGGCATATGAACATCGTAATGCAGCGGAATAATTTAAAACTTTTATACCTACATGCCTAACACTTGAATCATGTATACATGCCTTAACTATCATTCCTAAACATGGTGACATGGTAACATAGCATATTAACATCATACGTAGCATCATGATATAAAATCACATAAGTCATCCATAAGCAACATAAGTAGCAAGTGTATCCAACCATCATAAGTATAGCATGAGACTTAAGAGGACAATGCAAAATATAGAACATGTGACAAAGTATAAATATTAAAACTTTTCTTTTTCTTCTGCCATGTCACTGCCACACACACACTCTTGCCCCTCCTGCTGCTTCCCTTAATATCCTCTTGCTTGATCTGCGGTATAAGGAAGTAAAACTATAAGCACATAAGCTTAGTAAGACTCTTTCCTACTCACTAAAACCATACATCGCATACATAAAACTTATAACATGCTTAACATATAGAAGTTCTAGGTACAAAACATAGACATATAAAATACTTAACATAGCATGGTCCTTGGCTTAAACATAAACATAACATGGCATGGTTCTTGACATAAACATAAACATAACATGGCATAGTTCTTGACATAAACATAAACATAACATGACATGGTTCTTGACATAAACATAAGCATAACATGGCATATTTCTTGACATAAACATAAACATAACATGGCATGGTTCTTGACATAAACATAACATAACATGGCATAGTTCTTGACATAAACATAAGCATAACATGACATGGTTCTTGACATAAACATAAACATAACATGGCATGGTTCTTGACATAGAGTAGATGCATATCATGAATGGATGCATTAGTCAAATGCATATAACATAAGGATGCTTATTTGAAAACCATAATTATAAATACTTAAACATAATCATAACATCATTGGGGTCCCCGGCTTGTACCACATACATACATCATGTGCGCGCATCCCTAAGTAAATACGAGGTAGCTAGTCTCAACCTACTAGGGTAGGAACAACTACGGTAGTTCCAAAAACCGAGGCGTTCTTAAGGTGCCCATCCCTGTTGGACAGCTATGGTAGTCCCAGAACCGTGGACAGCTACGGTAGTCCAGAACCGAGGCGTTCTTAAGGTGCCCATCCCTTGGACCCTTACTTCGGTCCGGTACAAGCCCATTCATAAAGTAAAATAACTTCACATGCTTCATCATTCATAGAACATACATAGGATACTTAAAGACATGAACATAATTTTGTTACATGAAGCATGACATAATGTATACTTGACATTTCATCATTCATACATAATTCATAACATCATTATGCCTTGAAGGCATAAACATTATCTTCATTCATCATCTTCATTCATAAAACATGACATACATACATAATTATGCCTCCAGGCATAAACATCATCTTGGTTCATAAAGCTTGCATGGTCATGGTACATAAGGTAAACATGCATTTCATACATGATACATATCATCTAGCATACATAATCATAGTATCCATCATAGAGCATGCATGGGTAAGATTCATATGAACATGATACATACTACTTAGGTTCATGGCATTCATCATAGAACATGCATAGACCTTCATAACCATATATCTATTATAGGCATTTAACATCCTACATGCATTATTCTATATAACATGAAGCCTACATCAATTACATATGTTCATGGTATATGGTCTAAAACATTCATGAATAAACATAGCACATAACCTAAACATACAAAGTCATGACACATAACACATAAAGCTAGGGTTTAAGGTAACATAAAAATTCTTACAACATGCTTAAACATATACATACATCATAGTAAACTATAAACAAGTATCCTTGAGACCTTAACCCAACCCAAACCCTAGATCATGGACTTGGCCGAAAGTTCAATAGGAGGAGGCTCCATTATTCAATCAACATGAAAGGTTCCATAAGTAAAAGAAAGCCCATATATTACATACAATGTCATAGGGAGCCATTAGACCCCATGATTAGGGCTAACCCTAGGTTTTTAGCCCCACTAATTGACCTTGGCCAAAACCCTATAGGGTCCCAAGTACATAGTAAAATTCATACAATTCCCAATTTACATTTAACAGCTTACATACATCCCCATAGGAACCATTAGAACCTTTGCTTGAAGTTAGCCCTAACCCCTTGCCCCATAACCTAACTTGGCCGAAACATACAAGGGTCATAAGGCATGTAAAAGTTCACATAAATCACAATTAACATTCCTTGCATCATAAGAAAACATAAGAAATATTATTAGAGGGTTATATCTAATCCCAACCCTAGGAATAGGGAGGTGGCCGAAAACCCTAGAGGGTCTTAGGGTGCTACAAAATTTTCCAAAATCATAATTTCTACTTTACTTATCAAAAGAAAATATTAGGAAATATAAGTGAGGTTTTTAACATCATCTTAGACCCAAAAACATGCCTTGGCCTAAAGTTTAAGAGACCCTAATCCATAGTTTTCTCAATACAAATCCCAAACAATCATCTTAAATCATGATAAACCCATAAGCTATTATACCACAGGTGAGGGAGTCTTACCTTGGTTTATCTTGGTTATAACCTTGAATAGAGAAGCAAAAGAAAACCTCCTTGACCTTAGGCAACCCCTAGCCCTTGTAGCCTTGTAGGAAGCCCTTAGATCTTG
The DNA here is from genome assembly GCA_024364735.1 of Boesenbergia rotunda. NCBI lineage: Eukaryota > Viridiplantae > Streptophyta > Magnoliopsida > Zingiberales > Zingiberaceae > Boesenbergia > Boesenbergia rotunda. The sequence continues at coordinate 220,749 of JAGFNQ010002114.1, read as the reverse complement.
AAGAAGAAGCCTTCTTGTGAAGCTTTTCCAAAGGAGAAACCCCCTTGTGGGTTTCGGCTAGAAGGACAAAGGAGAGGAAAAGAGAGAGCTTTGATGGAAAAAGAAACAAAGACTTAAGTCCTAAGTTGTCTCTTCCCTTCCCCTCTCTTATATACTACATGAAGGGGGCAAGTGAAGGGGCATGGTGCCTCTTCTCTTGATGACTCTTCACTTCCTTTAGCCTCAACTAAAATCCTCTTCCTTTTCCACTAGCACTCCCTTGCTAGGTGAATTGGTTAGTACATGCATGGTGATACACTAGGTTCAAGTTTCAATCCTTGGTGCATGCACTTCTTTTTATTACTTTTATAATTATTTTTGCCAAGGCCCATATAAGAGCCCACTAAGGTTTATGTTAATATTTCTAATTGAAATCCATTTCCCTTCATGATAAAATTTTACCTAAGGTCCCTTAATGGCCATGGTATTAAAAGGGCCCATGTAAAGCCCATTATTACTTAGCTTCTTAATCTATATGGAAAATCATGGATAATCATGCTAAGGTTCATACTAGTGTCCCTATGTTTCTCGAGAATCTATCTAGGCATGATCAATATTTTAAAGAAAAATATTGAGAAAATTTTACGGGTCGTTACAAGCCTAGTGGGGATTGACACACATAGACCATGTCTGAACCAAGTGGGTATAAGATGGTGAAGGGAATGGGGCACTATTCATTATAGCTGCTAAAGGGTTTCAGAATTATTTCTTAGGTCAACCGTTGATCTTTCGATTAATTGGGGATCATGATGTACTACTAGGTGCCACTCATGATCGTTCTATAATTGATTAATCATAGACGGCCAACATAAATCGAAAGCCTATTTAGTCACTCGCACTACGAGTAATCCAAGGGATTTAAAACGAGTTGAAAATTTGATTTTCCAATCAAGAGAGATTAAGTTTGGTTGAGCCAAACGATAAGTCGAATCTGAATTTTTCAGAGACGCATTGGAAGCGTAAAATGGCTAAGTCTTTTGAAGACTTAATAGATGAATTAAATAAGTTTAATTTATTGGGGCTTGGCTTGGATGGGCCGGCCAAAGAGGGCCTCCATCCTCTTTGCTTGGCAGGCCACAACAAAGGGAGAGAACCAAGTTTTTGGTTCAATTTATAAAATAAACCAAGTATGGTTTGTTTTATAAAATTATGGATGATATAAATTTTTATATAATAAACCAAGGTTTGGTTTATTTTTCATGGAAATTAAAATGAACCATGGATTGGTTTATTTTATAAAATCAATCATGGATTGATTTACCATGATAAGGAAATTTATTCCATAGGAGAGAAGAGACTTGATTGATTTTTTATCATGAATTAAAATATGATTTTAACCATGATATAAAATCAAACTTGGCATGATGGAATAAGTTATTCCATATTTGAGAGGCTTGATGGTTGAGAGGCCACTATATAAAGGACCCAAGGCAAGGATTGGGTGATAATCGTAGAGATGAAGGCATAGGCTCTCTCCCTCTCTTTCTCTCCTTCTCTTCTCCCCCTCTTGCCGTGCGCCAACCAGCCCCAAGAAGGAGCACCAGCCGGCCACCCCTGCCCATTCCTTGCCGATCACCACCTATTGGCGAAGAAGGAAGCTCCAGCCATCTCTTGGCCGGAAGAAGGTGCTGCCGGAATTAGAGTTTGCCGCAAGGATTTTTTTGTCGCAAGCCTCTTCTTTTGCTTCGCCAGAATTTTGATTCTGGCCATCCTTTTATGGTTAGTCTTCCGACTTCTCTCTTGGTTTTTCTCATCGCGTTCTCGGAGAATCTAGTAGTTCTTGAGAACACGAAACTCGTGGCTTTGCGAAGTCATCCCAAAGATACTCGGCGTGGACGCGAATAGAGGCGGAGCTTCCAAGGGACGCTTACGGTTGGATCTCGTCCCTTCCTTCGAGTTACGCGAGGTAATACGTAAATTAGTTTATCTTTCTGCAAAATTTCAAATATATGATTATGTCTAAACAAGATAAACTTGCATGCTTAGATGTGTGGTTAAATGATTTAGAGAAATTATTTATGCTAAACCTTCCGCTGCACGTAATTAATTTTGAAATTACGAACCCGCATCCATGTCAACATGCACCCGGTCCCAACAGTGGTATCAGCGCTGAGGTTTGTGTTCGACATAATCATATAATTGTTTTGCGTAAAACTTTGTCATGATCTCAATTTTGGAAAATTTCCAATTTAGGAATTTCAATGTTTGGAAATCCTCATGAAATTTCGCAAACTTTTGAAATATCTCTGTTTCTGAAATTTTATAATAATTGTGAAAACTTTCCTTTTTTGGAAACTTTCTAATTTTGGAAATTTCCTATTTTGGAAATTTTCCAATTTTGGAAAAACATAAGTTTTCTGTGTACCAGAAACTTACAATTATTCTGAAAACCTTTTATTTTTGGAAACTTTCCATTTATGGAATGCTCGGAATTTTGGGTACTTTCATTCAAGAAAATCTTGACAAATTATGGGAATATTAATTGGCATTTAAATTTATAATTGGAAATTAAATTATTTACAAAATTCTTTATTTTGGATTGAGCCTCGGGGAGCCGTCCAATTTAAAGTTAGTTGTTATAATTAAATTTCCTAAATTGAATTTAAGCTGTCAAATGTTTAATTTGGATTGAGCCTCGGGGAGCCGTCCAAATTAAGTTATTGATATTAATTTTCCATAAATAAAATATGTGATCAAATCTTGGAAATTTTTGAGGTGATTCTCAAACGATAATTTTCTTATTTGATTTATGAGGTGATGCTCTTACATATTATTGTCTCCAAAATTAATTAGGAAAATTGTTTCCTATAGAGTATATTTCCTTAAATAAGATTTTCATGAAAATAATATGTGGTTGAATTAAGGGAATCTGTCTCTTAATTTAATAAGATTTGATTTAGAGAAATCAAAGTCTTAAACATATTATTTCTGAAATTGATTATGATAATTCAGGAAATTGTTTCCCAAAACAATTCCTTGAAAAAAGTTTGAAATTCGAATTAGGAAATCCGGTTCCTAATTCAATTAATGAGACTTGATAAATTAAGTCACATACATACTTTATTAAGGAAATAGTTAGAACATGACATAATTATATGTCATGAATGTGCATAAAAGAAAAGGATGAGACACAAAACCCCTTACAAAATATTAAGGCCAACACCTTCCATTAATATGGTTAGAAACGGAGTTTTGTTTCTCATTTGGGTTGATGGACACATCCATGCCCGGCTTGAACCTCAACATGTTCAAACCATGGAATTAGTTTATGATTAATATAGTTGGAGTCAGAGGTCAATCCTTAGTTTTGGTTGTTGGACACATCCAAGCCTGACTAAATGGTTGAATGAGATCCAACCATATTAAAACTATTTCTTGATTAATGGGTCAGCCTTAAGCTTGGAGCATCGATTTGTTGTGCCACAGCCAAGGTTGATGTAAAGAGAGGTCCAGTTGGGTACTATGTATATGTTGCATACTTGTTAATGAGTTAACAACCCAATGATTTATGCAAACATTCAATTAGTTGATAGCATAATGTGATAGTTACATATGTATAATATGTAATCGGTATAATTACCTACCTTCATAGCTATGAATAACTTGATGGACTCTAGCCATGGTTGTTCTTATCTATGGTTGGATATCAACCTATTTGGAGATGTTCCTACGATCTCCGGAATTGATAAAAAGGGTTATTCAATTCGAAAAATAAATAGGATTTAATTATTGTATATTGATGCATTCTTTATCATTCTCATCACATAACCACAATTTGTATTTCTAGGATAATCACCTGATAATGTCATCTCTGAATTTGCGTTCCATTTTGGACACCAATAAGCTGACTAGGCCAAACTTCATGGACTGGCTTCGAAACCTGACGATAGTCCTCAAGGCAGAAAAACTTACTTATGTCCTTGAAGAACAACTTCCCAACCATCTTCCTGAAGATGCAACTCCAGACCAGTTAGTGGCCTATCAGTGTTGGAAATTCTAGGCCGCAAAAACCGCTTTTTGCGTTGCGGAAACCCCAGAAGTTCGGCCACGATCCGTGCAAACATAAAATAAATTATGAGTACGAGTTTAATCTACATTAGATCTACATGATAAGAATCATTACCCTTGACGCGTAGCCCTTCGCTTTCCCGCTTGTCCAAAAGGCCGCCGGATCTCGTAGAGTATCAAAGCAGACACTCCTCTATACGTATCCACGTGAACAAATGAAGATGGATCAAAACCTTAGGTGTGCTAGCACCCTATAGGTTTCGGCCAAGAGGAGAGGTCGAAGAAGCACTCCAACCGAAAAACAAGAGAGAAGAAGAAAAGCCTCACACCCAAAATGAAACCAAAACATCGGTTTTGTTCCCTCATGGTGGCCGGCCACTTAATGGCCATTAATGGCCATTAGGTGGCCGGCCATAATGGCTACTAAGTGCCATTAGGTGGCCTTCCATATCCCCTTTCAATTTGAATTCGAAATTCAAATGGGGGGGAAACCAAGTCATCACTTGGTCAAACAAAGGTGAGGTGGGTTTTGGTCAAGTCAAACTTGCCTTTTATGGACTTTCCATAAATAGTCAAGTCAAACTTGACTCCATTTCTTCTCCCATGTCAAGTCTAACTTGAAGTGGAACCAAGTCAAGTCAAACTTGATTTGGATTTAGGTCAAGTCAAACTTGCCTTTTATGGACTTTCCATATTTAGCCAAGTCAAACTTGACTTCAATTTTTCTCCATCTATTTGTTCTTTGCGTGTGACCCTATAGGTTCTTGTAACGTTGGCAATGCTTCTAACCTCTTAGAAACATAAGCAATGAGCGGTATCTAGCAACACATCATTGCTACCCAAGTTACAAGAATGTTGAGATCCAACATCACCTTGTGACTAATAATTGTGACTCTCACAATATATGATAATGTCCCTCTATCCTTGATATCTAGATTGACTCAATTGAGGCATAGACCGTGTCATCCTCGAGTCAATCTATATCTTGAACTCCAAGTAGACTCACACTAATCAAGTGAGCTCAATATCTCATATTGACTCACTTGGGCATGGCCATGCACTTTGTGGTCTCACTCTATCAAGAATACGATATCGCTCCCGTCATATAGGAGGGATAGATCCCATCTACATCACTCACATCCCTCTCCATAATTTGTTACATACCCAGTAATCGCCTTTATAGTCCACCCATTTACGGGTGACGTTTGACGAAGCCAAAGTACGCAACTCCTTATGTAGGAATCCATGGTGACTTCAGGTCCAAGGACTAATAGTCATACTAATAGCCACATGAGAAAGTATATGACACTCATATAACGATCCATGATACTTTCTCATGGCGGGTCATTCAATATACATTCTCTAATGCATACCCATGTGTCAACTTGATATCTCTATATCCATGACTTATGAGATCAAGTCATCATGTTGACCTACATGCTAGTCTCTACGTATTAACATTGTCCCTGAATGTTAATACTCGACTAGGAATAATTTAGAGTAGTGTTCTCCATATCATCTCACTATCGATTCAACCAATCGATTGATATAGATAAGAACCTTCTACTCAAGGACATTATTATACTTAGCTAATTGGCATAAATACACGTAAGTATAATAACCATAAAAAATGCCTTTATTTATACATAGGAATATGATACAAATTAGTCCATACAATCATTACATGATCGGCTCTAGGGCTCTCACCAACAATCAGAAACATGTGGCTGATTCTGAACTTGCGAGTTGCATCATGCTGGCCGCTATGGTACCTGAGCTACAAAAGCAGCATGAGCATATGGATGCTCATACCATCGTCTTCCATCTTCATGAGCTGTTTGACGAGCAGGCGAGATCCGAAAGGTTTGAGCTCTCCAGACTCCTCTTCACCTCTAAGATGCAGGAAGGCACTTCTGTTTCACAGTTTGTGTTGAAGATGTTGGGGTACATTGAGCGACTAGGCACACTCGGATTTGCAATGGATCACAAACTAAGTATTTACTTAATTCTGCATTGTTTGCCCAAGAGTTACTCACAGTTTGTGATGAACTATCGGATGAACAAACTGGAGACTACCATTCCTGAGTTGCTTAACCTGCTGAAGACTGTAGAGCCTTCTGTAAAGTAGGATCAGAAGACGGTACTGTTAGTTGGTTCCTCAAAGAAAGGCTCTAAGAGGAAGCCCAAAGAACAAAATAAGGGAAGGAAGAATAAGGCCAAAAAGATTGAAAAGGCACCAAAAGGCACTTGCCATCACTGCGGCAAGGAGGGCGACTGGCGAAGAAACTGCAAGGTTTATCTTGAGTCCTTGAAGAAGAAGGCATCCGATGCCACATCATCTTCAGGTATCTTCGTTATTGAATGCCACTCTATTTCCTCGGACACCTGGGTACTTGATACTGGGTGTAGCTCACATATATGTAATGACATACAGGGGCAAAGGAAAGAAGACTCGTCAAGGGAGAAGCGAATTTGCGAGTTGGAAATGGAGCAAAGATTGCTGCTGTTGCCATCGGAACATATTTGCCAAAGCTCCCTACTGGACTTGTCTTAGAATTGGATAATTGTTATTTTGTTCCTTCGTTAATAAAGAACATTGTATCTATTTCATGCTTGAATGAAAAGGGTTATCATTTAACTTTTAGTAACAATTGTTGTTTCATAACTTTAAATGGTGTTCTTTATGGGACCGGAACTTTATGCAATGGTATCTACACGTTAGATTTATCCGGTGACGTTTTCAATATTGAAGTTAGCAACAAAATGCTCGAATAGATAATCAAATAGACTCCTATATGTGGCATTGTCGTCTTGGCCATGTAAGTAAGAAACGCATGACCAAATTACACCGATGTGGAATTCTGGAATCATTTGAACCCGGTTCATTTGATACATGCGAATCATGTTTAAAAGGCAAGATGACCAAATTACCCCTTTTCGAGAAAGGTAAACCAGTGGGAGAATTGCTTGGTCTAATACATACTGATGTATGTGGACCAATGTCAACTCTTGCACAAGGAGGCTATAGCTACTTCATTACCTTTATCGATGATCACTCACGATTCGGGTATGTGTTCTTAATGAAATACAAATCTGAAGCTTTTGAGAAATCTAAAGAGTTCAGAAGTGAAGTAGAGAAACAGCTTGACAAAAGTATTAAGATACTTCGATCCGATCGGGGTGGTGAATACTTAAGTCAAGAGTTTCAAGATTATCTTAGGGACAATGGGATATTGTCTCAATGGACTCCGCCATATACACCACAGCATAATGGTGTATCTGAGAGGCGTAACCGAACCTTGATGGACATGGTTAGATCTATTATGAATCATTCAACTCTTCCAAAATCCTTTTGGGGCTATGCGCTTAAGACAGCTGTTTACTTACTAAACAGAGTCCCGACCAAGGTAGTCTCTACTACTCCATATGAGACGTGGAATAGTAAGAAACCTCATTTATCTCACCTAAAGATATGGGATTGTCCTGCTTATGTAAAGCGGACTGTATCAGACAAATTGGATGCTAAGTCTGATAAATGTCTATTTATTGGAGACCCTAAGGAAACGAAAGGTTACCAATTTTATCATCCCTTGGAACAAAAGGTGTTTGTTTCAAGGCATGCTGTATTTCTAGAAAAAGAATTTCTTTTACAAGAAAACAGTGGGAGTAGCATTGAACTTGAAGATGTTCAAGAAACTCCAATAGACATTACAGAGACACCTAGTCTAGACCCACAACCAATAACTCATAATGATGAGCTATCAGTTGAACCTAAAACAACACCACTTCTTCGTAGGTCTGATAGGACACGCAATATTCCAGAAAGATACGGATTTCTCATAAGTGAATCGAACGACGTGTTACTCATTAACGATGACTAACCTATCAGTTATGAAGATGTTCTGAAAAATTCAGAAAGGGATAAATGCCTTGAAGCCATGAATTCGGAAATGGATTCCATGTACAAAAATCAAGTATGGGACTTGGTTAACCCACCTGAAGGGATTAAGCCCATAGGGTGCAAGTGGGTTTTCAAGAAGAAAACCGATATGGAAGGTAATGTTGTTACCTTTAAGGCTAGATTAGTGGCAAAAGAATATCGTCAGAAACAAGGAATTGATTATGACGAAACCTATTCGCCAGTAGCTATGCTTAAATCCATTCGGATGCTCCTGGCCATAGCAACTCATTATGATTATGAGATATGACAAATGGATGTGAAAACAGCTTTCCTTAATGGAAACCTGCTTGAGGATGTATACATGATACAACCTGAAGGTTTCACATCGGTTAATAAAACCAAAGTATGCAAGCTTCGACGATCCATATATGGACTAAAGCAAGCATCCAGGAGCTGGAACATCCGTTTTGATGAGACAATCAAAGAGTTTGATTTCTCACAAAATCCTGACGAACCTTGTGTGTACAAGAAGGTTAGTGGGAGTGCAGTCGTATTCCTAGTGTTATATGTCGATGACATATTACATATAGGAAACGATATATCAGTCTTATAGTCAGTTAAAATTTGGTTGTCCAAAACTTTCTCCATGAAAGACCTGGGAGAAGCAACCTATATCCTTGGGATTAGAATCTATAGAGATAGATCAAAACAGTTGCTTGGTCTTTCGCAGTCTACATATATAGACCGAGTGCTAGAAAGGTTTAGCATGTCGGAATCCAAGAAAGGTTACCTTCCCATCAGGCATGGGATCAACCTTTTGAAGTCTATGTGTCTGTGCACAGAAGACGAGAGGATTTGCATGAATAAGATTCCTTATGCATCCGCGATAAGATCTATCATGTATGCTATGTTATGTACTAGGCCCGATGTATCGTATGCTCTGAGCATCACAAGCAGATACCTGTCTAATCCAGGAATGGATCATTGGGCGGCTGTCAAGACAATCCTCAAGTACTTAAGAAACACTAAGGATGTGTTCCTAATATATGGAGAAGGTGATATGGTAATACGTGGCATACAGATGCCACTTTCTAGACAAATAAGGATGACTCCAAATCTCAGTCCGGATACGTATTTATTTTGAATGGAGGCGCAATAAGTTGGAAGAGTTCCAAGCAAGACACCGTAGCGGATTCTACCACGGAAGCGGAATATATTGCAGCTTCGGAAGCAGCAAAGGAAGTAGTCTGGATCAAAAAGTTTGTCTCAGAACTTAGTGTGGTTCCACCATTGATGAAGCAATTGTTGGTGCAGAATGCACCTAAGTCAAACCTGTGTTTTGAAAATGGCAACATAGGTCAAAAGTTAAGTCTTTCTTGTTTTCTAACAAGTTAATCAAGTGTGCAGGAAAAGCCCTAGCGAAGGACTGCTAGGCACTTGCAAAGGAATGCTAGAAAAGAAAGTCCTAGCAAAGGACTGCTAGGCAACTGGCGAAGGACTGCCAGCATCCAAGACCTAGCGAAGGACTGCTAGGCTCCAGGCGAAGGACAGCCTAGGACTAAAGCCCTAGCGAAGGAATGCTAGGCACCGGGCGAAGAACAGCTCGGCATCCAAGCCCTGACAAAGGACCGTCAGGCAAAAGTCCAACCAAAGGAGCGATTGGCATCAGGTAAATTCTCCCGAGAGGAATACGTGAGGACGCATTCCCCGTCGAGGGAACAGTAGGCGTCGGTTCGACCTAGGGCTCCATTTTGGAGACCAAAGTCAGAATCAAGACAGCTAAGGCTGTATAATCTAATACTTTATTGTTTTATTGTGTTTTGGACTAACCCTGGATGCAGGACCGAAGGAATGTGTGTCTGCAGCTCAGAAAGCCTCAAAGGAGAGAGGCAAGGCTGAGTAGGGCGCTCGGAGTGTCCCGGGCGCCCCCAAGGTTCATACAAAACAAATCAAAGCAAAGAGGGCTCGAACAGTTGCTGGGCGGGGCGCCCCTGTGCTACCGGGCGCCCCCGCTGCTCCCGGGCGCCCCCAGCGTCCCGGGCGCCCCCATGCGCATACATCGAACCCGAACCCCTCGAAGCCAAGCAAATCCAAAGGATAGAGTTTGACCCGGTCAATCCGGGCGCCCCGAGTGCTGCGGGCGCCCCGGTCAAAGCGGATCCCGAGGATAAGGGGATCAGACCGGCGACAGAGACTTTGGCGGATCGAAGGCCACGTGGGGGGCGCCCCCGACATCCCGGGCGCCCCCAGGCCCTATATAAGGGCCCTCGACCCCAGGCTTCCAAAATCAATTCGCTCAACGCTTCCACGCTCTTCTGTGCTCACACCTTGCTCGAGAAACTGCCCAACTCGAGCCGACGACGTCCTGCTGCTCCGGAAAGTCAACCTACAACCGGACGTCGGTAAAAGAAGAGCAATTTTTTATTATTAAAGTTTACTGCACTTACTTTGTATTCAAAATTGTAAACTGATTCTGCGCTCATATAGAATTGCCCAAAGTAAACGGTCAACGACCGTGGGCCTTGGAGTAGGAGTCGACACAGGCTCCGAACCAAGTAAATCGACTGTGTCTGTGTGCTGTTTATTTTATTTCCGCTGCGTACTTACTCTTACTTAAAATCCGAAAGTTTTCCGATATTCACCCCCCCCCCTCTATCGGTTTTCTCGATCCAACAAGTGGTATCAGAGCGGGGAATTCAAACTTGGTGCAACCACCAGTTTGAAAATTTCTTTTCGGATTTTCTTAAATTTTTTTTTTCTTTTTCGAATTTTTAAATATTTTTTCGTTCGAATTTCTTTCGTTAATCGAGGTTGGTGCAACACCCCTCGATATTCTATTTCCCTTATCCAGCACTGCTAATCCAAGACCAAGTCTTGGCAAATCACTTGTAGTTTTTCTTTTTCAGAACAAATGTCTATGCAAGAAGGATTCAGCACCGCCAGACCTCCACTTTTAGTGGAGAAGACTTTTCCTACTGGAAAAGTCGCATGGAAGTCCACCTGAAAACTCAGGTGGACATGTGGATCATTATCCAGTCCGGTCTGGAGATCCCCCGAAACGCTGAAGGACTTCCACAAAGCTACTCGGAGTGGGACAACACTCTAAAGCGCAAGATAGAAGCCGACGCAAAAGCAACACAAACCCTACAATGCGGGCTGACAAAAGAAGAGCTGAACCGCGTGGGCCCCTTCAATAGTGCAAAGGAGCTATGGACAAAACTGATCGAGCTGCACGAAGGGACTTCAGATACTCGGATCAGCAAGCGGGATCTGCTACTAAACAAATTATACACTATCAAAATGGCGGACAACGAATCAGCAGCCCAACTCCACGCACGGATCCAAGAGGTAATGAATGGTCTTCACACAATAGGTCACAAGGTTGAAAACCGTGACCTAATAAGGTACGCTCTAAACGCCTTCCCTAGAAACACCTTGTGGGCATCTATGGTAGATGCATACAAGGTCTCTAGGGATCTTTCTAAAATAAAATTAGACGAATTATTTTCTGAACTAGAACTGCACGAACAAACTAACACCAATATGGTTGAGAAAGGTATTGCTTTTCTTGCAGGCAAGACTGGAAGAACAACAAAGAAGAAGTCTGAACCTGAAACCAAATCTAACTCAGACTTAGATTCAGAAGAAGAAGATAAAGATCAAACTAAACTGGTCCGGCTCGCTCGAAGCTACTACAAGGAGCTGAAGAACCGAACCAATAAACGAAAAACCAGCCGAAGAAAGGACAAACCAACTGAACCAGCAAACAAGCCCAATGTGACCTGCTACGAGTGCAAGAAAAAGGGCCACTACAAGTCAGAGTGCCCTAACCTAAAGGAGGCTAAAAAGCCGAGAAGAAAGAAGGCGCTCCAAGCAACCTGGGACGAGTCTTCCTCAGAAGAAGAAGAAGAGGCACCCCAGTCCAACCTCCTAGCTCTGACCTCCTCAGATAAAGTCGAGACAGAATCAGAATCAGAACAAGAAGACGGCGAGCTGACCTTCACAGAAGACGGAGAAATTAAGGTAACTGGTTTTAATAGATTACAGTTAACTGAATTAATTTCTTTTTCTTTCTCGTGATTTGGCAAAAGCCAAACTCCGGGTCGAAACCCTCCGACAGGAAGTAAAACTCCTGAAAGAGGGAGCTGACTCTAAACCCTTAACCGAGAAGGTTCAGGAAGGAACTCCCACTCAAGTTGAAAAACTTGAAAAGGAGAACTCCTCCCTGAAAACTCAGGTTAAGGATTTTAGAACAGCTTTAGAACGATTTACATCTGGTTCCAAGGGTCTTGACATGATCCTTGGAAAACAGAAATCAGTTCTAAATCGATCTGGACTTGGCTACCGAACCAAATCCCGACAAAGATCATATCTAGCTGTACTGAATCAGTCCAGAGGCAAAATTCAGGCATGGGTACCTAAACTATGCCTGAACAAACCAACTGGATCAAATCAGTATTGGATCCCCAAGGACAAGATTCACATCTTGCCTAACCATCACCGTGGCTTTAGTCCAGGGGGAGCCAAACTGAAAACCATTTTTATTATTAGATAAACTTGTCATTATTGATTGAAATTGCTTGTTTGATTGTTTATTTAATTTCTGCAATATACCATGCTTAGACTTAGGTTAGTTAAGGACTGAACAAACTTAGCTGAAATTTGACAACATAGTATTGGGTAGAAGTGAGATGATAGTACGTTGGGGAAACCAATTCTAATAAGATCAAGTTCACTTGGTCTCTTTAGACTGGCGGAACTGACCGAAGCTACCGATCCAAAACCCAAACTAGTTAGACCAGAAATTTTTCAGAAATTGATTCTGAAAATGAAATTTCATTAAAAGGCTTTGTCAAGGAAAGGGTGGATGATCCCATAAGGCTTCGGCCAAAGAAGGCCTAGTGCCTCGCCAAGACCTGGAAGCCAATTTTTGAATTTCAAATTCAAATTAATTTTTGTTAAATTCGAATCTAACACAAAAGTTCAGTTATTTATAGATTTAAACATAAATTTAATTGTTTTCAAAATTAATCAAACTTTTTCAAAATAACCTCTAATCAAAAACTGTCTCACAAAACCTATAAGGTTAACGTGATTGAAAACCCTAGATTGGGTGAGACAGACTAGGCAGTGAAACTCAATTTAAGCTATTCCTGATTCTAATTGGATCCAAATCAAGAAAATTCTTTATGCGTAGGAACATAAAGATTTGGACCAATGGATGTTGGATAGCGGTTGCTCCAGACACATGACTGGAGATAAATTGAAGTTCACCAAGCTCAAACTCAAAAACCTAGGCTCAGTGGCATTTGGCAATAATGCTACACTCAAGGTAATTGGGTCAGGTAATATTGAGCTTAAATCTGATTTCATTATTAAGAAAGTTCTATTGGTTGAAAAATTTAATTTTAACTTGCTTAGCATAAGTCAGTTATGTGATTCTGGTTATATAGTTACTTTCAATAATTCTAACTGCCTGATTAGAAATGAACAAGACTCAGAACTCATTCTTAAGGGCACTAGGAAAAACAATGTATACACTATAAAACTTCCCATTATACCTAAATGTATGTTAACACAATTAGAACAAACAAACCTCTGGCATAGGAGATTAGGTCATACCAATGTAAGAACTATATCAAAAATTACCCAACTTGGCTTAATCAAAGGTATCCCCAAAATCAAAAATAATGAAAACCTAATATGTGAATCATGCAACCAAGGTAAGCAAACCAAATCCAATCACAAACTAATTCAGTCTGACTTAACTCAAACCACACTTGAGCTCCTGCACCTTGACCTATTTGATTCACATGGAGCCAAGTCACTAAGCGGGAACCGATACTGCTTAGTAATAGTTGATGATTACTCTAGGTTTACCTGGGTTAGGTTCCTAAAAACCAAAGATGAAACCCTAAACCTATTTATTGAATTCTGTAAACTAATTGAAAATCAAAACGACACTAAAATAAAAAGACTTAGGAGTGATCACGGGGGAGAATTTGAGAATCAACGATTCGAAGAATTCTGTAAAATAAATGGGTATTTACATGAATTTTCATGTCCTAGAACCCCCCAACAGAATGGGATAGTTGAGCGAAGGAATAGAACCTTATAAGAAGCCGCTAGGGCTATGCTCAACGAATTTAATCTAGAAAACCAATTTTGGGTAGAAGCAATTAGTACAGCCTGTTATATCCAAAATAGGGTTTTAATTAATAAGCGACACAACAAAACCCCCTATGAATTGTACTACCATAGATTACCAAATTTACATTACCTAAGGGTCTTTGGATGTAAAGTCCATATCCTAAACACCAAAGACTATTTAGAAAAATTTCAGTCCAAGTCAAACCCTGGTATCTTCCTAGGATACTCAACCACAAGTAGAGCCTATAGAGTTTATAACAAACAAACTAAGAAAATTGAAGAAACTACAAACTTAATTTTTGATGAAGAAATCAATTCAACATCCAATAATCCAGACTTAACTTCATCACACTCTGACCAAGAAAATAATGAACCCTTAATTGAACCCTTAATTGAACCCTTAAACGAGTTAACCATTGAACCACCAATTAATGAACCAGTCCAAAGAGTCGAACCGAATAGTGAACCAAACCAACCAGCCGGACCTGAGGCTGAACCAAGCACTAGAAGAACAAAGAAACCCAGACTTAGTCACCCAACCGACCAAATTGTGGGTGATCCAACTCTAGGAGTCAGGACTAGGTCCTCCTATAGAAACCTCAGTCAAATAGCTATGATATCAAAAATAGAACCCAAAACTATAGATGAAGCCCTACCTGACCCTGATTGGATCATAGCTATGCAAGAAGAATTAGCCCAATTTGAGAGGAACCAAGTCTGGGAACTAGTGCCTAAACCTGAAGGTAAATCCATTATAGATACTAAATGGGTCTTTAGGAACAAACTAAATGATCAAGGAGAAATAGTCAGAAATAAAGCCCGCTTAGTAGCTAAGGGATTCAGCTAAGTAGAGGGACTAGACTATGATGAAACATATGCCCCAGTAGCTAGACTTGAGTCCATTAGAATGTTATTGGCCTTTGCATCCCATAAAGGATTCAAGTTATATCAGATGGATGTAAAGTCAGCCTTTTTAAATGGATTTATTAAAGAAGAAGTTTATGTAGGGCAACCTCCCGGGTTTGAGTACTTAGACAAACCTAACCACGTCTATAAACTAACTAAAGCCCTATATGGACTAAAACAAGCACCTAGGGCTTGGTATGAAAGACTATCAACCTACTTAACTACTAAAGAATTTAAACAAGGCCAAATTGACTCAACTCTATTCATTAAAACCCTAGGAAAAGATATATTTATTGCCCAAATTTATGTAGATGACATAATCTTTGGATCCACCAACACCAACTTTCTAAAAGAATTTGTTAAGATAATGGAAGATGAATTTGAAATGAGCTTAGTCGGTGAGCTTACATTTTTCCTAGGACTACAAATCAAACAAACTAGGGATGGTAACTACGTTCATCAATTCAAATATGCTAAAGAATTAATAAAGAAATTCAAAATGGATAACTCTAAAAGCATAAGTACCCCCATGGCTACTAATGTAAAAATAGATAGTGACCCTGATGGTAAACCAGTGGATCCTAAACTCTATAGGAGTATGATAGATAGCCTACTGTACCTTACAGCCAACAGACCTGATATTCTTTTTGCTGTAGGGATGTGCGCTAGATACCAAACTTGTGCTAAGGAAACGCACTTAGCATCCCTAAAAAGAATTTTAAGGTATGTAAAGGGCACCCTAAATGTAGGGATTTGGTATCCTAGAACTTCAACTTTTGATTTAACAGAATACACAGATTCTGACTATGCAGGCTGTAAGTTAGATAGAAAGAGCATAAGTGGAAGCTGCCAACTGTTAGGTCAGAGTCTAGTTAGTTGGTGCAGCAGAAAACAACACTGTGTAGCTCTATCCACAACTGAAGCTGAGTATGTGGCTTTAGGAGAATGTGTGGCTCAACTTTTATGGATGATGCACACACTCAAGGACTTTCAGCTCAACTACACCCAAACTCAAGTATTCATTGACAATATAAGTTCAATTAATTTAACTAAAAACCCAATTCAACACTCCAGAACCAAACATATAGAAGTCAAACATCATTTTGTAAGAGACCATGTAGCCAGGGGTGAAATAGAACTTAAGCATATTGACTCTAAATCCAATCTAGCTGATATATTCACAAAACCCTTACCTGAATCTGAGTTCAGTTCACTAAGAAGGCAGTTAGGATTGTGTTCAGTAGAATAGTTTAACTCAATCGTTTTTACTCTACTTGATTTCAAAAATAAGTTTTCTAAAATTTTCTATTTTTGAAAAAACTGTTTTATTTAAATTTCAAAATCAGTTTTCATTTTGAACTTAGCTTTATTTCAAAAATCAAGTTTAAAATCTTTTTTCGACTTAGTTTTATATTAATTTTAAAACTACCCCCTTCAAAACTAGGGCTTTTTCGAAAATGGACTTAGCCTAGGCTTTAACCCTAGAACTGCATGCACCTATAGACTTAGAAGCCAGCATCTCATAAGCACCTAAGGATACTTTTGATTGATAACCTAGAAAGGGTTTAGATGCTTAGGTCTTTGCCTCAATTCAAGATGCTTAAAGTCAGTGCATCTGCAGCAATTGGGGCACTAAATACAACTTATACAGCAATCAAGTTAAGTGTCAAGTTTAGAAAATCTAACTTGAACAAAAACACTTAACTTGACTAACCCTAGCAAAAACTACTGTTTATAACAGTTAGTAAGTAGCTAATTGGGTTAGACAGGCCCCTACAGAGAAAATTGATTGATTTAGTATAAATTTAAGTATGGATTGGTTCAGTACAGCAAACTCTTATTTATTTCCTTTATCCATGCTATTCTTATTTGTTTTGATATATGGCAAAGGGGGAGAGATAGGAAAGGAGAAAGTAAAGTAAAATTTTCAAATTTTTAAAAATTTTTTTTTTACTCTATCTGTTATACAAAAAGGTTGCTTTCAAAAAGTTTTACTTATTCAAAATTTTTTTTGAAAAATACTTAAGCTTTCAAAATTTTGCAAAGTACTCAAGCTTCAAGCCTTCAAATTTTGCTAAAGTACTCAAGCTTCAAAATTTTCTAAAGCTTTCAAATTTTGCAAGATACTCTAGCTTTTCAAAAGGTTTCTACTTAAGCTATTACTCTAAAGCTAAAGCTGTTAAAAATTATTAAATACTAAAGTGTTTCAAAAACTACTAAGCAAACATTTTGAGTACTTTAAAAACTTAAGACTTTAAAATTTTTTTAAGTACTCAAATTATGCTTTAAAAACTCTACTATGTACTTTTAAGTTCCTAAAACTTAAGTTTTCAAAGTACAAGTAAAGTCTTTAAAAAACCCCACGAATTTTTGAAAAATCTAGGGGGAGGTTCCTTCCAGGGGGAGGGAATAAAACTTTTTTCATATGTTGCTTAAACTTAACTTTTTGAACCAGGGTTGCCATAAATCAAAAAGGGGGAGATTGTTGGTGCAAAATGCACCTAAGTCAAACCTGTGTTTTGATAATGGCAACATAGGTCAAAAGTTAAGTCTTTCTTGTTTTCTAACAAGTTAATCAAGTGTGCAGGAAAAGCCCTAGCGAAGGACTGCTAGGCACTTGCAAAGGAATGCCAGAAAAGAAAGTCCTAGCAAAGGACTGCTAGGCACTTGCAAAGGAATGCCAGAAAAGAAAGTCCTAGCAAAGGACTGCTAGGCAACTGGCGAAGGACTGCCAGCATCCAAGACCTAGCGAAGGACTGCTAGGCTCCAGGCGAAGGACAGCCTAGGACTAAAGCCCTAGCGAAGGAATGCTAGGCACCGGGCGAAGGACAGCTCGGCATCCAAGCCCTGACAAAGGACCGTCAGGCAAAAGTCCAACCAAAGGAGCGGTTGGCATCAGGTAAATTCTCCTGAGAGGAGTAGGTGAGGACGCGTTCCCCGTCGAGGGAACAGTAGGCGTCGGTTCGACCTAGGGCTCCATTTTGGAGACCAAAGTCAGAACCAAGAGAGCTAAGGTTGTATAATCTAATACTTTATTATTTTATTGTGTTTTGGACTAACCCTGGATGCAGGACCGAAGGAATGTGTGTCTGCAGCTCAGAAAGCCTCAAAGGAGAGAGGCAAGGCTGAGTAGGGCGCCCGGAGTGTCCCGAGCGCCCCCAAGGTTCATACAAAACAAATCAAAGCAAAGAGGGCTCGAACAGTTGCTGGGCGGGGCGCCCCCGTGTTCCCGGGCGCCCCCGCTGCTCCCAGGCGCCCCCAGCGTCCCGGGCGCCCCCATGCGCATACATCGAGCCCGAACCCCTCGAAGCCAAGCAAAGCCAAAGGATAGAGTTTGACCCGGTCAATCCGGGCGCCCCGAGCGCTGCGGGCGCCCCGGTCAAAGCGGATCCCGAGGATAAGGGGATCAGACCGCGACAGAGACTTTGGCGGATCGAAGGCCACGTGGGGGGCGCCCCCGACATCCCGGGCGCCCCCATGCCCTATATAAGGGCCCTCGACCCCAGGCTTCCAAAATCAATTCGCTCAACGCTTCCACGCTCTTCTGTGCTCACACCTTGCTCCAGAAACTGCCCAACTCGAGCCGACGACGTCCTGCTGCTCCGGAAAGTCAACCTACAACCGGACGTCGGTAAAAGAAGAGCAATTTTTTATTATTAAAGTTTACTGCACTTACTTTGTATTCAAAATTGTAAACTGATTTTGCGCTCATATAGAATTGCCCAAAGTAAACGGTCAACGACCGTTGGCCTTGGAGTAGGAGTCGACACAGGCTCCGAACCAAGTAAATCGACTGTGTCTGTGTGCTGTTTATTTTATTTCCGCTGCGTACTTACTCTTACTTAAAATCCGAAAGTTTTTCGATATTCACCCCCTCCTCTATCGGTTTTCTCGATCCAACAGCAATACCAGTTTACTACGACAACAATGGAGCTATTGCACAAGCAAAGGAACCAAGGTCTCATCAGCAATCCAAACATGTGCTTCGCCGCTATCATCTGATCAGAGAGATTATAAGTAGGAATGACATACAAATTGAGAAAATTCCCACTGAAAGGAATTTAGCGGATCCTTTAACTAAGGCCTTACCTCAAAGTAAGTTTGAGGGTCATGTTAGAGCCTATGGTATTGGGTACCGTACCGATTGGCATTAGGGCAAGTGCGAGTTTGTTAGTGATATGAGAGAAGTGTCCTAAGGCAATCACCTTATGATTGTAATCATTTATTCTAATAAATGAATATTCACTATTTGAGTATACATGTTTGTGTATTTGATTGAGATCTTAAACTCATTTACTGAATGTCCGCAATACAATTCACAGCATGAGAGAATTTATGATGAATTCACAACTAGTGATTATCTCTACATGTGCAATTGTGAAGTATTGAAATTGTCCCTAGTCGATGAATTGATAAATACGGACACTATCAATTCTGTTGAGACTAGCATGAGTTATTCTCTAATCAGTTGATTCTCTCTGGCTGGTGACATTGAGATGTCCGGAGATATACATGAATGCTAGTTAAGGGAACTAGTTCATTGGAGTGACTGGCTGTAAAACTTCATATGGTAGTCTACATATAGATATGTCAGTGAAGTTCTTACTGCAGCATAAGTGCGATGTTCCTTTGACTTGCGGTGTTCAAGTCATCTTGGTCATGGAGACTTATACTTTGACAACTTAAGCAAGCGTCTCCAACGAGATGTGGACCCAGGATGATTGGGTATAAGCCGAAGTGCCCGAAGATGTTTAAACAGCCAACAAAGGATTCACCACTCCTTGCGAGGAGATGTATACCCGAGGCCTATCGTCGGATTGTTACTCGAAGCCTCTGGCTAGAGCATGACATGTTCAGAGTATGAATATCTTAAATACATGTGAGTAATTAGAATCCGTAGGACGAGAAAACGTTACTTGGGCTAGGTGTGACGTAGTCAGCCTAGTGGGGACTGACACAAATAGACCATGTCCTGAACCAAGTGGGTATAAGATGGTGAAGGGAATGGAGCACGATTCATTATAGCTGCTGAAGGGTTTCAAAATTGTTTCTGAGGTCAACCGTTGATCTTTCGATTAATTAGGGATCATGATGTACTACTAGGTGTCACTCATGATCGTTCTATAATTGATAATTATAGACGGCCAACATAAATCGAAAGCCTACTTAGTCACACGCACTACGAGTAATCCGAGGGATTTAAAACGAGTTGAAAATTAGATTTTCCAATCAAGAGAGATTAAGTTTGGTTGAGCCAAACGATAAGTCGAATCTGAATTTTTCAGAGACGCATCGGAAGCGTAAAATGGCTAAGTCTTTTGAAGACTTAATTGATGAATTAAATAAGTTTAATTCATTGGGGCTTGGCTTGGATGGGCCGGCCAAAGAGGGTCTCCATCCTCTTTGCTTCGCCGGCCACAACAAAGGGAGAGAACCATGTTTTTGGTTCAATTTATAAAATAAACCAAGTGTGGTTTGTTTTATAAAATTATGGATGATATAAATTTTTATATAATAAACCAAGGTTTGGTTTATTTTTCATGGAAATTAAAATGAACCATGGATTGGTTTATTTTATAAAATTAATCATGGATTGATTTACCATGATAAGGAAATTTATTCCATAGGAGAGAAGAGACTTGATTGATTTTTTATCATGAATTAAAATATGATTTTAACCATGATATAAAATCAAACTTGGCATGATGGAATAAGTTATTCCATATTTGAGAGGCTTGATGGTTGAGAGGCCACTATATAAAGGACCCAAGGCAAGGCTTGAGTGATAATCGAAGAGATGAAGGCATAGGCTCTCTCCCTCTCTTTCTCTCCTTCTCTTCTCCCCTTCTTGCCGTGTGCCAACCAGCCCCAAGAAGGAGCACCAGCCAGCCGCCCCTGCCCTTTCCCTGCCGACCATCACCTACTGCCGGAGAAGGAAGCTCCAGCCATCTCTTGGCCGGAAGAAGGTGCTGCCGGAATTAGAGTTTGCCGCAAGGATCTTTTTGCCGCAAGCCTCTTCTTTTGCTTCGCCGGAATTTTGATTCTGGCCATCCTTTTGTGGTTAGTCTTCCGACTTCTCTCTTGGTTTTTCTCGTCGCGTTCTCGGAGAATCTAGTAGTTCTCGAGAACACGAAACTCGTGGCTTTGCGAAGTCATCCGGAAGATATTCGGCGTGGACGCGAATAGAGGCGGAGCTTCCAAGGGACGCTTACGGTTGGATCTCGTCCCTTCCTTCGAGTTACGCGAGGTAATACGTAAATTAGTTTTCGTTTCTGCAAAATTTCAAATATATGATCATGTCTACACAAGATAAACTTGCATGCTTAGATGTGTGGTTAAATGATTTAGAGAAATTATTTATGCTAAACCTTCCGCTGCACGTAATTAACTTTGAAATTACAAACCCGCATCCATGTCAACATGCACCCGATCCCAACAGGAAAAACACATTTTGAACTATGGATTGGAAGGGTACCACAAGTTCACTCTTTTAGGGTCTTTGGATGTAAAGTCTACATCTTAAATACCATAGACGACCTAAGGAAGTTTGAGTCAAAAGCCGATGAAGGAATTCTAGTAGGGTACTCCTTGACTAGTAGAGGTTATAGAGTTTACAACAAGAGGACAAAAGTGATTGAGGAGTCCTCAAATGTTAAGTTTGATGAAACAACTAGTACCTACCCTAGAAAAGCCTCAATTGATAAGGATATAGAAGAGGAGGTCCAACCCCTTGCCCAAAGAATCCAAGACCTACATTTGGAGGGCAATGATCTAGGCCCTTGAGACATCACCATGATCACCCTATTGACCAAATAGTGGGTGATGTCACTCAAGGAGTAAGGACTAGGTCCTATTTTAGGGATCAAACTAGTCAAATAGCTTTAATCTCCCAATTGGAACCCAAGTCCATTGATGAAGCATTGGGAGATGTTGATTGGGTCTTAGCCATGCAAGAAGAGCTAAATCAATTTGAGAGGAGAAGTTTGGGAGTTAGTCCCTAGGTCAAATGGTTGCACTATTGTAACCACTAGATGGGTCTTTAGGAACAAACTAGATGACCAAGGTAAAATCACTAGGAACAAGGCTAGATTGGTAGCAAGGGGGTTTAACCAAGTTGAGGGACTAGATTATGATGAGACTTACGCCCCCGTAGCTAGGTTAGAATCAATTAGAATTCTACTAGCCTATGTCACTCATATGGGTTTCACACTCCACCAAATGGATGTGAAGTCGGCATTCCTTAATGGGATCATTAAGGAAGAGGTCTATGTAGAACAACCCCCCGGGTTTGAGGACCCTAACTATCCAAGACACATGTTCAAATTAAGAAAAGCCTTATATGGATTGAAATAAGCTCCCCGGGCTTGGTATGAAAGACTTTCTTCATTTCTAGTGTCTAAGGGGTTTAGGAGAGGAACAATTGACCCTACATTGTTCCTAAAATCTAAGGACAAGGACATATTTGTTGCCCAAGTTTATGTAGAGGATATCATTTTTGGGTCAACAAATGATGACTTCCTACAAGAATTCATCAAGTGTATGGAAGATGAATTTGAAATGAGTCTTGTATGAGAGTTGAGCTTCTTTTTAGGTCTTCAAGTTAAGCAAACTAATGAAGGTACACATGTCTTTCAAACCAAATATGCTAAGGAGATGTTAAAGAAATTTGGTTTAGAAAATGCTAAGGTAGCATCTACACCCATAGGAACCAATGTGAAAATGGATAGTGAACATGAAGGGAAAATGGTAGACTCTAAACAATATAGAAGCATGATTGGTAGCCTCCTATACCTAACCGCTAGTAGACTCGACATACTTTTTGCGGTAGGTATGTGTGCTAGGTACCAATCTTGTGCCAAAGAGTCTCATTTGGTTGTAGTTAAGAGGATCCTAAGATATGTGAAAGGTACCCTAAATGTCGGACTCTAGTATCCTAGAACTCCTAGTGTTGATATAATTGGATACACCGACTCAGACTATGCGGGTTGTAAGCTAGATAGGAAGAGTACAAGTGGAGGGTGTCAATTCCTTGGTCTTCCTTAGTTAGTTGGAGTAGTAGGAAACAACCATGCGTTGCCCTATCAACAACGGAGGCGGAATATGTGGCAATGCGTGGGGGTGTTTCCCAACTCCTTTGGATTATGCACACCTTAGAGGATTATGAGTTACATTACACCAAGGTCAAAGTCTTGTGTGATAATGTAAGTATAATCAATTTAACCAAAAATCAGGTTCATCACTCTAGGACAAAACACATTGAAGTGAAACATTACTTCATTAGAGACCATGTGGCAAGGGGAGACATAGAACTACACTATGTTGAATCAAAGTCGAACCTAGCCGATATCTTTACCAAGCCTCTTCCCGAATCGGAGTTTACATCCTTAAGAAGAGGCCTTGGAATGTGTTTTGTGGAAGTGTAGAATGAACTTTGAGATATTGGATGAGAAAAAGGGTGCCTGATCCATTAGGGTGATACATTTGGTTCACTTGTGCTTGTGGCACATTGTTGAACCATTAGAAGTATCAAAATATGAAAACTAGACCAACTATGGGGAAGGCAAGTGTTTAATCAATGGAGACTTTGCCCAAAGATCATAGTTGGACATTTTAAACCTTTGAAAACCATTTTATGTCTTATATACTTTGCCATGTTTTTAAAAGTCATATGATTGCAAAAATAGATTGTAATTTTGATACAAAATGTAGTGGTTTTCAAGGTTTTTGAGTTTTTATCAAAAGTCATGCATGTTTGAAATTTTATATGGACTAATATTTTTTCCTGATAAAGTATATCATTTCAAACATGTCTGCAAAATTTTCTAATTTTTGGAATTTTTTTGATTTTTCTGGAGGTTTCTGAAATTCGGCAGAAAACCTAAAAAATGCAACTGATAGCGTATCAGTCGACTGCCCCATGGGCAGTCGACTGGTACGTGTGTTTTTCAGCTACTGTGAGAAATTTCAGAAATCCATTATTCTCACTTTTGATACCCTAGGGTTGGGTTGCTTGAGGCAATCCTTTTGATGGTGTCAAAGGGGGAGAATGGGTGGTTTAAGTTAGAATTTTAACTTGAAATGGAGGGTTTAAGGTTTTCCTTCTCACTTAAACCTTGAATGATTAAAAATGGGGAGAAGACATGAATTAAGGGGGAGGTTACCTCTTAGGTTCTGATATGTCTTACATTTTTAAGATTGTTGAGTGTTAAGTGGAAAATTAACTTGGATTATGATTAGAATTGAAAATGGGGAGAAGACATAGGTTATGAGGGAGGTTACCTCTTAGGGTTACTATGTCTTATGCTTTTTCAATTGTTATCTTTTGCTATTGTTATTGTGGTTGTTATTTATCTCTAACTTAAACATATTGTCACGCATCAAAAAGGGGGAGATTGTTGAGGCAATCAGCCCTTAAATGATTGGAAGATCATGGTTTTGATGTGTGTGGTTGAATATGTTTAAGGTTAGAGTGTTATGTTGTATTTGATGTGTGTGATTGGGTTTGCAGGACTTGGAGAATCACATATGTTGGACATATCCGAGGGACGAGAGCCGAGGGAGGAGAGCTCCAAGGGCAAGTCGGGAAGTGGACTTCAAGGGCACACGTGAAGGGTGGCATGGAGGCAAGCCAAGGAAAGGCTTGCGTGCGCATCCGAGGGATGATAGCCAGAGGAAGAGGACTTCAAGAGGCAAGCCAAGAGAGCAGACCTGAAAACATACGTGAAGGAGAAGGTCCGGAGTGGCTGGAGCTGAGCTGAGAGGCAAGGTAGTCGATTGGTCATGGGGCAGTCGACTGCCAAAACCCACAGAAAGTTTTCGGCCTTGGACCAGTCGACTGCCCATGAGTCAGTCGACTGGTATACCCCGAAAACTAGCCGTTGGCTAGCAATTAATGCTAGACCAGTCGACTGCCCCAAGGGGGCAGTCGACTGGTGCGGGGCTAGACAGACTGCGAGTTTGTCCTGTTCACCTATAAAAGGAGCACCTTTTTGCACGAGCACGGTACGGTTCCGTACAGTGTCAAAGTGCTGCTCGTCTGAAGAGTGTTTTCCACTTCCTCTCTTGTATTCTATTGTATTCTGAAAAGAGGAAGATCGGCTGTAAAGGTTTCTCCACCTCAAGGAGAGTTTTCGATAGTGAAAAGTGGTGCTCGCGTCGTGGATCCTTGGACTAGTCACCCATCTGGGTGGATACCAAGTAAACGATAAGTATTAGCATTGTAATTATTTTCATTCGCATATTATTTCCGCTGCGCTAACAAATTTGTAGAGATCCAATCCGAAAAAGTGCTATTCACCCCCCCCCCCCTCTAGCACGCCTAGACGATCCTTCAGATATCATATAAACCAATGCTAGGGATACATTGTAGATTTGTATGGGCAGAAACATCAAGAGGAAGTTAAGACTAAGATTTTAGGTCAATGTTAAATTGAACCACTTAGATAGGTTTGGGTTTCGTGTCAATCTTGGGATTGGTGATAGATATATTTTTTAAATGTATTTTTCCCAAGTAGACATGGGTGTCACAAATCTCTCCATAAAATTTAGAAATTTTTATAGATATGTGGAATTAGTTATGCATTACTGAAATTGGGTCAGAAATGTTGAAAATACAGGGTACCAGTCGACTGGTGCAGGGGGCAATCGACTGGTGCAATTCGGTGCAGAAACTGGGGTCTTCTATGCTTCAGTCGACTGATCCTCTATCAGTCAACTGATCATTCTGTTTACTCCATCAGTCAACTGGCCCGGGGGGCAGTCGACTGATGCAGCAAATCTTTAAAAGAATAGCCCGCGTGGGGGTGGCCGAACCTAGGGTTTCAGCGCCGCCCCTTGTTGCCACTCCTCTCCCTCGACCTCTCCAGCTACTCCAAGGCTTCCCAAGGTCCTGAAATCTTGTTTCTAGCCTTCCTCCACCTCAGATCCGAACCTAGGGCAAGAGAAGCTCCCTTTCTTGAGTCAAGTTTGATCATTGTCTATCATGCAGCGAATGGAGAGACGGTAACAAATTGTTTACTTCATTTTTCTCATTTAGTCCATGATTCAAGACTAACTCTCTATATTTTGTCTGTATACTTTATTTTTCATCTTGATTGGGTCATTCTTAGTACATACATATGGTATTTGCATTTTAGGGCTAGGCAAAAATGAAGGGTTGGTGAGGGAACGTCCCCACAGCCTCCCATAGATCCTACGACACCTCGGTTCCGTTCCGAGGTGTGTTGTCGAAGATTTGAGAATGTTGACTTTATTGTAATGAATTGTCAATATCTCAATCGATTTTATTTTCAGAAGATTACTCCTCACATCATTGAGATTATCACTCATTATGGGTTGGAGAAGTTATTGTATTGTCAGCATTACATAAATATTGACCTCTGCAAAGAATTTTATGCAAATCTGGCTTGCAGTAGTACTGATGGCATGACATATGAGTTCATGGTAGGGGGAGTCACCATTTCTTTTTCACCTGCATTGTTAGGGTCATTCTTAGGGTGTCGGGTTTCGGAAAACCCATTTACATGCTTCCCAAATGTCATTGAGCCTTTAACATTGTTTAACATGACCATTGACCAAATCCACCGCCATTATTTCAATAGTCCTCGATCTCCTCTGCAGCGTATTTTTGTAGCAAAGCAAATGACTACAGTTAGCAACATCCTTTATAAAATTGTCCTAGACTGCATTTTGCCCATTATCACCAAGGGGAGGTCCAAGATTTGGTTACCTCACCTGGTGATGATATATGCTTTAGAGAGGAGGCTGGACATCGACATCGCCCATCAGATATTCATGTCTATTATGCATTTTTCGGATGAGGTTCATCGGAAGATTTACATGCCATTCGGTCATATTTTGACCAAATTCTTTGCATCTAGAGATATTGACATCACTAGAGGTCAGTTTCATCAGCTGTCCAAGGACTACGATCAAATAGGTTCTCAGCAGCTCTCCTTGGCTGGGATTGAGAGACAACAAGGAGTGATGGTCTGGCGACGTGACCATGCATCCTATAGTTCTGATGATGAGGAGGAGGCTGCTCCTGTTGCTATGCTTGCTACTGCTCCTGCGGGGATTACAGAGGAGCGGTTCTCCCGACTAGAGGGGGAGATTCACGGACTGACGACAAAGGTTCACATACTCAGGAAGGACTTTCAGAGCTTTCAGCAGCGTTAGGCTGATATGTATGAGATGGTGCAGCGCTGGGGCCTGATGTATCAGGCCCCTCCTCCTCCTCTTGGCGATGATGCATAGCTTCAGCATGACTTGGATGTGATGGGGTTGAGAGTGTATTTATCTTGAGCGTGTTCTTCCATTATCTCTCAAACACCATATTTTATATTGTAATACTTGAGGATTTTTGTGGTACTTATTTATGGTTCCGTATGAATTTAGTATTGCTTATATGAAGTGTTATTACCTTAGTTGTGGGTTGTGTTGGTGCCGGAAGTACCAAGATCGAACTTATGTTTTGATAATGGCAAAGGGTTCATAAGTTAAGGTTTTATTGTGATCTAACGATGTTACTCAAGTGTGTAGGAAAAGTCCTAGGCAAACTAGGCACGAAGTCCTGATTCTAGGAATTGGGCAATAAGTCCTGGCCGAGGGCTGGGCACCGAAGTCCTGACATAGGTTGGGCAATAAGTCCTGGTCGCAGACTGGGCACAAAGTCCTGATTTGAGGAATTGGGCAATAAGTCCTGGCTGAGGGCTGGGCACCGAAGACCTGACCGAGGGTTGGGCAATAAGTCCTGGTCGCGGACTGGGCACGAAGACCTGATCCGGAGGATTGGGCAAAAGTCCAACTGAAGGAGCCGGTTGGCAAAAATGTA
Organism: Boesenbergia rotunda; assembly: GCA_024364735.1. Taxonomy (NCBI): domain Eukaryota; kingdom Viridiplantae; phylum Streptophyta; class Magnoliopsida; order Zingiberales; family Zingiberaceae; genus Boesenbergia; species Boesenbergia rotunda. Next base: position 192,913 of record JAGFNQ010002114.1, on the reverse strand, counting down.
AACTCTCCTGAAAGGAGTAGGCGAGGATGCGTTCCCCATAGGAGGGAACACTAGGCGTCGGTTCGACCTAGGGTTCCATTTCGGAGGCCCAAAGTCAGAAGCAAGATAGCTTAGGTTGTTAATTGTGCTTAACATATATTATTTGTTTATTATTTGTGCTTTGGAACTAACCCTGGTTGCAGGAATGAAGGGTTGAAAGTTTCTGCTCCCAGGTGCCTGAATGAAGTCAGGCACCTGTTTGAACAGGCGCATGTATGGTGACAAGCGCCCAAGAAGGGCCAATTCCAAGCCATCTTGAAGCAAGCCTCCACATCAGCAACTAAGGCGCCTGTGTTGATACAGGCCCCCCAGTCAGCTCAGGCGCCCCAGTTGAAAGGATAAGCGCTGGCCAAGTCAGTGGATGTGGATTCGCACAGGGAAGGCCACGTGTCAGGCGCCCCCTTCAACACAGGCGCCCAAGCAACTACTATATAAAGGGGTTCACCCCTTGCTTCAGAATACGACTGCTTCCAATGATTTCTTTCAAGCGCTCTGCTCCAAACGCTCCATGCTCAAGTCTCAAGCACCAACGATGACCCGCGGCTCCAATCTACCAATCTTCTTCGGTCGTCGGTATAAAGTTTTTATTGCTGTATTTTAAATTCTGTATTCAACCTCAAACTTATACTATTTTCTCGGAATATAAAATTGTCCATCGTAAACAGTCAAGGACCGTGGGCCTTGGAGTAGGAGCCAACCGCAACTCCGAACCAAGTAAAAAATAAAAGTGTTAGCATTGAATTTTTCCATTGCGTAAATTGCTCTTTTTAATCCTAAAATTATTTATCGATATTCACCCCCTATCGATTCTAAACGATATCACAAGTGGTATCAGAGCTGGTGGCTCAAATCTGGTGCAACCACCAGTTGAGCGATTTTTTGGATTTTCATTTTAATATTTATTTTCGTTCGTAATTTTTCTCATTAATCGAGTTTGGTGCAACACCACTCGATTTTTCCTATTACTATTTTTTTCTGTCGCACTACTAATCCAAGACTTAGTCTTGGGACAAGTTTTTGGTTGTAAATTTTTCAGATTAAACATTAAATGGCCATGCAAGAGAGATATAACACCGCTAGACCACCACTCTTCTCAGGAGAAAATTTCTCCTATTGGAAGAGTAGGATGGAGGTCCACCTGAAAACTCAGGTGGACATGTGGATCATCATCCAGTCTAGACTGGAGATATCCAAAAATGCAGAAGACGTGGTGTAAGGCTACACTGAGTGGGACGAACCACTCAAGAAGAAGATCGAGGCCGACGCAAAAGCTACATAGACACTACAATGCGGCCTGACGAAAGAAGTGTTGGATCGGAGAAAACGATAGAGGAGGGGGGTGAATATCGTTGTAAAACTTTTTCGGACAGTTAAAGAATATGCGCAGTAGAAAAAGATAAAACACACAAGAACACAAGTCATTTTTTACTTGGTTCAGAGTCACGGTCGGCTCCTACTCCAAGGCCCACGGTCCTTGACTGTTTACTTTGGACAATTCTATAATCGCGATAAAAGATTTACAATTTAAATACAGAAGTAGTTCAGAAAATTAAAATTGCTACACTTTTCATTACCGACGCCCGAGGTGGATCGAATTTCGGAGCAGAGGGTCGTTATCGGTGCTCGAATCTCGAAGTCGGAGTTTGCCGGGGCGTAGCGCTTGAACAAAAAGGTTTGGAGCATTGAGAGCAAGTGATCTTGAAGCCATGGGGGTGCACCCCCTTTTATAGTGCTCATACGGGCACCTGTGACGATGGGGGCACCTAACACGTGGCCTTCCCTGCGTGAATCCTTATCTGCAGGCTCGTTCAGCTCTTATCCACCTCCACTTGGGCGCCTGAGCTGATGGGGCCGCCCGTGACTGTTGATGCAGTCTGGCCCTGATTGTTGTTTTGGTGTTGACAACGATTTTTGTTTAGGAGGATGACTATGATGATTGAGTCCTGATCGAGGATTAAGCATGATATGAAAATCCTAACCTGGGAGGTTAGGTGTGATGATTATGATGATTATGATTAAGTCCTGATCGAGGATTAGGCATGATATGGAAAATCCTAACCTGGGAGGTTAGGTGTGGAAATCCTAGCTTGGAGGGCTAGGTGTTGGAAAATCCTAACCTGGAGGGTTAGGTGTTGAAAGTCCTAGTCTGGGAGGCTAGGTGTTGGAAAAGTCCTAATTCGGAAGGGTTGGGTGAAAAGTCCTAGCTTAGAGGGCTAGGTGAAAAGTCCTAACCTGGAGGGTTAGGTGCAAATTCCCATCCTGGAGAATTAGGTGAAAAAGTCCTGGCTTGGAGGGTCAGGTGCCTAGCTTGGAGGGCTAGGTTGGATAATGTTCTAACTCGGAAGAGTTGGGTGAAAAGTCCTAGCTTGGAGGGCTAGGTGAAAAGTCCTAACTTGGAGGTTTAGGTGCAAATTCCCAACTTGGAGAGTTAGATGGAAAAATCCTTAGCTTGGAGGGCTAAGGTGGATGAATTCCTAGCTTGGAGGGCTAGGGTTGAGTCACTGGATCGGTCTGGTGACCGATCAGGGACATTGGCACGCTGCTCCTTAGTGGATCGGTCTGGTGACCGATCCAGCTATGTCTGATCGGACTGGTGACCGATCAGGGAGCGCACAGTGAGATTGGGAATCTAGTGTGTGGCTCCTGATCGGACTGGTGACCGATCAGGGAGCAGGCTACTTCCTTGCTGTCTTGCTTCTGATTGGTCTGGTGACCGATCAGGGAGCAAACGGTGAGTGAGTTCCCTTGCTGATCAAAGTCTTGGATCGGTCCGGGGACCGATCAGGGATCTTGGATTTGATTAAAAAGTAACTGTTCATCTTGCCTGATCGATCTGGGTGACCGATCAGGATCCATTCTGATCGGTCTGGTGACCGATCAGGCTTCACCCTGATCGGTCTGGTGACCGATCAGGCGTGTATAGCTGCAAGAGCTGGGAATCCCAGCGAAGCAGTGGATCGGTCTGGTGATCGATCCACACACCCTGGATCGGTCTGGTGACCGATCACTTTAATTCAAATTTCACTGTCAGACGTGGTCAGAGCGTCTGATCGTATCCGATTTGCTGATGTATGTTCCTGAGATTTGATATGCTGCTTGATTTACTGCTCTAATGCTCTGATTGAGTTTCAGGTGACAGGGGAGGATTCAAACACTCAAGGAGAAGTCAAAGAGTGCTTTCCTTGGAGCAGGTTTGTCTCTTTCTCATCTCAGGTTGCAACGGCGAGCTGCGGACTGGAGCTTGACTGAGGGGAGCTCAGTGAGTCCAGAGATAGCTCAGTAGAGGCTAGCGTTGGCAGATGAGTAGCTGGGAGCTACAGAGATGTTGTCACCTGTCGCTTGGCGAAAAAACAAAAAGGAACGCGAGAGTAACGAGTTAATCAGTTCTTCAAGCTTTTCGTGCTCTTAAGTTCCAGTGTTACAAGCTTGCTGTTCTTGAGTTCTTCAACAATTCTAAGCAAGCTATTAAGGAGCAATCATCATACTTGAGCGCTTGAAGGAGAAAACAAGAAGCTTGGAGTCCGACAGTGGGAAGACACGAAGCAGACAGGGGTCTGCGTGAGATCGCCACTGGGTGGAGCTCAGTGAAGCTTGCTGTGTTTTGTCCTCTCTAAGTGTTTCAGTAAGATCCTTCTTGTTGTTGTTTCATTGTGCTCATTATATATCATTGTTTGAAACACGCTGTGGAGAGGTTTCTCCACCGAGAAGCAGGTTGCTTCATATCCGGTGTTAACCGGGGCTTGATCTGCCGACGATCAAGGGATCGCCCACCTCAAGGGCACGCCAAGGAGTAGGGGCAAGTTATCCCCGAACCTTGTAAACCCTCCTTGTTAGCGATCTTGCTAGTTGTGTTTGTTTTGCTTTCGTTTCGTTTTTCTGCATACTCTGTTTTCTACTCTTTCCGCTGTGCTACTGATATTTGAGTTGCAGAAATCGTGATAAGTCTAGAAGGGAAGTGATTGTCTATATTCACCCCCCCCTCTATAGTCATCTCGTTCCCAACAAGTGGTATCAGAGCAAGGGGCTCTATACACGGTTTAACAACCGAGAGTTTTCAACGAGATGGCTTTGAGAGAAGGCTTCTCCACCACCCGACCTCCATTCTTTGATGGCGCCGACTTCCAATATTGGAGATAAAAAATGGAATACTATTTGAAGATGGATATTCATACGTGGTTCGCGGTGAAGGAAGGATTCATCCCTCCTAAGGATGATGAAGGCAAGGAACTCGAATCTTCGCGGTGGACTGCCGAACAAACAAGGAAAAGTGAAGCCGATGCTAAGGCGGTTGTCACTCTACAATGTGGCATGAACAAAGACCAACTCATCAAGGTTGGTCCCTTCACAAGTGCAAAAGACTTGTGGAACAAACTCATAGAGCTCCATGAAGTCACTCGAGACTCGAGGATTGCAAAGAGGGACTTGTTCCTCAATCAACTACAAAACCTCTCCATGAAGGAGAATGAGTCGGTAAGTGAGCTCCATAGCCGGTTCAAGGAAGTTCTTAATGGACTTCATTCAATTGATGAAAAGGTCGAGAATCGCGACCTTGTGAGGTATGTCTTGAAAGCATTTCCAAGGAATGCTTTGTGGTCATCCATGGTGGATGCCTACAAAGTATCCAAGGATTTATCTATTGTAAAGTTAGATGATTTATTTTGTGAGATGGAATTGCATGAGATGGCTAACAAAGGTCCCAAGGAGAAGGGGATTGCCTTAGTTGCAGGGGACCGGATCAACAAGAAGAAGAAGGAGAAGAAGAAGGAGAAGGATCTTTCATCATCTTCATCCTCCTCCGAATCCGAGTCAAACTCGGAGGAAGATGGCAGTGGCTCCTCTTCATCCGAAATGGCTAACTTCGTGCGAAGGATGATGTGAAGAGACCGACGTTTCAAAAGGAAAGGTAACACTAGTGAATTCAAGCTTGATAAGAATAATGCATCTTGCTTTGAGTGTGGTAGGAGAGGACATTTCAAGAATGAATGTCTGAAGCTTAAAAAGGAGGAGAAACCTAAAAGAAATGAAGAGAAATCCAAGAAGAAGAAGAAAGCCTTGAAGGCTTCTTGGGATGAGTCATCTTCTAGTTCATCCGATGATGAGAAGGAGGAGAAGAGCACAAGGCAAGTGGCTCTCATGGCTCTTGGTGAGGAGAGCAGTGAAGAATCTTCAAGCTCTGCAAACACGGCTTCATCATCTTCGGATGATGAAGAGGTAACTTCTCCCGAGCTTGAAACATGTTATAGAGCAATTGCATGTTTAACTAGTATGCTCAAGAAATCCAAAAACAAAGTTAAAGCATTGCAATTAGAGATTGATAATTGAAAGCTTCTAGGGATGATAACATTGATGACTTGCATGTTGAATTACTAGAAGATGAAGTTAAATCACTGAAACATGAAATTGAAACTTTGAAATCCTCTAAGGTTGAGGAAATCAGTGATATGCATGATAATGGGTTAGTGGAGGAAAACCAATCATTGAAGAGTGAAGTTGAGAAGCTCAAGAATATTCTTGGGAAATTCTCAAATAACTCTAAGACCTTAGATATGATTTTAAATGCCCAAAGAGCGGTTTACAATAGGGTCGGTATTGGTTACCGCCCTAAAGAACCCTCATTTGTATCTCTCATGTCTAGGACTGACATGAGACAATCTAGGACACCCAAGACTCAAAAGAAAGTTGTCAAGGCATGGGTGCCTAAGTCATGTTTAGTTGATGCAATAGGTCCCAAGGTTTGGGTACCTAAGACTTCTATTTTTCGAATTGTGTAGGTTATGATTGAGGGGGAGCATCTATCAACTTGGTTTGTTGATAGTGGATGCTCCAAACACATGACCGGGGATATATCATTGTTTACCACATTTCACAAGAAGAGTAGAGGTAATGTATCATTTGGTAACAATGGTAGCCTTAAGGTCATAGGAATAGGAGACATTCAAATATCCGAATGTCTTAGAATCTCAAATGTCCTTCTAGTCAAGGGGATGAAGTTTAATCTCCTAAGTGTCAGTCAATTGTGTGACACGGGTTACACAATTGACTTCCAACCAAGTCAATGTCTAGTTAGACAAAATGACACTTTGGACACCGGTACTAGTAGGAGCGAGAGTAGACAATATTTATCAAGTTTCTTTTAAAAGTGCTACTAATGCTCTTGCTAAGTGTTTCATGTCAAAAGAAGAAGAGTACACACTTTGGCACCGGAGGCTAGCTCATGTAAACATGAAGAACATCCGGAAGTTGGCCAACAAGGGACTAGTTCGAGGCTTACCAAGCATCAAGTATGAAAAGATAAATTATGTGATGCGTGT